>OY855906.1:31932490-32289990 GCA_963693305.1 Meandrina meandrites
GGCTTGCTGTGTCTAGCGATTTATTTTTTGTAAAGGACGATTACTTTTTGCCTAAGCCTAGATTTGGCATCTCTTTTTCCTTGCAGCTCAAGACCAACCAGGATGAAGTTATCTCTACGTCACAAGATCGTTTTATCAATATATTCAATAAAGGATCAATGTGCTCCAAACGACGAACGTTGTTTTGTCACTTGTGTAAAAAGAAAAGCACCGTGACAACTTAAACTGTGTATACGCAAGTCCTTTGTGTTAGCAACGTCTGATAAGGGTGTGACGTTATCGAAACCATTACTTTAGATCGGTATCATGGGAAGTTTTGATTATGTCATAATACAACGTTACTCGAAGCAAAACATGAGAGGATAAACCTAAGCTGTAACGCTCCTGAAGGAACTTAAAAACACTATTATTTGAGAATAATTATAGAGAAAGCTTGCAAGGCAAAACATGGTCACCATGACAACATCACGTACCTGATGTTGTTGCTGAATGTCAATCATGCCGTAATAAAACTCATTTAACAAAAACAAACACAAACAAACCAAAACTAACGAAAAATATCTCGAAAAGTGGACTAATAAATGTCACTGTTCTTGATATGATCTTTAATCCAATCCACGAAAGAACTAACACGGGTGAACACTGAAAACGTGGTCCCGCCAGGGCATCCTGGTATCCCCCAGCTTACTGCCCCTCTCAAAACAAATTTCCCATCCTCTTTACAAACTAAAGGTCCGCCACTGTCGCCGTGGCAGCCACTCACGGAGCTTTTCCCGCCAAAACCAGTGCAAAGCATCGAGAGATCGTCGATGGGCTGGAAGAATGAATTTCCTTTTGAACAAGTGGAATAGTTGACCGTAGGCATCTGAGCTTCCTGTAGCTTTTCTGCTTTAGATCCTTTACTTGTACGTCCCCACCCTGGAAAAGATGAAAGTTTTAAAATAAATTCTTAAAAAAAAAAACAAGTTCATTAAAGTGCGTGCAGTCGATCTCGATCTCCAAATCGCTTAATAAGGCTATGTCGTACAGTCAAACATCGGAAAGCGTCGATATCTTTTTTATTCCAGATTTACTAATTTAAGTGTTGATTCCAATTACAAACTCTGTTCCCATTTTCCTAAGCCATTTTCTCCTTTTCTGGCCAAATCATGGTCTAGCAGCGTTCCCGTAAGGATAAAACGTTATGCACATTTTGGCCGCGCGCAAATTGGGTAGTGGCCAAAAAACAGGTGGTCGCGTTCAAAGCACTGGAACGCTCGCTACACGGGTTATGTCTTCTTGACATATCACTGATATATCAAAGTAGTTAAGAGAAATTTTCCTGTATGATCGCTTTGGGTAGTAAGTGTAAACGTTTGCACACTGTCAAAGTCATAATTTTTTTTAAGTTTAAAAGTCAAAGACATATTTACATCAATGGCGATCTAAATATAACATTTGGCTCAGTTTTTTTTTTTTAATCATTATGCTTGGTATTTCATCCTCTCTTGACTGAGGCTTTTGGGAAGTGTTATCATGAGTTACGAATGCACCATATTAAAGGCGCTACGTCACGGACAACGCATCTTGAAAACACTGGCAAGTTTTTTCAAGTTTGTTGATTGTAATCGGTCTTAATCTTTGTCAGTTGAAGCCATCCTTGGTTATTTTCGCGTTTTTTTTTTATTCCGTTGGTGTTTTTCTTCGTTAGAAAACTATTATTTTAAGGTTTGCTTCAATTTAAAAGTAATTAGAAAAATGACTAAAACACCGTGACATTGCTCCTTTAAAAAAAGTCTGGCATAACTTTTTCAACTTGCGATTAAGAAACATCATCTAAAACTAATTCCAATTTACTTTATCTTATTGCGCCATTCAATAACATGCGAACTCTGAAGTTCAAAACCCAACTAACGATTGCGTTTTCTATTCGCTGCCGGTCGTCAATCACAATTTTGGCGACAGCCAACGAACGTTGAAAAACAGAAAAAAACAAAATGGATCGAAATCCACCAATCACAACCGATAGACGTGACCTTTTGAACCGGCTGATTTGAACTTCTGTTCCCTGAGAGGTCCGCTTAGATGGTTGACGGCAGCGAAAAACGTAAACCGTTGGTTAAGGTTTGAATTTCAGAGTTCGCATATTATTGAAAACTGCAATAACAGGTAGTACCAGTTTTTTCTTCAGTGATGTTGTTGAGGTACGGTACTTCGTGTATGAATGAAGTTACTTATTTAATTAGTAAAAGTACAACAAAGTCTTGACCAAAAATTCAGCAAACAACCACAGACAGAGCGTCTTTAAATACCTGTCAAGTAACACGTTTCGCCGATAGCAACTCTCTGGTCCTGCTCTGGGAGACACACAAGCCCAACAGCTTGATTAAGGACCGCTGGTCTTGACAATCGTATAAGCGCGAGATCGTGACCATACCCCGAGGTCGTCTGATATCTTTCGTGTATGTACAACTGTGAAACTTCGAAATATTGTTCCGTCTTTTCCTTCTCAGTTCGATGATGGGCTCCTGTCAATAGTAGGTGAGGTATGCGTAATTAGTTACTCATGGCAAAATTTCGTTACACCATTCTGACAAAAACGAATATATGCAGTGATAGCAGCTATATATAAAAGGTGTGATCCATCCGAGATTGTTTCTCCAACAAGCGGATAATGGATGCGAATTCACGTTGAGAAGTTACAGCACCCATTGTGTGATGTCTTTCTAATAAGAGATTGGTTTGCTCAGAAATTATTTTTCACTTTTACCATTGAAAGTGAAAGAAGACGAACAACTTACATTTTTCAAAGGGCAAAACCAAAATATTTTCGAGGCGGCTAATTAATTGAACCAGAAAAGGCCAGGGATAGACTGGTAAAAAAAACCATATTTATGGGCAGGTTAAGTCTGCATACGAGCCTAGGGGCCCATAAGGCCGGAGCTTATCCCGGTTTCCGTAGCATGAAGCGACTAGGAGTATTGCTACTCCCCCCGGGACGGGATGCTAGTCCATCGCAGGGTTACCCCCAGCAGTAAATTCGCCGGTACCCATTTATACACCTGGGTGGAGAGAGGCTATGAGAGTAAAGTACCAAGAACACAACGCAGTGCCCCGGCCAGGGCTCGAACCTGGACCGCCCGATCCGGAGTCCAGCGCACTAACCATTAGGCCACCGCGCCTCGGGTATATTATGCATACAAACCTAGAATGATCCTGTAAATCCTTGGATCTAGGTAGAATGCCAAACAATGGGCTGCGGTTACTATCCACTCTGGGTGAACCAGGGACGCCCCACACAGGTGCGACCATGTATCGTTTTTGCTTTTTTTTATTTGCAGCATGGCTTGCCAAGGCCAGGAGTTAGGAATAGCCTCTTTTCCGCCAATTATGCGAGGTAAAGGAGGTCTTTTGCCACATTCTGTAATACAACATGTTTTCAATTTGTTGACAAGAAAATACTTTATAAAAATACCTCTGTTTAGACAGTGCGTCGGCGGTATTTAAAGCTACAAGCTTATGGGGCCGTGTATTCCCCATCGCATTGGAATTTGGAAGTGTTGGTTTTTATGGAAGGAGGAAAACCGCAGAACCCGGCGAAAATCCCTCGGATCAAACAACAAACTCACTCAAACTCGAACCAACAACAAACTCACAGTCAAACTGGATGTTCTTTTGATGGGAACTATGCAATGTTGTGGTGCAATGTTCCAATATTGATTGGGAGTTTGCTCTACGCAACTTGCAACTTTCAATTCAAATTTGCTTGAGCAAGTTGCAAAGTTAGTTTTCATCTTCCCCGTATAGAACGTAACAATTCCACAGGTTTAGTTCAGATTGCCAAACTGGGAAACCGGAACTTGCTAGAGCAAATTTGAATTGAAAGTTGCAAGTTGCGTCAAGCAAACTTGCCCAGTTTGGCGATTTAACTAAACCTGTCGCTAATTTCTTTTCATCTGTTGATAAAAAGTAGACCATAGGGCAATTATTTCCTACTTCTTTGAAACAAAGGTGGGATTATTGCCTTCAATACAGGAATATCAAAAACCGGAACTTGGCAACTTGCTCGAGCAAATTTGAATTGAAAGTTGCAAGTTGTCTCAAGCAAACTCCCATTCAATATTGGAACATTGCACCACAACATTGCAGAGTCCCCTTCAAAAGAAAATCCGGTTTGACTGTAATCCACATATGACGCCGGGTCCAGGAATTGAACCCGGGCCACATTGATGGGAGGCGGGCGCTCTCACCACTGAAGCGCCCCTGCCACTCCTGCTCCCCAATACGAACGTCTTGCCTTGTAATTACAAAAAGAGACAATCTAGCTCGCGAACTTGTGAGCCATAGTGACTTAAGACTAATACTGGTTTTTAATAAAACTGCTTTTTTAAAATTTTATTTAAGAACAGCGAGGCTGTGATTGGCTAAAGCTTTCAGAACATCAAGTTCAGAACATATATTCGCGCTATTTTTCTATTGAGTTCTTAAGTTCTGTACAGAGAATTTTAAAGTCCATGATTTTATTACCAGGCGCTCGAAGCATCTTCACAAGATTTCTAGCAGAACAAATTCTGGAAAATACTCTACTAGGAAAGAAATAATTGAAATCTGCAATAAAACACCAATGATCATCAAACGCTTCGCATCTCTAAAATGAAGCAATTCATTTTATGTTACTGATACTGACATGATTCCAATTGTTTACTCGACAAAATTCTCTAGCATTTAATAGCGCACATATTCACACAAACTACTGAATGTATTACAGTTGTTGCGCTACACAGTTTTATCTAAAATTCTCTAACAGTTTACTTCATCGACAACACTTAAGCTTAACTTGATCAAAGAATTCAATGATTTGTAAATGCTTAAAGGTCAAATGAACCAAAATTTCGACATTCTTTCTTTAGCGATTTTAAAGCAACCAAACGCTAGAAGAATTCATTATTAAGTAAACTTAAGGCGAAATTTTGCTTTCTAAGCCTTAAAGGAGCTACGTCACGGACAACGCATTTTGAAAAAACTGGCAAGTTTTTTCAAGTTTGTTGATTGTAATCGCTCTTAATCTTCGTCAGTTGAAACCATCCTTGGTTATTTTCGCGTTCTTATGATTCCGTTGGTGTTTTCTTATGTTAGAAAACTATTATTTTAAGGTTTCCTTCAATTTCAAAGTAATCAGAAAAATGACTAAAACATCGTGACACGGCTCCTTTAAAGCGCGAACTATAGAAGAAACTACGAAGATTTCCGAAGACTTCACGAAAACGTTTCCAAAATGACCGCGCACTGAAATGGAAGGAATCGATCGAGCTTTCAATTTTGCGACGTAATAGTTTTATTTTACGGCTTTGCGATCGAAGAGACGATCGTCGTTTAAAGAGCGAATAATGTAAAGTTTGAGAGTTTCAGTCAGTCTGAGTAATTCAAATAATTCTGAAAGGATCTAAGCTTTTTTAAACATTGTTGTTATATTTTTTACTACATTGGAATCCAGTCTCAAAGATTAATAATTATCAAAGCACTGAGTAAAATTGTAAGCATTGTACGATATAGGAGGTTTTCAGGCACTGGATGGCATATAAAAATCATCAGTCTGCTCAGCTTGGTATAGAACAATTAATTTTGTTATATACCCCAAGTGAAATGCAGTTTTTTGGATTTGTACGTAATTCTTATCAGGACGTGTGCGGCGTGCATAGGATGTGGCCAAAAGCCACATCCAAGATTGAATTCATTGTTTCTTTTCCGTACTCTAGAGTCACACAAAACACAAAAAAACATTTGTACTCAAAAATTTAACTTGAATGTAAGGATATTTCTCAATGCAAATTCGAAACCGCAAAAGCATTACGCAGGGTAAAACTTTCAATGAATAAATTCGTGTCGTTTTATTTTTCAACTGAAGGAAAATTCAATGTTGAAATAAGTACAGAGCGTTTACACACGTCACACTGTTCCTGTGGACACTGTGAGTTCTGTTTGTATAAGCTGTTTTTCGGTCCACATCTATTTAGCCGGTGCCTGTTATTTAGTACTCGAAATTAACGGTTGTAAACCCAACATAAATACAACCTTTGAAGCATAATTTTATACGTGTCAAAAAGCACGTGCACGTGCATGGAAGCAAATTATTTGGCGAGGATAATTGAACTAACGAATTCGAATTATAATACTTGATCATGACCAGCCAAACCAACAAAGTAAAAGTGCTAATAATCATAACAAATACTCTATCTAAGCTCTAGGTAGAATAAGAAAGGTGCAAAATGCATACCTCTAACTTCCTTCGTTTAGCAAAAGCCGAACGGACAGGGGGACCTTTGTGCTTCGGGAGGCATTCTTCCCCGTGATTTCTTTTCCGAACAAAAAAAACTAGTCGGCATAGCATCCTCTTTGAGGTGGAGTCTGAGCGGCTAGATTTTCTCTGAAGCAGTCTTCGGTAAAATGAACCGCACAAATGCGAGAGTTCTTGTCTGGCTTAAATTATTTTCTTTTCAGTTTCAAAAGCCATTGTTCCCTGAGCTTTGAATTTGCTGGAAACTTAAACGTATTTACTTTCGACTTAGAATTATTTAAGCAGTTTGGTGCTGCACAAAACACCATGATGTCCCATTCTTGTGAGCTTCATCACTGAAAGACTTTGAATTTCCCGTAATTTTACAGCACACCAATAATGACGTCACAGTTTTAAGTTCCGAAAATTTCTCGACAATTTTCCCGAGCGCTCTACGATTATGAAGGCCAAAAATAAGCATTTTTCAACTTGAATTTTCTCTGTTTTGCAGACTTCGGGATATGTTTATTTGGTTCTTTTAAAGCACAATGCCAGTCACTTACTCCATCCGACTGATTTTATAGTCTTCGCCCTAAATATAATTTGTAACAGTCACCTAGTATATATACTGTATAAATTATTACATTATCAGAAATAAAACAAACAGAATCACGAGTTCGAAAATTCGAAAATGTCGAAGACTAGAATTTAATTTCTTTTTCTTGCAGTGGGTGATGCGGTTTTCCCCATTTTCAATATTTAGCGGATTTTTCCGCGAAAAAGAACTCCGTGTTTTCACTACGGCGACGAGGCTGACCATCTGTCATAATGTCGTAAGATCATTATGACGAGTGATAACAAGCAGGCCAATGAAGGCATCCATCACGCAAATTAAGTTGACAATTTCACTGACACAACTAGAGTGTATGCGGAGGTTAAAACTTTAAATTGCAAGCTTTACTATAGATCTGGGAAGAAGATGTATTTCAAATCAACACCAAAAATTCCACCGCAACAAGAAAAGGTACGAGTTCATGTCTGGTTCGCAAAGTGCGAGGTAACATATGTCATGTGTGTGTGTATGTGCATGTGTTGTTGTGACCCAACACGAGCCAAAAGGCGAGGTCTGCACGAAATGCGTATATGACTGAGTGCGAACAGTGTCGCGGTTTCAAATAAATTTTAAATTTACACTTATGGTGATTAACTGCTGGTATTCGAATTAAGATTTGTTCTGATACATTGATGGCAAACAATAATCCCTAACGTACGTTGACTCCGGCATAAATAAAAAAATAAAATAAAAAATCTCAGCTGTATTATGATAAAAAGCGACTACACTTCAAGGCTTCAAGCTACCTTGGTTTGATGAAAAAGTCCAAGGGGATTGTAAATGATTCCGCCCGAACCCTAACGTCAAAAATCGACGTCAACACCATGACTATATGTAAAATCAAGCTATCGTTTGTACGAAGGATGTAGAGCATCGCAATTTAGGTAAACAGAAGAATATTGAAAGTGATCGATGTAAACGACAGACACACAAACCTTCAGAACCTTTGCCAAGGAAAGGCAGAGCCAAGGAGAGTAGAGCGACTGCTGCATACATGAAGAAACCTGTTGTCTCTGTTCCGAAAGGGATACAATTAATGGCTCCAACGCAATCAAAAGAACAGCACAGATTACGGACAAAGATGCTTAGCATCCACAAAATGCCCCTTATGTCAACATTCCATTGGCGTGACAAACAAAACATGGCGTGATGAACCGAGCATAACATCTGCTGCCGGTAAACACTCTTATCTTTAGGCCATTTTAACTTAAGTAGAAATAGAAAACACACTGCGCTGACAAACATGATAAGACAATCGTGTCATTCACGATTCGATGAAAATACCCTGTTGTCCTCAAACGGTATGTCGAAAGCTTTTTATTCAACGCTAGTATCAAAACAACTAGTGATTTGCGAAGCTTCTGTAGCCATCAGTGTTCTTGAAAATCCAGTCAGATGTACATAATACATCAGAAGTAAATAGAGCTAAATAGTAAGAGTGATTAATGAAGAGAATAACAGCCAACTAGTCTGCCTCCTGCCAGTTGGTTAACCATGTTTTATTTATTTAATATATTATGTTTGTTCAGTATTTGTTTCACGGCCCCACAAGCTTCTAGCTTAAAAACACAAACCGTCTATAAATAAATAAGTACGTGTTTAGATTCCTTTTAAAAATTTTTAGATCTTTATCTATTGTTAAGTATCTTTAACAAACATCCCATACTCGTGGGTATTCCATAGTATATACCACTCGAAAGCGTTGCATAACTAGTATATATGATGTCATAAGAAGAGCCGCGAAACTGCTGCGCTGCAAATGTGTGGAGGTCTTACTATGATAGGTCTGTACCGGTTTCCCGTTAGTAAACTTTGACACCTCTATTAAATTTGTCATATGCATTGTTATTGCGGTTTGTTTTGGCTCATTCATATTTGCAACGTTCGCTCTGGAACGACAAGATCTTAAGAGACGGTCTCTGTTATTTCGGTCTGCTCGATCTGGCTTGAAAAATACATTTCGCTTATTTCTTGTGTGTTGCAAGACTTTCATGTACTTATACTAAAACCACAATCCGCTTGACCAGATTATTTATTTTTCCCGAGTTTTTAAGGATTTTCGGTTCACCCAAACGAGCGCTCGTAACGACCAATGTCAGGGCTTAAATTTACCACAACTTTCAAGATGAATTAAACAAAAACGAATAACTTCTGTACCAAAAAAACACCACAGCCAGTTATATTATGCCTTCTTGATTTATCAAGAACATTGACTTCGAATCAAGCCAGCAGCAAGACATTAACGACACCCCTATCACACACTTTGATGAAACACGCCAACACGGATCAGATTCAAACTTTATTTTTGAAAACGTGAGGCGGTCTATTTGAATCAAACCAACGCAGCCGAAAGGTTGATACATAAGACAGTGTCACTACAGAAAGAAACCTTGTGGAAGGTATATCAATTCTTATCACATGAACCGAGGAAAACAGTTATTAATTGACTTTCAGTTTTGGCGTCCCAAACTCACGATTCGATAAATCACTTGACGTGAAATGATTTAAGCGTATCGAGTGTGACGTGACTACTTGAAGTGCGTTCGATAGTGCGCGATGTTGTGTTAAAAGTTAGACCGTTGGGAATTCGAGCGCTCTATAAGATATTGTATGGATTTTAAAATAACCTGGGATAAAAGCACTCAACGAAATAAAATTTTATCTTCTTTTCAATAAAATAAAGAAAATGTACTCACCTTGCTTGGTTTCTGTTCCTTTTGGGCTATTTCATCGTTTGGGGTGGGGGGAGGGGTTGAGGAGGAGAGGATCTATGAGTCAAAACAATTCCCATCCCTGGCAACGTGGGCTTTCTTCACAAGAATTCAAGCGTGAATTAGGTTTTCGTAAACTCAAAACCCAGAGAAGACGCAGGAGGAGATAATTACCTTGAGTTCTACGTCCAGGGCTGCGAAAACTCTAGAGTCCATACTAAGCAAATTGAAGCCCGTGTGCGAATATCGAAAATCTAATTTTAATCTTCGCTTCTAGCACTGACCGATTGAACCAAAAAGGTGACCAAAAAATCTTAAACGGGCTCTGATGTGCTTCGACTACATTGCCGAGAACTTGATGGTCTCATGGTTTTATACGCGTTTTGGAGCTCCGACCGAAGTGAAGACCTACAACTCAGATCATCCGAGCGATAACATCAGGCGACTGATGTGCTGGCTTGACGTCACGACCTGTATTGGACCCAGACCCTTTTAACTGGATCTTCGACTCGGTAATGTTTCGCTGAATTATTGCGATTTTTCCCGACTTTGACGACTCACAGAAAATCTCAATCGAAATCAATTTTTTTTTCGGCATTCTGCTCAGAGAAATGTAAATATTCTTTTGCATAAAAAATGAGGAGGGGGGGGGGGGGGGGGGGGGTTTACAAACTTAACCTGATAATAAAAGGTTTTCTGTCCACTGGCAGATCTGAATAGTGGGATATCAAGAGCTTGTGCGTTTCTAGTAGAGCGCTTTGACACGTCGGAGCGTTTAATGACCTGCTCAGTCAAGTAACCTGGGGCACTCCCTGTCATGCACTTAAAGCACATGATTGCTTGACGATAGTAAAGTTGGTCTCTGACTGGAAGCCATTGTAAACGCTTCAGTATCGGTGTAATATGATCGAATTTTCTGGCTCCGCTAATGATGCGACACGCAAAGTTCTGAACCGCTTGGAGTTTATCGAGATTACGTTCAGTTGTGTTGCTCCATACATGAGAACAGTAAAAAAGTTTGCTGAAAACTAAGGAATTAATAATTATAATCAATGTACGTTGGTCAAAGGCATGTTTCACCCGGTTAGTCTTTGGAACTCTCTGACACCCAAACTTAAACTTTGCCAATCACAGAGAGAATTTAAACAATCCTTGAAGCGTCTACTTTTAACGGAATTCTTACGTTAATTAACTTTAATTTTTATTATATTCATAGTATATTTATAATATATATTTATAGGTGGTGACAGATGTTGCTCAGCAGTTTATTTGAAACTCGCTGGAAATAGAAAGGGCTGGAAGGAAAAGGTGGTTGACGTCGACTAGATCGATTCTGTTCCCCTTAAACATTTTGTCGAGTTTTACTGAAACATGCACTTACCATATTTCCCTGGATATTTTTTATTGGCATATTATTAAACGACGCAAAATGCAGAAACAAATTAAAAAAACCAGACAAACTGAACAAAACAGAAACAAAGCATCTTGTTTTTCATTTACATGCAGAACAAATAGTAGAAAACAAGAATTTGCTTCCATTCCGTAGTAGGAAGGAGGAAGCAGGTTTTGCGAAACTGCGTCCGACCCTGAGGAAAGAAGAAGAAATGCATCAATTAGCAGCGCAAAAAGGAAGGGGTTAAGATACATTTATCTTGGCATTCGTAGCATGAATGAAGCAAGAAAGAGCATTGCTACTCCACATCGATGACGTGTTAGATGGCCCTTGTGCCCTCCCCCCCCTCCCTTTCCGGCTTTTTCTCGTCAAGTTGCCATGATCGTTTGGAGGTGCCCATTTACGTTCCAAGGTGGGTAGGGTATTCTAAATAACGACACTGTAAGGGTTTAGAAGTCAGTGAATTGTGTAAGAAAACCACACAATGGCCACGTTCAGCACTTTAAAATCCGGACCGTTAGATTCGAAGTCCCACAGTCCCAGCCATAAACCGTAAGGTTACCTCATTTTTTCGCCCTAGATTTCAGCAAAGTATGTTTTCATCAAAACTCCAGTGACTTGATTGTGGAGGTAAAACACCCAGCAGAAACTTACTTTAGCAAGCATTGCAGGTCTTCTTGCAGTAGAACGTTTTCAGCATGTTACGAAAGTAGGAGTTTTCACACAAATTGTATCCATTCCAAGTGCTGCAATAGTAATGAGTGTCGACACATTCCTGGGCTAAAAGTAAAATTTTCAACCATTATTAATGCACTACGAAAAACGAAAGAAGCTATTGTCTTACGAAAGTATTTGTGAAAAACCAATAAAAAACAACAACTAGTTAAACTTTAGTCTAGAATTTTCAAGAAAATGGTTCATTGTCCGTCTCTATCATTTCCAATTTTACCATCGACAACAAATTTAAATTCGCTAAAAAATACTTTCATACACTTACGTGGCTGTAAAGGCTGTGACGTCATCTTGCATTTTATCCAGTCAATGTAACTATTGATCCTTACAAAGACAGAGTACGTTGGCCCTCCCTTGCAGTAATGGTCTCCCCAGCTGACCGTACCACGCAAAGTCCAGCGTCCTGTATTTTTGTCCTGGCAAACAAGAGGTCCTCCACTGTCTCCATGGCAACCGCTAATTTTGCTGTCCCCACCATAACCTGCACATACCATTGAGGTATCTACGACCTCTCCAAGGTTTTTGTTGCCTTCTGCGCAGAGGTTGTAGTCAACTATGGGCATCTTAGCTTGCATGAGGATTTCGGACTTTTCACCTTCAAAAGAAGAGCTACCCCAACCTTGAATGAGAAATGGTGATTATAATTAACAATAACTCACCGAAGTGGAGGTGAATAGTGGTGGATATTTATCATGCCGCAAAGCAGCGAGGTAATTATCCACCACTTTCACCGACACTGAGGCGAATATTTGTTTTAGTTTATACCACACAAGCTGAATAACTAGCGGACCAAAACATTACTTTCGATACCCAAAAGCGACACGGGAAGTCATTTTGTTTCTCTTCAGCTGCTAAGAGGTGAATAGTACTTTGCAAATCACCTCCGATTTAACCAATCAGCGCGCGCGGAAAGTACTATTTACTAGTGTGGATAATACTAAATATGGATATAGTCACTATACCCCAACGGTTTATTAAAGAAAAAAGAAAAGAAAAGACACGTCCGATCGCGAGTGCTTTGTTGAGTTATATAAGGACGCAGAACATTTCCTCAACATTTTATAAGAAGCATTCAAAAAGCTTGCAGTCCTTTCCCAATCCCCCGCCCATGCCCTCACGTTAGAATGTTAATACTTGCAGATTACGCCCCTGTTATTTCAAGATCCTACCAACAATGCGTTGTATCCAGTTTTATTCTATTTAAATGGAAAGTGTTTTTATAATTAGGGTGCTGAATCTACATCAAATACAGAGTGATTTTCACAAACGTTCAACCCTATTTATACCTGTAAGATAGCACATTGTGCCCGGAGTTACTCGGTCCGTCTTTCTTCCACTTGGCAAACAGGCCAAACCAACTCTTGCATTCAGAAGTGCTGGACGGGAGAGCTTTATAAGTGCAATGTCGTCGCCAAAACCGTCAGTCATGGCTCTTTTGTTGATATGGATCTCGGAGACACTGATGCTCTGTACTTGGTCTGATACTGTGCGGTCGTGGACTCCTGAACATTTAAAGGCAGTTTGAATTTATTATAGTCCTTATACCGTACAAGGACGGTTATAACCCAGCCAATCTCTCTGCTTTCTTTCATAGCCAGAGATACGTTCCTCTCCCACATTCAACGTTTTCATATTAACTTTTTAAACGTTCTCAGAGGACATTTTCCTTCAATTGTAAATGACAAAAATAAGTTTCAAGTGGACTGCAGAACGTTTAGCTGGAGTTGCTTTTTTCCACCAAAGACGCTTGCAAGCCACTCCGGATATATAATAAGCTCCCCCGTTATTAGCCCACCCAAATCCTCTTATGACGTTGTAAAAGCGTGGGTCTTATAGTGGCATTTTTAGGTACGCTATCTACTGAAGTGCGATAGGGTTACTATCACGGACTCGGCGTCATATCTGGGTTGAATTTGTTGGTCCTTGTCCTTGCTCCGAAAGCTTTTTCTCCCCGATAGGCTGGTGTGCCTGCATTGGTTAGGAAACAAAAGTGCGACTAAACCAATTTTCGCCAATGACTTTTGGGTTGTCGAGTGTCGGTTTTTTGGTTATTATACCACATGTTTGTATAGTTTAGCTGGCACTCCAGTTACTATATTGAACTCTGTTTGTTGTCAGTAGGTTCTGGTAATGAGCTTAAGGTGTGGCGCGGATTAACGCTCGGTCACACAGTTTGAGATGCGTATCAATTCCTGCCTATCAGTAGAAAATAAAAAAAAGTAGCAACAAATTCAACAGATGGTTTAAATCACTCTTACCGAGTTGAATCTGGTATGACTGAGGAAAAGGAACTCCGAAAACACAATGGGCGGCTGTCACTACATACTGGGGTGTCACCAGTGTACCTCCACACTTAAAACCGAACTGCCCAGTGGTCTCATTTGTGATAAGAAGCTCCGCCTGCCACGGCCACGAGTGTGGAATGGCTGTCTCACCTCCAACGATCCGGGACAAAGCTGGGCGTATACCACAAGGCATGTCTTCAAAAGAAGGAGAATCTGTAGATGTAAGAGTATGTTTATTTTTAGTGATTTGCTCTAGAATACAATAAACGCACAGTAAGTGGCGAACTCGAGGGTAATAGAAAAGCATACATGCGTTATTTGCTGCTCTCTTTATTTTCTTGCGTGTTCTTTTTTGTTTGTTTGTTTGCTTGTTTGTTTCTTGTTTCCTTTTTCACAGTGGAGAATATATTTCTGAGGTATCAAATCTTAACGGATCATGAAATATTTACAATTTGCATGCAAAGTGCGTTTTACTTTATAGCTGCTGACTAATAATGATATTGAGAGTTGATAAATCTTCCATTTTTGTTTCAAAACAGCATGAAAATCTTGAATGATTCTAGATCTCCCTTGTTTATTATCTCATCATAACGACATTGAGCTTTCATTGCAGGATGCTTACCAAATCGAACCGGGTTCAAGCTCAGAGTTTTTTTTTTTTTTTTTTTTTTTTTTTTTAACCGAGCGGTCTAACCCTTAGCAGGGCTAGGTCACGCAATCGATCATTGTAGTTAATTTCAATACTGACGACTGGACATTGAATTAACTGAAACGTATTCACAACGAAGACTTAAAGATGCAAAGGAAATTTAAAGGAACACAGAAAAGCCAACAAAAAATCATGGATGAACCGAAATGAAGAGATTAATTAATACGAATTACATTTGGGTCAACTTCATTTTTTTAAAGGTGTCTCAGTAGATAGGTGTCAGTATGTATGAAAATCCAATGGCATGCTCGATTGTTTTGCAACTGTGTTTTGTTTTCGATGAATATATCAAGAGACTACCACTCTTCCAGTGTGAAGTCAAGGTTCGAAATTAACGAAAATAAAAATAATATTAACTAGAGCATCATGACCTCGCCTCTTCACAGCATTGTACCTTTTACAACTTCCACGACATCACACTCTGTGTTCTCTGGATAGTCACAGATGTTTTTTTCTTTGTTAAACATCAGTCCACCTGTGCAAGGCATCTTGTTAATGTTGCCTCCAGAGCAGGCGATGAATCCAAAACATGTATCGGGATCTTTGTAGTTTCCATCTTGCTTCCCGTTGCAAAATGCTTCATCTAAACATGTGCCTAAGGACAATATTTGGAATAAGTATACACTTAGCGTTCTATTGATAGTTTTCGTCAATGTCATATCTATTGGCTTGTATGCGAAAACACGAGGAAACTAAGAGAGTGGAAAAAGTGATTTAATTATACATTCAAGGTAAAGTAGATTTTATTACAACTATTTGCTTTTACTTAAAGCCGTTTTAGATATCACGTATAAATTGTTATAATGTCTGAAAATCGAAAATTCTAATAAAAAAAAAACTGTCTTTGCCAACAGTTGTTAGAAGCACTATCAGAGCGGGACATCACACATTTCCAAATTACATAGAAGTTAAACGTGTCTGATAGTTTGTACTTCTAGAATATGTGATAAATATAAATAGCTTATGAAGATTAGAAATTTGATTGGAAATTCACTGCGAAGATCACATATCACCTTCATATATATCCGCAGTTCATATATGAATCATTTCATATACATTACATCATTTCACTCCTTTCACGGGAAAATATGAACTCATAATTGACCTCGCTCCCAATGTGTGGCTTCATAGCTCAGTTGGTAGAGCATCGCACCGGTATCGCGGAGGTCACGGGTTCGAATCCCGTTGAAGCCCTGATTTTTTTCAGGCTTCTTTATTCCAATTGCTTAAATTGGAAATTCACTGCGAAGATCACATATCACCTTCATATATATCCGCAGTTCATATATGAATCATTTCATATACATTACATCATTTCACTCCTTTCACGGGAAAATATGAACTCATAATTGACCTCGCTCCCAATGTGTGGCTTCATAGCTCAGTTGGTAGAGCATCGCACCGGTATCGCGAATCCCGTTGAAGCCCTGATTTTTTTTTTTTCAGGCTTCTTTATTCCAATTGCTTAAATTGGAAATTCACTGCGAAGATCACATATCACCTTCATATATATCCGCAGTTCATATATGAATCATTTCATATACATTACATCATTTCACTCCTTTCACGGGAAAATATGAACTCATAATTGACCTCGCTCCCAATGTGTGGCTTCATACTCAGTTGGTAGAGCATCGCACCGGTATCGCTGAGGTCACGGGTTCGAATCCCGTTGAAGCCCTGATTTTTTTTTTTCAGGCTTCTTTATTCCAATTGCTTAAATTGGAAATTCACTGCGAAGATCACATATCACCTTCATATATATCCGCAGTTCATATATGAATCATTTCATATACATTACATCAAATTTGATTATGTATCATGATTTTCTCGCTATAGTTAATTTTTTAAAGAAAATAATAATTTTATTGCTTTCTATTGTCAATAATTATAAAAACAATATATAATTATAATAAAAACCTTCCCAAAATCTTTTGCAGCTGAAAAATCGTCAATGCCAAATAACTTGGTCAGTTTGAAGCCAGCAGAAGTACAACGTCGTATAGAAATAACTCTTAACAATGATCACTTCTTGTATGAGACGTAGGGCGATGACGTCATTAGTCACGTGACATTGCTCTCAAGTTCGTTTTTGCTCACTGTGACGAAGATATTTTGTTACTGAAAAAGCAGTCATTGCAGTTTGAAGCACATTGGTGTGAGGCATCTCAGACTGCCCGGGTACCGAACAAAATATAAATATTAAGGGAGCTATGTACGATTTTCAAAAAGTGTGAGTCTGGGTACAAGTGCCTATCTGGCGTTGTATTAAATGTGAGGAAACAACAAATTACATGTTGGTAGATATTTATATGTTAAGTACATTTTTATCACTTTTATTGTTATGACGTCATCGGTCACGTGACCAGAGCGGACCGCATTTTTAAATTCGCTTGAAAACTTTACTACGATCTCCCTCTTAGGATTTTTTTAAGCGAAGTTGTAGCTTTTTAAATAGTGTTTCAAAAAATGGCCATGATTACTTTTTCCTAAAAATGTACGGCAGTAAAAAATACAATTGAAAACTTTGTTGGCTTCCTACTCAGCGATCATTTGCGGTAGGAATAAAAGAAAATTTTGCCAAAGGCAGGAGTGTATGCTCTTTATGATGGCGTTGTCAGTTTCTTCTCATTTCAATTGCTTTTGGCTAGGGTGGATTTAATTTCTTTCAGACGAAAGGAGTGGGCCTGAGGAGAGGTTAAGTAGCTGCCCCTCCCTCTCCCCCCTGCTGGGGGTCTCCCCAGCGGATTCCCCGTGGTCGGTATTGCGGGCTCACGACAAGAGCATTTTCAAAATGGCGACAAGAAAGGGGAATCCAATGGAGTGATTTTGAGTTATAGAGGACAGTTTTGTCGATGTTTTTCCTTCTTGACGCGATGAAAACAAGTCCCCAAACGTAGGGTATACCTCCTTTATTTGTATTCCCGAAAAAGAAGAGTATGGAATGAGCAGAAACGTGCGAAAACGTGGGTAACAGAAACTTACAGGGACCTGAGGTATAAAGCGTTTCTCATTGTACAATGATTTTTGTAGACTGGTCGAATTATGTCTTCGACGTTTATCATGTTTGTCAACTTACCTTACTGGAATTAAAGCCGAGCTCGGCGTAAAAAATAGATAGTGAGAACGAGGAGATAGTATTAAATGGCAGTCATTTCGTCGAGGCATGTAACTGTTATTTAAGTTCTTATGTTTGTCATCTGAATTTTAAGCTAATGTACTTCAAATTAATAAGAATCGCATGCTTTCATTATTTATACGTGAGGAAATGTTCCTCAAAATATTGACAAAGTGGCCATTTCAGGCCGCAAAGAAAAATTACGTCAAGGAAATTTGAAATTACTGCAACACCTTTAATGTGATATCTGAAATTGGAAGAAACATTTCAGCTTAGTGTGATCTCTTTTTTTTTTTTTTTTAAGTTAGACTAGAGACTACTTGCAGCCAGCCTGGTAGCTATTCTAGACTCCAATTAAACAGTGCTACTCACGTTTTGGAATTTCTCTTTGGGCATGTTTAATAAATGAGACCATTTTTTAACTTAGAATTTGTTCTTCCCATGATGTTTTATTGTATTGGTAAATATAGATTTCCGTTTCTTTTTCATTTTGTGGTCTACAGGTAAGTTTTGGGACGAATAAAATGCCTAATGTTTTGACAGGATTTACAGAATTCAGAACTGAGGACATTCTGGATTACTGTTGAGTTAAACGATGGATTATAACAAGCTCAGGTAGTTGTTGATCTCTTAGTTTTACACATAGTTATATGACAGTCAATTCTAGCAATCCCCTTCTCTTTCTACACACATTCATTACCTGAGGCATTTAAGATCTGCTTTTTGACCAGACATTTGTCTACTTTATAAAAAATTCTGTTTGACATTTTCTTAAGGCCTGTATTTTCAGTTGTTGGATGACCTTGAGTGGCATTTTAAAGTAGCAATGTAAAAATTCATGAGGCCTTAAACTTAAGCAAGCCAGAAAACCCTAATTCCAATATAAAGCTAACTGCAAGCAACATGATGTACCGTTTGGCAACCAAAGTGCTTTTAAGGCTAACTGGAGTACTATGTAGGCCAACCGGAATCTTATGCAGGCTAACTGGAATGGCTTGCATGGCTCGCGCGCATGTTTCATGACACATAAGTGCCATACAAGCTAGAAATACCTAAGTCCAACCATTAGCATAACCTCAGGCCACCTCAGCTAACTATACTCAGGCTAACTGGAGTACTGCTTCGGCTAACCAGGGAGCTTTTCAGGCTAACCAATGTGCTATTTATATATAGTGGAATGGCTCTCATGACTTGTTGGCTCACACTTTGTCAAGGCGCAAGTTTTTTTTTTTTTTTTTTTTTTTTTTTTAGTAGCTGTAAATTTGATTTAAAGAAACTCCAGCTTAGTTTTTGTTGGCAACTTGCTCTACAAGAAAAGCAAACACAGATTTCTGTGACATAATGTTTTGAAATGAACAGATTACAAAAACATTTTTAAACATTTAATTAAAATAATCTGACATTTTTCTGTAATGATTAATGAAAGGAGGGGTGCAAAGAACATTGATTTCTTCCTTGCCTGACCCAGGTAGACTGGGCAAGGTGAAACCAATATAAGCTTACCCAAAGTCCCCTGTTTCTTTCGAAACAACTACCACAAAAAATAAGAATCCATAAATGTCATTTGGCTATCTAGCAAGTGGAAAAAACTATTGGATCCACTAGCCCAACATAAAAGCAGCCAGTTTTTTTCACACACTGAAAAAGGCCATTTAATTTTAATATACTGAGTCTGCATGCTGGAAAATAGCAATTTCATCAAAATAAATGGTTTTTGTGTGTTTTGTTTCTATTTACAGGTGACTTGAAGACTTTGCAAGGGCATTCCTGTTAGTCAAAATGAACTAAAAAATACACATTGTGTCAATGTAATAAATTTGTCACATGATTGATTCCCACATGTTGCCAGTTTAAACCTGAATATACTTGAGTGACATTTATAGCTATTTATATGATATGAACATCCCAGAACCCAATAAGGCTACATGTAAATACTGACACTTAATTACATGTAAGTTTTAAAACCATTCTGGGGTTCATGACAAAAAAAAAAATGTTTCAATGTTTCCAGGTTAAGTTGATGTGTCAAGTTTTTTTGCAGCACAGGCTTGGTTCCTAAAGGTGTGTTTCCAAAAAATATCCATACCTCTCCCAAGGATGGTTCTTTAGTTTGGACCCTCCCACCCCCTGGGAATTCCAGTTTAGCTTCATACTTTCTTTTAAAAAATTGTGCTATTGAGACCCCCATCCCCCTCGGAATTTCCAATGACCATCCTTGGGGTGGGTAAGGATATTTTCTGGAACTGCACAATGTAGGCATTTGCTTATGAAAGTAAGCTGCAGATTGATCTGATTGATACACACTAATCTATTTTCACATTTACCTGTTTTCTATGGGATATATAATTATATATTGTTTTTACCGGTTTCATTTGTAATAATAATAATAATAATAATAATAATAATAATAACAAAATGATAATTAAGGATTAATTTCACTTGCATTTTCAAAGTTTTCCAAATTGCCCTCGTCGCTTCGCGACTCGGGCAATTTTATGCGCGTGAAATTAATCCTTAATTGCCCTCGGGCCCATGCGATTACATATACAAAATGATAATAATCATGATGGTGATGATGATGATGATGATGATGATGATGACAACAATCACTGGCATTTGCATCAGATCAAACAGACCTGTAGTTTAGGGTGCTTAAAAAGATAAGCATTTGTTATTACCAGATAAAAACATGAACTGCCTCATAAAGAGCATCATGAAATACAAGAGTAAAAACATATCTTTCATAATAAAAATGAAATGATGGCAAAATGATTAGTTTTCCCCTGAGAATAAAGAAATACCGTTTTTGTCATTCTCTCCTGTGATTTAATTATGTTGTTATCTACTTGGCTCACTGATTGGAAAAAGTTAGTCATCCCTAAGGGAAACAACCTTTATTTGAACATAACTAACAACAGTTGAGTGCCCCCTGCTTTCCAAAGCAAGACCAAAATATACTGCAGCTTTTTTGCATCATCTAGCAAAGTAAGTACATGTGCAGAAAAAATTACAACAAAGCATGAAAGAAAGGTCGAAATGACGTATACAATCGTATTTCGGCAAAACTATGGTTTATCCTTTTTTCCTGTCATTCTTTATTCTTTGTATACGCATATCGCTGAGCTGTGAAACGTTTCGTAAATTGTCTTGAGCACTGTGGGATTCCTCGTACGACATGCCTAACGAGTCTTCGCGACTGGATTTGTCCGAAAAAATACTACTGCGGACATCCAAATCACTTTAATCATCCTCACTTTCATGGCTCCTTTCAAACAAGTACTCAAGTAGACCTTGACGTAAATTATAGGAATACAAACTGATGAAAGCTTGCACACCATTGTGTTTATATTTCTCCGCACGACGTCCTCGGGAAAATCCTCGCGGCAGTACGCGCGCGCGCCACGCGGGATGGCACGACGTATCATAGCACGAAGTAACATAGGGACAAGGCCATATCTCGCGCTTACGGTCTCCTCCCTGATCATGGCTCCTGAATATGTATATATTAACTAGGTCTAGTTTACATTTGTAAATTTACAATAGATCTAACCGCATTCTTAAAACTATTAAGTGACTTCATAGGACGTAGTTTATCCGGAAGTGAATTCCAAGCTTTTGAAGCAGTAAAGGCCAGTGAGGGGTGGTGTTAACTTTAGGGATGACAAGCTTGTTAGTACGAATAGTAAACAAGTCTCTTTAAAATATGTAGGAAGAAGGTTTTTGACGGCTTTAAAAGGTAAGATTAACATATCTTATATACGCCGACCTTGTATACGCTGGAGTGTAGCCACTCCGTTCAGTTAATCCCCCAGCATTTATAGGTGATCGGTCACTATAAATGTACCTTAGAGCTCTCTCATTTAGTTTATCGAGCTTTTGACTGTCACACTTCAGATAATTGTTCCAGATGGTGAAGCAGTACGTAAAATAGGACATGATGAATGAATTATACAGGCACAATTTTTGTAGAATCTCGGGTGGGGAGGTGCTGTTTAAGACACGAATCTCTGATTTCCTAACCTGTTTAAGGCAGAATACCGATTTTTGATGCCCCGTCTAAGACAATTGTTGTTGCATGATCAAACGGGAATTAAGCTTGGTATCAATACCTAAGTCAAGGGAAGTCAACACTAAGCAAGAACTTGTAAAAATTCGGCTTGTGCCTAAGTTCGTATAAATTAACATATATGCTTATCCTGATCAAGACAAAAAGGAGTGAAAAAGATACCCCGTTCAAGACAAAATATCCTGAAAACCAAACCCTGTCGGGCCACACGTTCCCGTTAAGCCTTTATGAGGGAGTACCCCCCTCAACGGGCACTCTGGTCCCGGTAGGTTCGTCGTTTCACGAAACATTCAGAGGACCCCCTCTCGCAGTGAAATTCACTGACAAGTTTAAATGTGTACCGAAGCGACTTACCATATTTTGCAGCATCTTCCAGTGGCACATCACCCTGTTGGCCGTTAACCGGTACAGCAGCGCTCGGATCTTCATCACTGAACTGTGTTTGTCCTTTCAATAAATCATCACTTATCTTTGAATGATCTGTGTACAGAAGGAACAAAATATCAACATAAGAAGCTGTTCAGGAAAGTAAAGCACAATAAAGTGTAGCGAAAATGAACCATTGAGCGTAGCAGTAGTGTTACAAGTGATCTCTAGAGAAAAGGGAAATTCTGGCAGTACATCAAAATAACTTGTTTAACGGGAGTGGAGAGTTTTCGAATCAAACTACGTTTTGACCCTCTCAAGTTATAAAATATGGTAACATACAACCTGGACATGCACTTGACAAAGAATTTATCGGTTGCCATTTCATAATTTACAATACCTACCCGGCTACCTACCTACCTACCTACCTACCTACCTACCTACCTACCTACCTACCTACCTACCTACCTACCTACCTACCTACCTACCTACCTACCTACCTACCTACCTACCAACCTACCTACCTACCTACCTACCTACCTACCTACCTACCTACCTACCTACCTACCTACCTACCTACCTACCTACCTACCTACCTACCTACCTACTTACCTACCTACCTACCTAGGCAAAGGCTGATTTGTGGAAAGCAACAAAGTACGTGATTAAAAATCTTAGAGATAAATTTAAAAGCTGGCCATTTTAAACGTGGCTCTGAAACGTCCTCTTGGAATTGATATGTGCAGATGATTGAGACAAGGTCAGCAGCTTCGTAACTTCCCGTCTTTGTATGTTTAGTCTTACTTATTTTTACCCTTTTAAAAACTCAACACCGTTCAACTAAAAGGTAGTATTTCCTATCTATTGGGTCAGACCAGTTAATAGCTTTTGTTTTGTCTAACTGTAGTTTTTCTGTCAAAGTGACAAATAAAACTACCAAGGCTCAGACTAAATCAGATGGAATCAGACCAGTCAGCTTATAAACAGGCTCTTGATCACTGAATCAGTTTGAGTGCACTCGCATAATTTTTTTTTTTTGACTAACGAAACGAGACCCTTTACTATCTAAATTAATCGGGCTGACCCTGTAGTGGAAAAATTAAAGTTTTCTCACCATTAAACGTCCGTGAGATGCAGCAGGGGACGAAAGCGAGGACGAGTAAGCCCACAAGATGCATGGTGACTTCACTCTACAGCAAACAGGGAAAAAAACTCCTGATGATAATGTCAAAAGGACTTTAATCTGGACAGCGCTAACTAACTTGGAATAGTTCCTTGATACTGATATTATTTTCTCTTTGTTATCAAGAAACCACAGACGTTCAATACTAAAGTAAAAGTTAAATGCGGTAAAGAGTTTTTTCCTCTTTTTGGGAGGCGGCGTGGCCTAGTGGTTAAGGGGCGCTGGATGTAAGCGATGAAAGACATAGCCTTACAACTGTAGCATTCTAATTTGTCTATATTCCGCGATGGAATATTATACAAGTGGCATGCAGGCTCGAGTTGTAAGATGGATTGAAATGCTGAGACTTTCGCAGCTAAGCATATTGCATTGCTGTTTATTTTACAGGTCAAGGGAGAAATAACATTTAATAGTTAACAATTAACAGCACAAGATTAAAACAGCTTGAGTTGATTTATTGATCCTGCACGTTTTGTTTGATACTACAAACTTCGTCAGGGATATGTTACAACTACGGATCTTTACAAAGTAGGCTTCTATTTATAAAAAAAAAAACCATTGAGCGAGATATACACAATTATCTAACGCTATATCTCGGAAGCGTGAGGTGTGCTAGGAAATTCGTAAAGATAAAATATTTAATTTTCGGGGTAGATAAACGTTTATCCACCCCCGAAATTTTTGGATTTTATGATGTGTTATGCAGCTTGCAACGGTAAATAGAGACCAATAGAAATATATTTGCACCATATGATCATGTCTCCGGGGAGTTCACTTTAAAATGCCGCATACAGTATTGCTGAAAAAATTAACTTGAAAACTAAAATAAGCTAGAGCAATGTGAAAGGTTTGTTACTGAGCATAATTGCCAACAAAAACATGATTATCATTTTAAAATTATATCAGACTGCGTGATACTTCGCTTCAAATAAGTAAATCGACTTAACTGTAAATTTGTTAAAAGCTAAAAATATCAAAGTCTTAAAATACATACATTTTTGTTGTGTTGTTGTTGTAAAAACCAAATTCTTAAGACTTAAAATTCGATCACTAAGGGTTTACGACCGTACGTAATTCCAACTACTATCAATTGAGGCATATGCAAAGTGGGTATAGATGCAATTCCAGTTGGGAGAAATCAGCAACAGCATATTACGTGTCGTTTAAAGGTCAAATGAACCAAAATTTCGACATTCTTTCTTTAGCGATTTTAAAGCAACCAAACGCTAGAAGAACTCATTATTAACTAAACTTAAGAAGAAATTTTGCTTTCTGAGCCTTAAAGCGCGAACTATAGCAAAAACTACGAAGATTTCCGAAGACCTCACGAAAACGTTTCCAAAATGACCGCGCACTAGAATGGAAGGAATGGATCGAGCTTTGAATTTTGTGACGTAATAGTTTTATTTTACGGCTTTGCGATCGAAGACACGATCCTCGTTTAAAGAGCGAATAATGTAAAGTTTGAGAGTTTGAGTCAGTCTAAGTAATTCTGAAAGAATCTAAGCTTTTTTTTAACATGGTTGTTATATTATTTACTACATTGTAATCCAGGTTCAAAGATTAATAATTATCAAAGCACTGAGTAAAATTGTAAGCATTGTACGATATAGGAGGTTTCAAACACTGGATGGGGTATAAAAATCAACAGTCTGCTCAGCTTGGTATAGAACAATTAGTTTTGTTATATACCCCAATCTAAATGCAGTTTTTTTGGATTTGCACGTAATTCTTATCAGGACGTGTGCGGCTTGCAACCCGGATCGGCATGCAGCGCGAAGGTATCCTAAGGATGTGGCCAAAAGCTAACATTGAATCCACTGTTTCTTTTCTGTACTCGAGAGTCACACAAAACACAAAAATAAATTTGTACACAAAAATTTAACTTAAATGAAAGGGTATTTCTCAATGCAAATTCGAAACTGCAAAGCATCACGCAGGGTAAAACTTTCAATGAATAAATTCATGTCGTTTTCGGCTGAAGGAAATTCAGTGTTGAAATAAATACTGAGCGTTTACACACTGTCCCCGCGGACACTGTGGGTTCTGTTTGTATTAGCTGTTTTTTGGTCCATATTTATTTAGCCGGTACATGTTTTTTAGGGCTCGAAATTAACGGTTGTAAACCCAATATAAATACAACGTGACATTTGAAGCTTAATTTTATACGCGTCAAAAAGCACGTGCACGTGCATGGAAGCAAATTATTTGACGAGGATATTGAACTAACGAACTCAAATTCTAATGCTTGATCATGACCAGCTAAATCAACAAAGTAAAAGTGCTAATAATCATAACAAATACTCTATCTAGCTCTAGGTAGAATAAGAAAGGTGCAAAATGCATACCTCTAACTTCCTTCGTTTAGCAAAAGCCGAACGGACAGTGGGGTCTTTGTGCTTCGGAAGAAATCCTTCCCCGTGATTTCTTTTCCGAACAACAACAAAAAAAAAGTCCGCGGCTCAGCATCCTCTTTGAGGTGGAGCCTTAGCGGCTTGAAATCAGAACCCAGAAACCTACGTATTGCCAGATTTTATCTGAAGTAGTCTTCGGTAAAATGAACCTCGTCACAAATGCGAGAGTTCTTTTCTGGCTGAAATTCTTTTCTTTTCATTTTCAAAAGCCATTGTTTCCTGAGCTCTGAATTTGCTGGAAACTTAAACGTACTTACGTTCGACTTAGAATAATTTAAGCAGTTTAGTGCTGCACAAAACACCATGATGTTCCATTCTTGTGAGCTTCATCACTAAAAGACTTTGAATTTCCCGCAATTTCACAGCGCACCAATACTGACGTCACAGGTTTATGTTCCGAAAATTTCCCGACAATTTTTCCGAGCGCTCTACGATTATGAAGGCCAAACCTAAGCATTTTTCAACTTGAAATTTCTCTGTTTTGCAAAGACCATTTCCTTTGAAACTTCGGAATATGTTTATTTGGTTCTTAATCAACAGATTGGCCGAAAAAAAAAGAAAATTCGAAATTTTGGTTCATTTGACCTTTAAAGAGGGCCGTCTCTTTTATTTGATTAACAAGATTTCGATAAACAACGTCAAATAACTTCCAATGAACATAATTTTATGGATTATGTCCAAAGGTGGCGTCCAGTTGTCTTTGAGTGGTAAAATGGGTTACACTGCTCAGATTACCGCACCCAAACACAATGTGTATATAAAAACGTCCAATTTTGAGGCTGAGGCTGAGCGTTCTCAATTTTTTTTTCACGATTCAAAGCTGAAAATGTTCTTTAGACCTTTTTAAGTAACACACGTTATAAGTTTAAGTTGGGCTACAAACTGAGATTTTCTACAACATTGTCAATATTGAGAGAATTTCCTTTTAAGCGTTGAGTTAATTTCACCGTTAGACCTCAATTTTGCATTTATTTATTCCACTCATTTAACAAAAATGTAAAACAAATGGGCAAAATAAAGACGTTCTCCGACTCTCAGCCTGGGGTATGTTCTTAGCACGCTCTTAAAATTTTGGTAAATCTCAGCCTCAACGTTCTTATCAAAAAAAGTTCTTACCAAAAAAAAAGAGACTGTACATTCTTTAAGCTCTAATCAACGCTTCTAATCAGATAAAGGTCGAGAAGCTTCAAGACCCTATAGAGCTAGCGCTTCTTGGGCTTAATTTCTATTAGACCAATCTATTTTGTTACATCTTCGAGAAGAACATCACAACAGCCGTAGCTTTTATGCAGGTCCTCTAGAGTATCGAGATCGAATTGGAGCCTTTTTTGCAATAATGAAATAACACCGAATTTCACAGGAAGTGTTTTAATAATCATTCGGCAGGCCCTTTAAAATGTCGGTCACCCATGACCGAAATTAGAAAAAATTCGCAAAAATTTGCGTAACATCCGATCGCTGCGAAATTTGGCAGAAAGCGTGACAAGAGAATTACCCAGTCCCTCCACAAATTTCAGCTGAAACACTTCAATGTGGCCTACACGACGAATACGCCCATTCAGTGTTTTTTCAAATTCAACATGCCGTCGGCTTTCGTGATCCAGTGGCGGATCCAGGGGGAGGGTCCGGGGGGTCCGGACCCCCCCTATCACATCTGACCCTTGTTTGAGACTGAAATTCTTACATCGACAGGATCGTATATCAATTTTTAACTGGCTGGTTTTTTTTAATGAAATGCGTATTTGTTTTGCTACTAAACTAAATTCCAGGGATATTCAAGAATTTATTCCCCCCCTCCCCCCCCAAAAAAATCAAAAGTCCTTTGGACCCCCCCAATCAAAAATTCCTGGATCCGCCCCTGTGATCATGAATCATCGCTTCTAGCTAAGAGAGAGTTCTCCAGCTCCTGGAAAAAGAGGATTACAGCAACCATGGCATTTCAAGTGAAGAAGACAGTGATTTGGATCGTCAGCTGCAAAATTAAGCGATGAATCGGGGTAAGAGTTGAGTAAACAGTACGGGACGTGAAACCACGCGGCCTGATCGAAAGACAATGAAATGCTGTATTATGGTTGACTTTTACGTTCGAAACCTTGTTGATAACTTTGAAATAAATGTTTTGGTTTGTATGTGAGCTTAGTGAGATCAATATTTTTGAAGGAAAAGGGTTTTTAGGCCAACAGGTTAAAAGATAAATGAGTGGAATTTGCGCGAAGAGTCATGTAAACAAAAAGATCGAGTTTCATACAGCTTGATTAAAAAAACTGCTAAAAATTTTATTATCATTCTTTTTCAGCCAAACTTGCTGGATATGTTGCCAATATAATAAGGAACATTTTTGCTTTGAACTTTTCCTTATATCCGTAAACTATTGTGAAGTTTGTTGCTTTTTGTCCACTTTTGTGGGTCAATTTATGCTAATTTCTGTTAATTAAATTAATGTATGCAAAAATATTATGGGTTATTTTGAACAAAAGTATTTTTTTCTGAAAGCTTATTTCATAAACTTTCAAAAGAGGTATGGCTTTCCTCTCAATAAGAAATCCCTTGTGAGAAAATAAATAAAGAACAAATGTGGTCAATTTTGACTGTTTTTAGGCCTGCTGAATAACAAGCATCTGTTAACGAAACTATCGTCCAAACGATAAAGTTGTGTTCTAGCTAACTGGATTGCAAAGATCATTAAATTACTTAAGCCAAAAGCAAGACTTAAGTTTCGTCCACACGTATCCGGTTTAATTTGAAAACGGAATTTTACTTTTGCCCTTTTTAAAAAGTTTCTGTTGACTCGTTAAACGCTTTTCAAAACCGGTTGTAAAACAAGCCCTGCTGATTAAGTCGTATCCTGAAATAACAAGCTTAAACATTTACCTGAAAAAGAATATTGAGGTAGCAGTGAAACATTCTTATCCAGCGCAACATCAGATACTGTGGCGTTATCGTTTTCAAAAAGTTCCGTTTTCGCCGTCGACACGAAAACACGAAAAACAGCGTATTCAAAATGTCCATGCTGGAGAACGTTTTGGAACAAAAGTTGCGTTTCTGTGCCAGCAATTTTGCCGGATACTTGTGGACGGAAGGCCAATCCGCAAATTCAAACGAAAACGGATACGTGTGGACGGGGCCAAAACGTTTTTGCTGCACTTAATATCAATGAGTAAAGAAAAATGCAACATTACCTAAAATTCTTCTCTTTATCCTGAATAAACTCTTTGTGTGTCAGAGCGCTTTAATCAAGGAGGCGAAACATTTTCTCAATAAACAGTGTGAGATCACCAACACCTGACGACCATGTCTCTGTTGATTTTGCAATTATTATCCAAACACCTTTTTAAGTTTCAGTTACTGTTTTGTTACTTACTTTTTATGGATCTAGTTCACACAATTTAAAAGGCAGGAATTTGCATGGATTAGGAACGCAAGGTGAATGTTTTCAAACGCAAAGAAATCTAACAAATGTGATGGTGACTAAATGCTTGTTTTCAAGAAAGCCAAATTCAGCTTCGAAAACAACCGTCAACGGCGTCTACTATAAGCAATATTAAGATGTGCAGACAATATTCAGAAAGTGAGAATTAAAAGCATATATAAAACACTTGACAAAGTACGCTTACTAAAATTCTTATCATGGTTCAAAATATTTCTTGCCCCACTGTCGACCCCATTTTATAGAACTGCAAAGAAGATATACTCGTAAAAACCAAACTGTAGGAGGCTAACAACCCGTTTGGAAGTCGCGCAGGCCTGTTAGCCCCGTTTCACACCATAGATCTTATTGGGTTTGGCTTTGGTTGTGCAATTAACGACTTCTTGCAGTAACGTTAAGATTTTTTAAGTAACTTTTGAGCAACATTTTGAGAAATGTTGAGGATCTTGGAGCATCTTGTGGACAGTCCTATTCATAAATAATGACCACTTCCTTATATCGGTGAGTAAAGTAGGAAAATATCACATACCGTGCGAGTATTGTAAACGAAAATTGCAACATTACCTAAAATTCTTCTCTTTGTCTGAATGAACTCTTTGATTGTCCGCAGCAGACTGCGAGTATTTTTTAAGAAGGCAATATATTCTCTATAAGCAATGTGTGACCGCCAAGCTGCCGATGTTTAATTTTAAATTACCAAAGACCATCGTGACTTTCCCAATTCTGAAATGTTGTTTCCAAGACAGCCAAACACAGCTGAAAAATCAACCGCCGAAGTCATTTAATAAATAATCTTACCGTAAGCAAACAGTTCTGAGAAAGTGAGAATTAGAGCCAGCTGTGGTGAGAAACAGATATGATAATCTAGTGTGCTTACGAAACCTATTGCCACGTGTAAGAGTTACAGTTTTTTCGCAAGTAAATCTAAATACATCGAGTTTACCTGAACATTACAAAGTACAAAGTGTTTAACGGCGAAAATAAATGTTAATTAGAGCAGAAGATATCTTTCGATGGATTTTCTAACAGTGTCAGACTGTCAGTTCCACTCAATTTGTGAGTTTTATGAATAAATATTAATAATAGTAAATAACATGCACGACAACGAAATTTCCTGTATCAGTTATGCCACTTGAAACTAACTGTTAATATTCATTTTGAAGGATTTTGAATTTGCATAGAAAACCCTTCCTTTGGAAAGTATTTTCCGTCTCAAAAATAAAATGGATTTCAGTATTTTTCTCTCTGTACTCTTAATCGCGTAGACCAATAACAACAAAAACAACAAGTTTGTTCAGTATTACCATTTCTGTGCACGGTTTTGCCGATTGAAATATAATAAAAAACTATAGCCCAATAAAGTTACGCCAGGAGGTCAAAATGCTTGCAACATAATTTTTCTTTTTACATTGTTTGCTTTTGAGGCATGCATGTTAACATACTAAAAGTCAACAAAAATCAACTCATGGGAAATACGTAAAAAATCCAAGTTTTGACGACCGCCATGTTTTTATGCTAATTAGCCATTGTAAACTGTTCCATCAAGACATTTTCCACTTTTAGTTACACTCAACATGTAAAAACAAAGGACTCTTAAGTAAAGTATACATTTACGTTCTATCATGGACCGTTTTACAACAAATATTCAACAAAAGAGTGTTCACATAGTAATTTCTCAACCCTTGCTGTTCAGTATCTGGGCTATTATCCCTTATATTAATGTCTCTGAAACATATAGCATCACCTGATCTTTCGGTACCTTTTTAACAGTAAGGTGAAGTCATAAGGTATCGACTGCGTTCCCGACGTCCTCTGTATCGCTATGTGGATCTGTCAGAACTGGTGAATTGAAACAAGCACCTACACAGCAGTCGCCACAGGCAGGTGAACAGTCACGTCCGTGCTTTCTGCAACTACATCAAGCCGTGTTACAGTCAACCTTCCAGTTGCATCTGAAAACTCGGAGGAGAGTTTCCGGAGCAGGTGGTTTGTCGGTCATTACGGGCATTAGAGTACCATCTGTTTCTTTATATCGCCAGTCACTCGTTGAACCTCTGGATTTCCAGCTTAAAGTTGCACCTGGCAGTACACGCGAAGGGAATGAAATTTCACTGCAGACGACTTCGGAGGCAAGGACTTTACTTCAACTGCGGTTGTACTTTTAGCTGTCTTTTTGCAAAATCGTCGATATCGCAAAGCCTCCAAACTGTCGCTCACCTTGCCGTCATACCTCTACCAATGCACGTTCTGCTTTCATAACGTCTTCTTTCAACGAATTGGCATTATAAGTAAAGTATTTTGGCATGCTGATACAACTGTGATTTATTCTTAAGACCGACGGCCTTTCAAATACAGTGGAACCCCGTTAATACGTAGGCTCGATTTCCAGCCGCGTTTTCGGGAAAATGAGCCCGTGGTCATCCCCCCGAAAGCACGGCTGGACGCGTGAGGTTTCCTTTGTTTGCCTTAGCCAATCAGAATTCCGCCTGCAGATTTTTGTCAGGCCAAACAGGCTGCATAAATTATGTTGTCAGAGAAAGGGCCCGAGAATACGGCGGAAATCGAGCCTATGTTTTGGAGCGCTTTAAACTTTAAACCTGGAAGATTTACAACAAGAAAGCATTAGAGGAGCTGGGTAATGGTGAAAATGATTTTGTAATTCAACCTGCAGTCAGAAACGGTGGTGACCATCGTGAAAGAGACGGCGACATACAAGTCCATTGCTGTTCGCAAATGTTGGAGCCAGAACTAGCTTCGCGTCTCTTTAAAACAAACTAAATAGCTATTACGTGTATAAGTTACAGCAGTCTCTGGTGAAGCCGGACAAAGATAAATATTTCATCCGTGATAAGATACAACACATCTTGCAAGATTTGTAACAGTTAAATTAGACAGCCGAGCTTAGCTGTTTAAATGCAAGTAATCATCATCTTTAACGAAAAATTTTCAGATCTTGTCCGTTCAGAGCGAACATTTTGCGAAGTCAAAATATCTTGCAAATAGAAGCGAGCCAAACCGCTCGAGCAGAACATCATGCAAACGTGTAACATGTCAAAACAAAGACAAATCCGCAGTAGTGAGTCTGTGTCGGCTTGTCACGATTCTCAGTAACATTTGCTACATTTGCTACAGAAACCGCAGACTGAACTATCAAGACATCAGCATCGCCTGCAGCATGAATGCTGTCACAAACCGCCTCCTCTAACTTCTCACTCACTATGATGATGAAACATTGTTTGTCTTTCTTTACAGTGAGTGTGCTCAGAAGATCACAGTGTACAGCTACAGCATTGGTTGATCCTCTTCTCAAGTGCGCTGCGTCTTTAACTGAGGGCCCATCGCAATAACCGTCAAATACAGCAATAAAGCTGCGATATCGTTGAGCAACATAATGCTTTCATAACGTCTTCCTCCGCCAAGAACATAGAGTGGTTGGCTAGGTTATGACATTTGTTCAAGTTTGACCTCATTCTGTAAGGCGTCAGCAAAACAGGGTTGCTGCAAATATCGTACTTGAACAGGTCTTGTAAGTCCGTAAATTCATTTGTGGCAACAATGAGCAATCACTGAAAGAGCAACTGTGGATCAATCTGCACATGATCCTTTTTTGCCACAGCAGCCGCCTTTGATCCAATGGTGGTAACTTGTTGCTTTCGTTTAAACGAATACTCGTGATGCTCTGTCCCTGCGTAGACTTAAGGATCGCTTAGATAATGGGACTGGCGGGACTTGCTCATCATCTGTCGCACATAAACTCTGCCCTACTAATCTTCTAAGGAACAGGTGTCGACCTTATACTCTATCGTCAGTTTCAACGCAAAACTGGAGCGAACTCAGTGTTTCTGTATGCTAACATTTATTAATTGTTATATTTTTATCACACCCTAGAACGCTTTAATGCTATAATTATACCTTTACATTGTACTTTGCAGTTGTAATATCAAAGGGCCCTGTAGTAGTAGTAGTAGTATAGTAGTATTGGCATTATCGGACATTCTCGTCCATAATTTTAGCGTGAGTTCGTAATTGTACATTTCCTTAAACATTTTCTGAGATGGCTTTGGAGTCAAATTCTTGATCGGCAGATGCGGTGACAAGAACCACAGACATAGGTGGAATTAGTGGGTGGAGCAAGGGCCCTGGCCTTCTGACGTTCTCTCCTGGTATCCACTGTGATGTGCAGAAGCTTTTCTCCCTCTTGTAGGGCTTTGGCACAATTTGTTTTCCACGCACTCCTGTCACTGGCAAGAGTCTCCCACGAATCGATTGGAAAACCAATGTCCTGCATGTCCCTCTTAACCACGTCCTTGAAACGGAGCTTGGGTCGTCCAACCGGTCTTTTTCCTTGTGCTAGTTCTCCGTACAAGAGTTGCTTGGGAATGCGGCCCTCATCCATTCGATGTAAATGGCCAATCCACCGCAGACGTCTTTGGCGAAGAAGGGTATATACGGAAGGGATGCCTGCTCTCTCTAAGACAGCACTGTTCGTAATGTGGTCCTGCCAGGAGATGGAGAGGATGCGCCGCAAGCAACGCAGGTGGAATACATTCAGGCGTTTTTCTTGTGCTGCATATGTTGTCCAGGACTCGCTGCCATAGAGGAGTGCCCTGTAGTGCTAAAAAAATTAAAGCTCAGTAATAGTAATAATAGTTATAGTACTATTTCGTTACGAAAATCTTCGTGAGCAAGCCACAGCATTAATTCGCCCTTTAAGAACACTGAATTAAAAAAAAGTTAGGCGATTAATGGAACTAAAATAGATATTTGAAAACGGTAAACGGCATTTTTAATCTTTCATTTAATACTCTTTGAAACACCTAAAATTGCAAGGGGTGAAAATTTGATCATAGTACCACTTTAAGGGACAATGGCAATTTTTTTTACTTATCCAGAATTTGTCCAATTCAAAAGTATGAGCTTAAATGTAATTTTCTGATTTATATGCAAGTGGTCTCAGCATTCTCAAAAACTCTTGTTAAAAAGGCAAGGGATAAACCTCTAGACAAAAGCACCTTTCTAGCCGAAGATGTTTTCCACCTCTCGCCAAATACTGTAATAGACCTACTCAAAATGAAGAACAAGGATTTGGATTCTAATTAACAAAGACAATCAAGAGATAAAGGCTGAATAATGGTCTCGAGACTTATAATCTGAAGAATTTCAATTAGATGATCTTTTTAGCCGCGTAAAAATTGTTTGCAAAGAAAACAAAATAAAAGAATTTATTTCAAACTTATCCACAGAGTAGTTGTGACCATGAAAGAGCTACCTTTCTTATAGAGGACGACATGTTTTGTTTATTTTGTCAAGAACCTTACTTTAATAAGTTAAACTTTCTTAAATTAATTCAGTTCTATTGGGAAGTTATTAAGTGGTTCAACAAAGAAAATGACACCTCCTTCTCGCCAATCCCCGTAGAAATACTGTTCAGGAAAAAAAACAATTACTCTCAAGGCTCTTATAAATTGATAAGGAAACTCAATTATACACTCTTATTTGCCAAATACTCCTGCATACACAAAACTATTTAAAACAGGGTTAAGCATAAAAGTGTATATTAGGAAAGTCGCTTTTAAATTTCAAATTAAGAAACTATCTTGAGCTGTAACAATGCTGCTCCCTAGCCCTCCTCGTTACTCTTAGCTACAAGAAGAATACAGTGTGGAAAATAATTTTTTTCTTTCTTTGATTTACTTAATGTATGCACTGTTTCTTTTTTTTTTAAATGAGGGTATGTGTTACTTAAGCAACTTTTGGAATGCAACATTGTCATGAAAGTGGCCTTGCCGATTGTAACTTAAGTAGTAATGTAACTGTATTGTGAATAATGCTTTTTTGTGTACTTCAATCAAAAATAAAAATAAGCATTGTAAAGAAAGGAAAGAGAGATAATATTATATTAAAATTAGCTATAGGTAATGTTAGTAGCGGAGCTCCCGCGCGCGCCGAAGGCGCGTGCGTGCGGAGCATCCATAGGCATATAATTGGTAACCCATGAAGCCGAGAAAATTTGGATGTCACGTACGTACGTACGTCCGTCCGTACGTACGCACGGATTAGGCCTGGGAACGAGTTTTACCTTTGTCCTTGATTTTTTCCTTGATTTGGAGTCCTTCTTGCGCAAAAAGTGACAAAAAAAACACATTCGGTTCGTTTAGAGTTGATTTACCTGTCGTAAAAATCTGTAACAACACTGCATTACTTCAGTTTTTTTTTCTCATGTTATAAAAATAATCTGGACATTTCATTTCAACTTAAACGAAGCGATTGTATGAAAAGGCGGCAAATCTGTGGCAAGAGTGGCACCTTGTTCACTTTTTAAGCTGAATGAAAGAGGCGAACAAAGCTGCTGGAAAACATAGATCTTCGTGAATATTTTTCGCTTTATTTACTCATCTACAGCGTGGAAACTTATGCCAAATGATTTAGGGATAGCCTCTTAGCGTGAACATCCAAAATGTTTGCCGACCTGAATATGATATATCGGACTACAAGTCAAAAGCAGCGAGAGTTGAAGAACTGTACGTCCACGGTTCCTGCGGCTGATTAATTCAGCTGACATTAAGCCGAACTAAAAGTGAGCTCAGAGCCGGTCAATTTCACGAAGTGATGGATAAAGACTCTTAACAGCTACACCGAAAGAAAGGAAGAGATTGATCTTCGCTGATAATTCATATGGTAATGTACATGTCGGTCGAGTTGGAGTTGGAGTAAGCTCACATGGAAACTGGCGTGTTCGTTTCCGATATAATTTATGGCGCTGGATTGAAAGCTTTGCCCTGCAGAATTTACAAGCCTATTCCAAATATAAGGTAACAAATGTAACGTTTACCCAAAGCTGTAGTCTGTTTTTATTGTGAGAACTCTGTTTGAACTTCATTTATAACCGAATTCGAAGTTGTATCGTTTTTCAGCTTAAGCTTACATTATTTATAAATTCCATTATTTCTTAATGCTGCTTTCAAACCTCTTAGCTTTAATTACTTTTGTACATTTTATACAGACATTGTCTATTAAATGTTTGGTTTCAAATGTTGTGTTTTGGTTAGTGGAGTAAACTGTAAAGTTCATTTTTGGATTTTCACTTGAAAGAATTATATTAAATTATTGAGCTACATGAAGTCGGATCAAAAACACGTTTTGCCTTTGCAAAATATTACAAACTACACTTATACTGAGGAAAATCCCGCAAACAAGTCCAAACCAAAACTAGTTAAACTTCTCAAGGACACTGCACACTAAAATGAATTTAAGCGATTTATTGTCCAACTGCTCTATTTTATTCGCTCGCATTGTTTATTTTAGTGAGTGTATGTTAAATATCGTACGCGTGATTCAAGGTTCGTAAACAATTATGTATTTACGCCGGTTTCGTTGCGTGTTACCTGCACCTGGGTGAGTGAGTTCAGACTTTTTCTACCGTACATTTGCTTACCAGAAACGAAGAAAATTCATTTAGTTCTCTACATAAAATTCTCTGATGTATTAAGCAACGTGTACGATAAAACAGAATTGTTAATCATGCAACGAAATAAAGACGGCTCAAACTACATTGTACGCTTGTTCGATAGCGAGCACCACTTCTAAATCACAAACTGCCACAACTCTCTCACATAAAAAAAAACTGCTTTAAAATAACTTGCATAACCGGCTCCCAATGAATTTACCAGGTTTGTTTTGCAGCCGTGATTTTCTTCGTACTGGCGTGAACTCATTTTCTTTAGCAGCGTGTTGACTTCGTATCACGCTGTATTTTTTTTTTTGGCCTTGAGTTGCTTTGACTGTTTTGAAGTAAATCAAAACAAATTTCCTTGCCTTCATCGAGATCCTTCTTTCACTGATTTACTCTAGGAAGTTTATTAGTTTACAGTAAAAGTTGTAAAAGTTTCTATACTAAAATTTGATATGTGCGCCTCCGTGCATACGTGAGGAACCCAATAAAGTGCAGGGACATCAAAACACTGTAAATTCAACCAAACAATTAATAAATGGGAGCTCCGCTTTTAGGCCTGCCTAAATCTATATATTATTGTAAATTAGGTTATTATTGGAAGAAATGTTAGTATGATAGGTAATGTCAGTATTGTAAGTAGTGTCTGTATTGTCAGCAATGTTAGTGGGGTAAGAAATGTTAGTATTGTAATGTTAGTATTGCAATTTGTGGCTCTCAAATAAAAAAAAAAAAAATAAAAAAGCATCTGATTGTACTGTAATTGTACTGCATTTAGTGTTCTTACTAACGATTTCACGAAAATATAATTCGAGGAATCGTAGGAAATGTGGAAACTGGATGTCTTATGCTGACTTATTCTACATGGTAGCATTTTCATTTCAAAAGATCAATATTATTTTCATCCTTCTTACCTTCGGGGACCCGGACATATACTTCGATTATAAAGAAAACAAACAAGTGTACTCGGTGTCAGAGATATCGAAAATTGAAATGCGCACATGTAATTCAAAGAAACATTTAGACTCTTCACCCCTCATACGTTACTCCTCTTTAGAATTTCATTCATTCAATAAAAAGTGAAATTAAAACTGTTCTTGTCGCTCTACCATGAAAAGTTGAGTTATATTGTAGCGTGATTCATAACACGATATTCTTAAGGCTCTTTCAAAGATTTTAAATGGCCTGAAATGCTGCGACTGATTAAAGAAAAGAACATTCCATGTGTCCTGAGGAAAGTCTGTTACTCCATACTAACTAAAGAAAAATTTTGACTCTTCACCCCAAATACATTATTCCTCTTTAAAACTAGATTTATGTAAAAAATAATTATTGTAGCGTGACATTCATAACTCGATAAACTCAGATCTCCGGTCAATCTTCGGGCAATGTTGTTCTCAATTTCATGTGTCTAGAAGAAAGGCTATTATCTTCATACCCATGTCACTTGCTATTTAATCACTTTTATATTTCATTAAGTTCTTCTCGTTCAGCATATAAGACGCAATCACAATCAAACTCTCCCACACCAGACAAACGTGACACGAAGAAATCTACATTGACATCTGTTTTTTTTTTATATAATTCCCTCGATAAAATCTGTCAATCACATTTCTGCCGGTATTACAAAGGAAAACCAAGGAGCCTTGCTCGTGTAAGAGAACACATGATGTCCCCAGCGTTTTAAATTAACCGCATACATTGTCACCAGTGTTTAGAATCGATGACTATTAACACTTTTTGGAAAAAGAAAACATATAATGTCCCGCCAATTTACAATAAATAGTATTTATTTTTTTACTTCGTTACCTTGCCACTTTTAATACTACCCTTGCCACGTACTACACTGCGCCAAAGCTACCCACACCATATCCTCGTGTTCCGTGACGTACGTCACGAAACACGAGACAAACGCTGCTTGAGTATATGTAGGCATGCAATTCTAAATTAAAATGAAAACATAAATCAACAAACAACACTATACGCATTAAGTGATCCCAAGAAAAGATAGCGAGTACTATTAGTGCTTTCTTGTTCTTTTTTGCCGCTGTTGTTCACTCGCGCTTCGGCAACACAGTTAATATATTTCTTTAACAGTACAGAGAGGGTGATAAGGAGTGGAGTAGGGGGATGGGGTGTTCGTGATCCCGTTTAACGCACAACTTTTAACCAAATTCACGTGTCACGTATGCTTGAAACAAAAAATTCACGAATCCCGCTTCTTTTTTCGCTATTTTCATGTGTCACGGTACCTTTTCACACGTCACGTCCAATTTTTTTCTATTATCACGCGTAACGCATAAACCCTTTGCTACCCTCTATAGACTGGACTGTTTGCAGCCCCTCGTTCCTCGTTCACGAGGTTCAAAAAGCAGCTTTCAAAAAGCGAAGGCGCCATTCGTGAACTTATGATTTGTATCAAAAGCGAGCACATCATCAACCGGCGCATTAAAAATTAGCACTTTCTTTGCCATGAGCGGGGGTCTGTGCATTATTTATCGAGACTACCGAGATCTTACCTTTAGAGGGTTTCCTATCTCGAGTAATTAAACCTTCCAAATCAAGGTTTCTGACTTGTTTAGTCGCAGTTTGAATTTCTTTTTAGTTAAAAAAAACGAATTTGAAAAACTACTTAGTCTCAAACTTATCCTACCTGTCTTTCTCTTGCAAACATACAGCCAAATCCGACAAGTTAAGAGACGGTCTCTGTAATTTCGGTCTGGTGGATCTGGCTTGAAAAATAGATTTCGCTTATTTCTTGTGTTGCAAGACTTTCATGTACTTATACTAAAACCACAATCCGCTTGACCACATCATTCATTTTTTTCGAGTTTTAAAGGATTTTCGGTTCACCCCAACGAGCGCCCGTAACGAATCAAGCCAGCAGCAAGACATTATGACACTCCTATCACACACCTTGATGAAACACGCGAAAACGGGTCAGATTCGAACTTTATTTTTAAAAAAGTGAGACGGTCTATTTGAGTCAAACCAACGCAGCCGAAAAGTAGATACAAAAGACAATGTCACTACAGAAAGAAACCTTGCGGTATCGTCTTATTGAAATATTTATAGCTGTGCAAACTTGCCAAATTTCGACGATCTCCCTGATGTTTGCTGCCATTTTGAGGTACTCGTCAGGACGAAGCGTTTCATCAACTTGCCTCGCAGGCGTATCTAATTAAAACCATCAAAAATAAAGAAAAAGTTCATATAAAGGCATTACAGTTCAAATGAAAAAGTTAAAATCGTGTTTAAAAACGGAAACTAGACATAAATTTCAATCATTTTATTTTCTGGAGATGAAAGATAGGTCATCATTACGTTCGAATTTCATTCGATGATTCCATAAGACATAACAGTATCTGACACGCAAACTTCGACTCGATGTAGCGCTTGAATCGGGTAAAGGTAGTTACCTCGTAATTTCCCTTTCTTCCATGCGTACAGCGAAGTTGTTTTTACGAAGCAAACGAACCGGTCATGTTTATCTATCGGTACATACTTTATGTATGGGGTATCGTATTGTACCGTACAGTGCCTCATTCGAGCCTCATACATGAAGTAGTGACCGCGAAGCCGGTTCTTCGGTTGTTTGTTCGACGTTCAACGTTTTGCAATGGAAAATCTTCGCTGTGTGCCAGCAAGGTAGGGAAAGGACGACGTAACTACCTTAACCCGATTCATATGCTACATCAGGTCAAAGTTTGCGTGTCAAATATTGTAATCTCGTGTGGAATCATCGAGTGAAATTCGAACAATGATGACCTATCTTAGATCTCCAGAAATGGTTGAAATGTACGTCGAGCCTGGGGATCCATGAGTCAAAACAATTCATTCCTGGCAACGGGCGTTGCTTCACAAGAATTCAAAAGCGGTCAAGGTTTGCAAAGTGTTCGTAAGCCCTAAACCCAAAATAACCGCTCAGTCACGAAACTGAGATGAGGTATATCGGGGGTGGAAGCGGAATCAAAAATCATAACTGTAAAATTGGTAGGAATCATGAATCTTCGTGTTAAAAACTCGAGAATCATGAATAACGAGAGATGGCTCAAAGAATCATGAATAACAAATGAATATGCCTCCATCGATATTGGAGGCGTGTGAATATAGAATGCAAACTACGAAACTTCTTAACGGTTATATCACAGAAATGGCCGAAAATAGCGTTTCCGAGCGTCTAATTTTCAAACCTTTCTGGTGGAGCATGCCTTCAAACCCCCCTAGAGGAAAACACTGAAAACGCGATTCAAATCTTCATCCCTTACCTATCAACTTGACTGTGATTAGGTATGTTACACAGAGTAGTTATTTTCAAAACTGAATGAAAACAGTGACAAATGAATCATGAACATCAAATAAATTTTTTAAATGAATCACGAATCATCGAGGTAAAACAAGACATGATTTATGAATATCCAAAGTCCAATGATTCCGCTTCCACCCCCGAAGGTATACACAATTCTTATCACATGAACCGACAAAAACAGTTATTAATTGACTTTCAGTTTTGGCGTCCCAAACTCACGATTCGATAAATCGCTTGACGTGAAATGATTTAAGCGTATCGAGTGTGACGTGACTACTTGAAGTACGTTCGATAGTGCGCGATGTAGTGTTAAAAGTTCGACCGTTGGGAATTCGAGCGCTCTGTAAGATATTGTATGGATTTTAAAATAACCTGGGATAAAAGCACTCAACGAAATAAAATTTTATCTTCTTTTCAATAAAATAAAAAAAAATGTACTCACCTTGCTTGGTTTCTGTTCCTTTTGGGCTATTTCATCGTTTGGGGTGGGGGGAGGGGTTGAGAAGGAGAGGATCTATGAGTCAAAACAATTCCCATCCCTGGCAACGTGGGCTTTCTTCACAAGAATTCAAGCGTGAATTAGGTTTTCGTAAACTCAAAACCCAGAGAAAACGCAGGAGGAGATAATTACCTTGAGTTCTACGTCCAGGGCTGCGAAAACTCTAGAGTCCATACGAAGCAAATTGAAGCCCGTGTGCGAAGATCGAAAATCTTATTTTAATCTTCGCTTCTAGCACTGACCGATTGAACCAAAAAGGTGACCATAAAATCTTAAACGGGCTCTGATGTGCTTCGACTACATTGCCGAGAACTTGATGGTCTCATGGTTTTATACGCGTTTTGGAGCTCCGACCGAAGTGAAGACCTACAACTCAGATCATCTCCCGAGCGATAACATCAGACGACTGATGTGCTGGCTTGACGTCACGACCTGTATTGGACCCAGACCCTTTTAACTGGATCTTCGACTCGGTAATGTTTCTCTGAATTATTGCGATTTTTCCCGACTTTGACGACTCACAGAAAATCTCAATCGAAATCAATTTTTTTTTCGGCATTCTGCTCAGAGAAATGTAAATATTCTTTTGCAAAAAAAATGGGAGGGGGGGGGGGGGGGGGGGGGGTTACGGGAATAAATTAAGCGTTTTGACTTGTAGTTTTTAATTGCAAGCGGAAAAAAGAGGCTTAAACATGTACGAGGCAATATTTAGGTGGTCCTAGGCCGCTAGCAGCCGACGCCCGTCTCATGCTTTCTGTCGAGTTTTTGGGCTTTCAAGGTCACGTATTCTTATTCGCTTAGTACGGGACATCTTTCACTAGCCACTCGATTTTAAGGTGGTGACAGATGTTGCTCAGCAATTTATTTGAAACTCGCTGGAAATAGAAAGGGCTGGAAGGAAAAGGTGATTGACGTCGACTAGATCGATTCTGTTCCCCTTAAACATTTTGTCGAGTTTTACTGAAACATGCACTTACCATGTTTCCCTGGATATTTTTTATTGGCATATTACTAAACGACGCAAAATACAGAAACAAATAAAAAAAAAAACAGACAAACTGAACAAAACAGAAACAAAGCATCTTGTTTTTCATTTACATGTAGAACAAATAGTAGAAAACAAGAATTTGCTTCCATTCCGTAGTAGGAAGGAGGAAGCAGGTTTTGCGAAACTGCCTCCGACCCTGAGAAAAGAAGAAGAAATGCAGCAATTAGCAGCGTAAAAAGGAACGGGTGAAGTTACATTTATCTCGGCATTCGTAGCATAAATGAAGCAAGAAGGAGCATTGCTACTCCACATCGATGACGTGTTAAATGGCCCTTGTGCCCCCCCCCCCCCCCCCCCCCCTCCCTTTCCGGCTTTTTCTCGTCAAGTTGCCATGATCGTTTGGAGGTGCCCATTTACGTTCCAAGGTGGGTAGGGTATTCTAAATAACGACACTGTAAGGGTTTAGAAGTCAGTGAATTGTGTAAGAAAACCACACAATGGCCACGTTCAGCACTTTAAAATCCGGACCGTTCGATCCGAAGTCCCACAGTCCCAGCCATAAACCGTAAGGTTACCGCATTTGTTCGCCCTAGATTTCAGCAAAGTATGTTTTCATCAAAACTCCAGTGACTTGATTGTGGAGGTAAAACACCCAGCAGAAACTTACTTTAGCAAGCATTGCAGGTCTTCTTGCAGTAGAACGTTTTCAGCATGTTACGAAAGTAGGAGTTTTCACACAAATTGTATCCATTCCAAGTGCCGCAATAGTAATGAGTGTCGACACATTCCTGGGCTAAAAGTAAAATTTTCAACCATTATTAATGCACTACGAAAAACGAAAGAAGCTATTGTCTTACGAAAGTATTTGTGAAAAACTAATAAAAACAACAACTAGTTAAACTTTAGTCTAGAATTTTCAAGAAAATGGTTCATTGTCCGTCTCTATCATTTTCAATTTTACCATCGACAAAAAATTTAAATTCGCTAAGGCCCGGTTCATACGTCGCATTTCTGCCGTGTCGAATTTAATTCAATTTAGTGCGGCAGAAATGCGACTGTTGATTCATAGGCCGCACTTCTGTCGCACTTAATTTGGAGGTTATACTGAAGTTGTATTTACTGGCTAGCCGAACTATATATCCAAACGCAAGATATGTTTAGTTTTTATTAGATTGGACACGGCAGAAATGCGACGTTTGAATCGGTGTCGCATTTCTGTCGGATAGTGCGACAAGACTAGTCGAACGTGCGGCAGAAATTCGACAGCCGATTCAGACGTTGAACTTCTGTCGAATTTAATTCGTTTAATTGAATTCGACACGGCAGAAAAGCGACGTATGAACCGGGCCTAAGAAATACTTTCATACACTTACGTGGCTGTAAAGGCTGTGACGTCATCTTGCATTTAATCCAGTCAATGTAACTATTGATCCTTACAAAGACAGAGTACGTTGGCCCTCCCTTGCAGTAATGGTCTCCCCAGCTGACCGTACCACGCAAAGTCCAGCGTCCTGTAGTTTTGTCCTGGCAAACAAGAGGTCCTCCACTGTCTCCATGGCAACCGCTAATTTTGCTGTCCCCACCATAACCTGCACATACCATTGAGGTATCTACGACCTCTCCGAGGTTTTTGTTGCCTTCTGCGCAGGTGTTGTAGTCAACTATGGGCATCTTAGCTTGCATGAGGATTTCGGACTTTTCACCTTCGAAAGAAGAGCTACCCCAACCGTGAATGAGAAATGGTGATTATAATTAACAATAACTCACCGAAGTGGAGGTGAATAGTGGTGGATATTTATCATGCCGCAAAGCAGCGAGGTAAATATCCACCACTTTCACCGACACCGAGGCGAGTAATTGTTTTAGTTTATACCACACAAGCTGAATAACTAGCGGACCAAAACATTACTTTCGATACCCAAAAGCGACACGGGAAGTCATTTTGTTTCTCTTCAGCTGCTAAGAGGTGAATAGTACTTTGTAAATCACCTCCGATTTAACCAATCAGCGCGCGCGGAAAGCACTATTTACTAGTGTGGATAATACTAAATATGGATATAGTCACTACCCCCAGTTTATTAAAGAAAAAAGAAAAAAAAACACGTCCGATCGCGAGTGCTTTGTTGAGTTATATAAGGACGCAGAACATTTCCTCAACATTTTATAAGCAGCATTCAAAAAGCTTGCAGTCGTTTCCCAATCCCCGCCCATGCCCTGACGTTAGAATGTTAATACTTGCAGATTACGCCCCTCTTATTTCAAGATCCTACCAACAATGCATTGTGTTTAAATGGAGAGTGTTTTTATGATTAGGTTGCTGAATCTACATCAAATACAGAGTGATTTTCACAAACGATCAACCCTATATTTATCTGTAAGATAGCACATTGTGCCCGGAGTTACTCGGTCCCTCTTTCTTCCACTTGGCAAACAGGCCAAACCAACTCTTGCATTAAGAAGTGCTGGACGGGAAAGCTTTATAAGTGCAATGTCGTCGCCAAAACCGTCAGTCAAGGCTCTTTTGTTGATATGGATCTCGGAGACACTGATGCTCTGTACTTGGTCTGATACTGTGCGGTCGTGGACTCCTGAACATTTAAAAGCAGTTTGAATTTATTATAGTCCTTATACCGTACAAGGACGGTTATAACCCAGCCAATCTCTCTGCTTTTTTTCCTAGCCAGAGATACGTTCCTCTCCCACATTCAACTTTTTCATATTAACTTTTTAAACGTTCTCAGAGGACATTTTCCTTCAATTGTAAATGACAAAAATAAGTTTCAAGTGGACTGCGGAACGTTTAGCTGGAGTGGCTTTTTTTCCAAAGACGCTTGCAAGCCACTCCGGATATATAATAAGCTCCCCCGTTATTAGCCCACCCAAATCCTCTTATGAAGTTGTAAAAGCGCGGGTCTTATAGTGGCATTTTTAGGTACGCTATCTAGTGAAGTGCGATAGGGTTACTATCACGGACTCGGCGTCATATCTGGGTTGAATTTGTTGGTCCTTGTCCTTGCTCCGAAAGCTCTTTCTCCCCGATAGGCTGGTGTACCTGCATTGGTTAGGAATTAAAAGTGCGACTAAACCAATTTTCGCCAATGACTTTTGGGTTGTCGAGTGTCGGTTTTTACGACTGTTTTTGCGTATGCAAAACGGGAGTTACGGAAGGGGTGGCAATTTGAGGCGGTCGATCCTTCCCTCGGTCGATCAGATGTAAACAAAAGGCCGTTGACAGATGGTTGGCAGACCTACATGTAACGCCACTCTCAGTTTGACGTTGCGGTTTATTAAGACCGATGACAGACCACTGTACTTTACGCGCTAATGGTTTTGTTTTGATGGGTATGTGATGATAATTTGAAAATCGATTGTGAACATATTTTATTTTTATTTTACCTTAAATCAGGTGTATGTTGTTTCTGCCCTATAGAAAAATCAACAGAATTTTCTTAAGTTTGCATGTGACGGTGAAAGCGAAATTGAAAGGGAAGTTTGTGTAATCGCTAGCTGACAGAAGATTATCAGTGTCACGCGACAAAGGTCAACCTAGCCGATTTCAAAATAAATTTTATGCGACGCTTAATCTTCACAGCAATCAAACCTGCTCATGGCACTATCAAAACACATTCCGGAAATTGAACGTCAATCGTAAAGGTTGTAAAGAGAAAAGAGTGTACACACGCTAGCACGAAAACACGCAAACAACACGCAAACTTGAATTTGTCTGCTTGGAACTTGCTTCTTTTACTCCCAATGCAAATCAAAATGAACTAGACGCTTAACTGCGTGTACTCGGGCTTCTCTTTAAAAAATTAACATGGATCACGCTGTTTACATAACCTTACACGACAATAATTATAGTAAACATACTTCGCATTGAGAGATCTCATGTCTTTTCTCGCTTTTATTGTCACCATTGAATAATTGTTTACATTTCCGGTTGAGTAGATAGCTTTGTCTAAGATATCACAATCATCAAATGCCGAAATAACAACATTCTCTACATAGCCATCTACATACGACATGAAGTGCTGGACAAGAGCATATGCTGTTACAATAATTGAAACGATAAAAACAAAGCAAGATAAACCCAATGAAACAAAAAAAGAAAAAGCAAAAATTGAAAGAAAGAATATAGTTACCCAAAAGCTGCTTGAAGTACTCATTTCGTTTTTCGTTTCTTCTTTTAGAGCGCAACTAAGCTTAAATATGGTGTCCATTGCATCTTCGAGAAGATTCTTGTGTTGATAAGGAAAACTCTGTTGCATGTCTGTAGTCCAGTTTTTCGCAATGCTTGAGTGCTCAACAGCGTCAGTTCCCGCAAGTATTGATGATTCTCTTAGCGTTCCAAACTCCATTATATAGATAGCTCACTATAAAATCTAGGCTTCTGATAAAGGTTTCACTCGGAAGAGTTCGCTCGTAAAGTTCTCTCGTATTAAAGTTCATGCACCTACCCACTCCGAAGTAGTCATCGACATGTTTCAGTGTGGGTGTACAATCGATTTCGCGTTCTACAAATCACACTAAATATTTCAACCTTTACAATCCTTCAGATTCCACCGAAAAGAGAGTCAAACGAGACAGCTTCGTACCGTGTATCGCTTTTCACTTTATCACCTCGTGTCGACCTCGTGCCTCCGTGCAATAAAACACGTCCCCGTCCGCTGACCTTTTCCTACGCATACTCATATCTTGCGCAAGCGCAGAAGACGTCAGAGGGCGATTTGCGCTGGCATAATAAACCCCGTTCCCATTTTTAAACTCGGGCTTTTCTACATTCTTTGTAGAAGCCCGAGTAAAAACAACGTAAATCCGTATAGATCTTTACAAGTCATGCATGTATAACGGCCGGCAGCCGCTACTAGCTACTCGAGCGATCAAAGCTCAAAGTTGCAGAACGACAGATGCGCGGATCGATAAAAGCGATCATATATTTCCAAGCACGCATAAAAATACAGAGAAGAAAACAACTTGCCTCCAAAGTTATGCAGATGTCCACGCAATCGAATTCAACCAAAAAGTCGTTCCACGTGTCACCGACTCCATCGCAAAATCAGACTTCGCGGCTCAAATTTACAATCATCGGCGAAGAAATCATTGCAACGACATCAACAATATACTTAGCCGTACAAACGTTGTACAACTCAGCAAAGCCACTGGGAGCTGCGCTCAAAAAGCTAAGATTCTCGCTGTGACTGCAGAGTTTACTGTACTGACTGTAATCGATGCATTGCGAAAGATCTATTTTAATCGAGAATACAAAAGGGTTTGACAGATGGTTGACAGACGTAACGCAACTCCTGTAGTTTCGGGTCTTTTGGCATGACAATTTCGTGTTCCGGCTTGTAACAGTCTAGGGTGCGAATGTAGACGTTTGTATAGCGCAATCGCTTTTATCAAACCGTCCAAGTACAAAATTAGCGTTTAATAAAATTTATTTTTAATTCTGTTCATTTTGTTTGACCTTTGTTGTCGTTTGTAGCATACAGTATTTGACACCCATAATGTTCACTTTGCTGGAGATTACAGGCCACTCATTTGTTGCGCAACGAACCACAAAGGACAACCAGTTGCCGTGTCTTTATTTTATTTACCAAATAGGTTGATATTATTGTGCTTGCTACTAATAGATAGTACTATATTGAACTCTGTTTGTTGTCAGTAGGTTCTGGTAATGAGCTTAAGGTGTGGCGCGGATTAACGCTTGGTCACACAGTTTGAGATGCATACCAATTCTTGCCTATCAGTAGAAAATAAAAAAGAGTAGCAACAAATTCAACAGATGGTTCAAATCACTCTTACCGAGTCGAATCTGGTATGACTGAGGAAAAGGTACGCCGAAAACACAATGGGCGGCTGTCACTACATGCTGGAGTGTCACCAGTGTACCTCCGCACTTAAAACCGAACTGTCCAGTGGTCTCATTTTTGATAAGAAGCTCCGCCTGCCACGGCCACGAGTGTGGAATGGCTGTCTCACCTCCAACGATCCGGGAGATAGCTGGGCGTATACCACAAGGCATGTCTTCAAAAGAAGGAGAATCTGTAGATATAAAAGTATACTGATTTTTAGTGATTTGCTCTGGAATACAATAAACGGGCAGTAAGTGGCGAACTCGAGAGTAATAGAAAAGCATGTATGCGTTATTTGCGGCTCTCTTTACTTTCTTCCGTGTTCTCAATTGTTTGTTTGTTTGTTGTTTCCTTTTTCACAGTGGAGAATATATTTCTGAGGTATCAAATCTTAACGGATCATGAAATATTTACAATTTGCATGCAAAGTGCGTTTTTCTTTATAGCTGCTGACTAATAATGATATTGAAAGTTGATAAATCTTCCATTTTTGTTTCAAAACAGCATGAAAATCTTGAATTATTCTAGATCTCCCTTGTTTATTATCTCATTATAACGACATTAAGCTTTCATTGCAGGATGCTTACCAAATCGAACCGGGTTCAAGATCAGAGTTTTTTTTTTTTTTTTTTTTTTTAACCGAGCGGTCTAACCCGAGCAGTCGATCATTGTAGTTAATTTCAATACTGACGACTGGACATTGAATTAACTGAAACGTATTCACAATGAAGACTTAAAGCTGCAAAGGAAATTTAAAGGAACACAGAAAAGCCAACAAAAAAGCATGGATGAACCAAATGAAGAGATTAATTAATACGAATTACATTTGGGTCAACTTCATTTTTTTAAAGGTGTCTCAGTTGATAGGTGTCAGTATGTATGAAAATCCAATGGCATGCTCGATGTTTTTGCAACTGTGTTTTGTTTACGATGAATATATCAAGAGACTACCACTCTGCCAGTTTGAAGTCAAGGTTCGAAATTAACGAAAATAAAAATAATATTAACTAGAGCATCATGACCTCGCCCCTTCACAGCATTGTACCTTTTACAACTTCCACGATATCACACTCTGTGTTCTCTGGATAGACACAGATGTTTTTTTCTTTGTTAAACATCAGCCCACCTGGGCAAGGCATCTTGTTAATGTTGCCTCCAGAGCAGGCGATGAATCCAAAACATGTATCGGGATCTTTGTAGTTTCCATCTTGCTTCCCGTTGCAAAATCCTTCATCTAAACATGTGCCTAGGGACAATATTTGGAATAAGTATAATGACTTGGCGTTCTATTGATAGTTTGTCAATGTCATCATCTATTGGCTTGTATGCGAAAACGCGACGAAACTAACAGACAGAAAAAGCGATTTAATTATACATTTAAGATAAAGTAGATTTTATTAGAACTATTTACTTTTACTTAAAATCGTCTTAAATATCACGTATAAATTGTTATTATGTCTGAAAATCGAAAATTCTAATACAACTGTCTTTGCCAACATTTGGTGGAAGCACTATCACAGCGGGACATCACACATTTCTAAGTTACATATAAGTTTAACGTATCTGATAGTTTGTACTTCTAGAACATGTGATAAATATAAATAGCTTATGAAGATTAGAAATTTGATTATGTATCATGATTTTCTCGCTACCGTTGATTTTTTTTTAAATAATTTTACTTCTTTCTGTTGTCAATAATAATAATAATAATAATAATAATAATAATAATAATAATAATAATAATAATAATTATAAAAACAATATATAATTATAATAAAAACCTTCCCAAAATCCTTTGCCACTGAAAAATCGTAAATGCCAAATAACTTGGTTAGTTTGAAGCCAGCAGGAGTACAACGTCGTATAGAAATAGCTCTTAACAATAACCACTTCTTGTATAAGACGTAGGGCGATGACGTCATTAGTCACGTGACATTGCTCTGAAGTTCGTTTTTGCTCACTGTGACGAAGATATTTTGTTACTGAAAAAGCAGTCATTGCAGATTGAAACACATTGGTGTGAGGCATTTCAGACTGCCCGGGTACCGAAAAAAATATAAATATTAAGGGAGCTATGAACAATTTTCTAAAAGTGGGAGTCTGGGTACAAGTGCGTATCTGGCGTTGCACTAAATGTGAGGAAACAACAAATAACATGTTGGTAGATATTTACATATTAGGTACATTTTTATCACTTTTGTTGTTATGACGTCATCGGTCACGTGACCAGAACGGACGGCATTTTTAAATTCGCTTGAAAACTTTACTGGGATCTCCCTCTTAGGATTTTTTTAAGCGAAGTTGTAGATTTTTAAATAGTGTTTTTAAAAATGGCCATTATTACTTTTTCCTTAAAACGTACGGCAGTAAAAAATACAATTGAAAAGTTTGTTGGCTTCCTACTCAGCGACCATTTGCGGTAGGAATAAAAGAAAATTTTGCCAAAGGCAGGAGTGCATGCTCTTTATGATGACGTTCTCAGTTTTTTCTTATTTTAATTGCCTTTCGCGAGGATGGATTTAATTTCTTTCAGACGAAAGGAGTGGGACTGGGGAGATGTTAAGTAGCTGCCCCTCCCCTCCCCCCTACTGTGGGTCTCCCCAGCGGATTCCCCGTGGTCCGTATTGCGGGCTCATGACAAGACATTTTCAAAATGGCGACTAGAAAAGGGAATCTAATGGAGTGAATTTGAGATATAGAGGGCAGTTTTTTCGATGTTTTTCCTTCTTGGCGCGATCAAAACGAGTCCCCAAACGTAGGGTATACCTCCTTTATTTGTATTCCCGATAAAGAAGAATATGGAATGAGTAGAAACGTGCGAAAACATGGTTAACAGAAACTTACAGGGACCTGAGGTAAGCGTTTCTCATTGTACAATGATTTTTTTTAGACTGGTTAAAGCTTATGTCTTCGACGTTTATCATGTTTATCAACTAAGCTTACTGGAATTAAAGCCGAGCTCGGCGTAAAAAAAAATAGATAGTGAGAACGAGGCGATAATATTAAATGGCAGTCATTTCGTCGAGGCATGCATGTAACTGTTATTTATGTTTGTCATCTGAATTTTAAGCTACTGTACATCAAATTAATAAGAATCGCATCCTTTCATTGTTTATACGTGAGGAAATGTTCCTCAAAATATTGACCAAGTGGCCATTTCAGGCCGCAAAGAAAAATTACGTCAGGGAAATTTGAAATTACTGTAACACCTTTGATGTGATACCTTTGAAATTGGAAGAAACATTTCAGCTCAGTGTGATCTCTTTTTTTAAGTTAGACTAGAGACTACTTTCAGTCAACCTGGTAGCTAATCTAGACTTCAATTATTTAAACACTAGTGCTACTCACATTTTGGAATGCCTCATTGGGCATGTTTAATAAATGAGACCATTTCTTAACTTAAAATTTGTTCTTCCCATGATGTTTTATTGTATTGGTAAACATGGATTTACGTTTCTTTTGCATTTTGTGGTCTACAGGTAATTTTTGGGACTAATAGAATGCCTAATGTTTTGACAGGATTTACAGTATTCAGAACTGAGGATATTCTGGATTACTGTTGAGTTAAACTATGGATTATAACAAGTTCAGGTAGTTGTTGATCTCTTAGTTTTGCACATAGTTATGTGACAGTCAATTCTAGCAATTCCCATCCTTCTCTCTACACACATTCATTACCTGAGGCATTTAAGATCTGCTTTTTGACCAGACATTTGTCTACTCTATAAAAAAAAATCTGTTTGACATTTTTTAATGCCTGTATTTTCAGTTGTTGAATGACCTTCAGTAGCATTTTGAAGTAGCAAATATGAAAATTCGTGGGGCCTTAAACTTAAGCAAGCCTGAAAACCCTTATCCCAATACAAAGCTATAACTGAAAGCAACATGATGTACCATTTGGCTAACCGGTGTACTATGTACATGTAGGCTCACCGGAATCTTATGTAGGCTAACTGGAATGGCTTGCATGGCTTGCATGTTTCATGACACATAAGTGCCATGCAAGCCAGAAATACCTAACTCCAATAATAAGCATAACCTCAAGCTACCTCAGCTAATTATACTCAGGCTAACTGGAGTACTGCTTAGGCTAACCAGGGAGCTTTTTAGGCTAACCAATGTGCTATTTGTATATAGTGGAATGGCTCTCATGACTTGTTGGCTCACACTTTGTCAAGACTCAAGTTTTTTTTTTTAGACTCAAGCCAAGTAGTAGCTGTAAATTTGATTTAAATAAACTCCAGCTTAGTTTTGGTTGGCAACTTGCTCTACAGGAAAACCAAACATATATTTTTTTTTATGTGATGTAATGTTTTGAAATGAACAGATTTCAAAAATTCAGCTTTAGGGTCCAAAACATCAGTTTAAACATTATTAAAATAATCTGATATTTTTCTGCAATAATTAATGAAAGGAAGGGTGCAAAGAAAATTGATTTCTTCCTTGCCTGACCCAGGTAGACTGGACAAGGTGAAACCATTATAACCTTACCCAAAGTCCCATGTTTCCTTTGAAACAACTACAACAAAAAACAAAAATCCATAAATGTCATGTGGCTATCTAGCAAGTGGAAAAAATTATTGGATCCACTAGCCCAACATAAAAGCAGCCAGTTTTTTTTTTTCACACACTGAAAAAGGCCATTTAATTTTAATATACAGTCTGCATCCTGGAAAATTGCAATTTCATCAATTAAAATAAATAGTTTTGTTAGTTTTGTTCTATTTACAGGTGACTTGAAGACTTTGCAAGGGCATTCCTGTTAGTCAAAATGAACTCAAAAATACACCTTGTGCCAATGTAATTAAATTTCCACATGATAGACTCCCACACGTTGCCAGTTTAAACCTGAATATACTTTAGTGACATTTATAGCTATTTATATGATATAAATTCCCAGAACCCAATATGGCTCCATTCTGGGGTTCATGACAAAAATTTGTTTCAATAAAAACATGTAACAATAATAAAATAACAGAGAATTAACATCATTAATTATTATCGCAGACCATAAATTTTAATCCAGGTTAAGTTAATGTGTCAAGTTTTTTTGCAGCACAGGCTTGGTTCCACAAGGTGTGATTCCAAAAAAATATCCATACCTCCCCTGAGGATGGTTCTTTGGTTTGGACCCTCCCACCCTCTGAGATTTCCAGTGTAGCTTCATACTTTCTTTTATAAATTAGTGTTATTGAGACCCCATCCCCCTCAGAATTTCCAATGACCATCCTTGGGGTGGGTATGGATATTTTCTGGAACTGCGCAATGTAGGCATTTGCTTATGAAAGTAAGCTGCAGATTGATCTGATTGATACACACTAAACTATTTTCACATTTACCTGTTTTCTATGGGATATATAATTATATATTGTTTTTACCGGTTTCACTTGTAATAATAATAATAATAATAATAATAATAATAATAATAATAATAATAATAATAATAATAATAATAATAATAATAATAATAATCCACGGGACTGTGTGGCACGACTTTATGTGCCAAGGAAGGACGGAGGGAGAGGTTTGATATCCGTAGAGGATTGTGTCAATCAAGCAAAGATATCGCTAGAATGTTATGTCCAAACAAGCGAGGAAGAACTGTTAAAAGCCGTCAGGAGGGACGGGGATGAGAATAGAGAAACAGCTGCCAACTTTAAAGCGAGGAGAAGAACTGAAAATATTCAAGAATGGAAAGAAAAGCCGTTATAATATATGGACAGTTTGCAAGACAGGGTGAAGAACAAAGAAGTGAGGAAACGTGGACCTGGTTAAAAGAAGGAAAGCTCAAGAGAGAAACAGAAGCTCTTATCATTGCCGCACAAGATCAAGCAATACGAACAAACTATATTAAAACGATGGTTGACAAGTCACAGAATGACCCAAAATATAGGATCTGTAAACAGGGTAACGAGACCATTAGCCATATTGTAAGTTCGTGTTCGAAACTGGCACAAAAAGAATACAAAAGGAGACATGATAACGTGGCTAGAGCAATCCATTGGGACCAGTCAGGAAAATGTGGGTTTGAACGAAAGGAGAGATGGTATGAACATGTTCCAGAGAGTGTGCTTGAAAATGAGGATTACAAACTTCTATGGGACTTCAGTGTGCGAACAGACCATGAAATTGGGGCTAGGAGACCGGATTTGGTGATCATTGACAAGAGAGACAAGAGCTGTCAGATTATAGATGTGGCAATTCCAGAGGATAATGGGGTGAGAGAGAAGGAAGATGAAAAGGTTGAAAAGTATCAAGATCTAGCAAGAGAAGTTCGAAAAATGTGGGGTGTAAGGACAAAGGTTATTCCAGTGGTAGTGGGAGCATTGGGATCAATACCACTGAGATTGAATGACAATCTGAGAACCATTGAGGTGGGCATTCCTGTTGGACTGATCCAGAGATGTGCATTGTTGGGGTCGGCAAGAATTCTTAGAAAGGTGCTGGAGAGGTAGAAAGAAGAGAAACAGCAAACAAGGGGTGTTTCTTGGTTTCCCTAGGCAACTTGTTGTTGCCCGGAGCCAATGATGAAACCAGCTTCAATAGCTGTGTGAATCTTAAATAATAATAATAATAATAATAATAATAATAATAATAATAATAATAATAATAATAATAATAATAATAATAATAATAATAATAATAATATTATTTACAAGGCTAAAAAGTTATAAAATTTTAAAAAGAAACCGAACGTTTTCGTCTTGTTGTCATCATCAGGGTTAAAAGCCGTCCGTGATTTACATCGTTTTTATACTCAAGTTATTCCCGAAGGGAACAACTGCGCAACATAGCAATTGACTTGTTTGTTCAAAGTTGGGCTCCTTTGTTGGATAATTAGTCCCTCGATGATCTTTCTCTTAAAGTACGATCTTGCAGAACAAAGGACTCTCCACTGGAATGAGTGGCTTGGGTTTTCCGAAAGGTGGCGTGCTGGTTCCGAGGTGTGGCGGGTGTTAGAATGTTCAGTTATTCGCACTTCAAGATTTCGCATTGTTTCACCTACATAGTTTTCTCCGCATGAACATTCTCCTTCGTAGATGACGTGGGACTTGTGAGGGTTTTTGTCCTTGAGACTAAAAAGGCTTTTAATTTGTCGAGTTTGCCACAGAATTATGAAAATATACTTGAAATTGGTGAAAGAGTTCAGTTTTGAAAGTTTATTTCAAAACTGAACTCTTTCACCAATTTCAAGTATATTTTCATAATTCTGTGGCAAACTCGACAAATTAAAAGCCTTTTTAGTCTCAAGGACAAAAACCCTCACAAGTCCCACGTCATCTACGAAGGAGAATGTTCATGCGGAGAAAACTATGTAGGTGAAACAATGCGAAATCTTGAAGTGCGAATAACTGAACATTCTAACACCCGCCACACCTCGGAACCAGCACGCCACCTTTCGGAAAACCCAAGCCACTCATTCCAGTGGAGAGTCCTTTGTTCTGCAAGATCGTACTTTAAGAGAAAGATCATCGAGGGACTAATTATCCAACAAAGGAGCCCAACTTTGAACAAACAAGTCAATTGCTATGTTGCGCAGTTGTTCCCTTCGGGAATAACTTGAGTATAAAAACGATGTAAATCACGGACGGCTTTTAACCCTGATGATGACAACAAGTCGAAAACGTTCGGTTTCTTTTTAAAATTTTATAACTTTTTAGCCTTGTAAATAATAATTTTACCCTCTTAGCGAATATTATGACAATAATAATAATATTTTTTTTAAAATTAATAATAATAATAATAATAATCTTTATTAACATATTCCAGACAAGTTGCCATTTACAAGGTAAAAATTCCAGTATTAAAAATATCCAAGGCACAAAAAGTTATTATTATCATCATTATCATCATCGTCATATCATATATGTCATGATATCATGGTTACTACAACTAGTACTAATAGCGGAGCTCCAGCGCGCGAAGCGCGCCAGCGGAGCACCATGGGTAAGAAATTTTGGTAAACCATCAAGCCGAGAAAATTTGGTAATCACGTGACCGTACGAGCGTCCGTCCGTCCGTCCGTCCGTCCGTACAGACTCTGGGGGAGGGGGTGGGGAGTTACAGATTACCGCCTTGGTTACTGTTAAATCTTTGATATTGAACTTCCATGTCATGATCAATTGACAGCTGTCAAAACAAGGTATCCGCTGACCAGTATCACATGACCATATCGCGGGCTCAAGGGTAGAGCTAATCGAGGTGACGTCTTTTTGGAAGTTGACCACTGACCAGGTAATGGTTTTCCAGTTGATCGCGGGCTCAAGTACTCAGTTTTTTACTTAGCCTGATAATTTGTCATCGCATAAATTCAGATTTAAATAAAGGGCAAGGTAAATAACCGACAAGCTCTGCTTTTAGGCTTGGCTAAATCTATTTTAGAAATAATTAGCTTAGTTTTTTTCTCATGTTAAATAAATGATCTGGACATTTCATTTCAACTTAAACGAAGTGATTGTACGAAAAGGCGGCAAATCCGGCTTTGGTACGCTGTTCACCTTTAAAGCTGAATGAAAGACGCGAAGAAAGCTGCTGGCAAACATCGATTTTCGTGAATATTTTTCGCTTTATTTACTCATCTACATCATGGAAACTTATGCCAAATGCCAAAAAAACCTCTTAACGGGAAGATCCGAAATAATCGCCGATTTGAACATTATATACTGGATAACAAGTCAAAAAGAGCGTGATTTTCGACCTACGGCTGAACAAGGCTGAATATCACTGAATTGAGCTCAAACAAAAGTGAATTCAGAACCGATCAAGTTCACTGAAGTAAAGGATAAAAGACTGTTAAAGGCTACACCGATGGAAAGAAAGAAATTGATGTTCGGTGATAATTCATATAATGTATATGTCGGTTGTGTTGGACTAAGCTTGCAACGAATTTGCCATGTTCGTCTCCGATGTTATTGGGCTGGTTTGAAAGCTTATCCCTGCAGAATTTATAAGTCTTCTTCAATAATGAGGTAACAAAAGTAAATGTATGCACTAAGCATAAGCCTAATTTTATATTGAGAGAATTATACTTCATTTACGAATGAACTTGAAGTTGTGTCGGTTTTCAGATCTTCACGTAAATATTTATCAAGCCTGTTCATGTTTGTACATTTTACACATTTGTTTAGTAAATGTTTTGTTTAGACTAATTATTTTCAGTTTTAATTATTGGAGTTAACTGTGATGTTCATTATTGGATTTTGAAAATAAATTATTATCTTCACGGATCAAAATCGCGATTTCGGCTCGCTTGCATTTGTTTTGTTTCTCTTATCACTGCTTGTTAGTGAGTGTTTTGAATTTGCCGGTTTCCTTGCGAGTTACCTGTGCTAGACTGAGTGGGTTCAGACTTCACCTACCGCATATTTACTTACCAGAAATGAAGAAAATTCATTCAGTTCTCTACATAAAATTCTCTTAGCAACGCGCACGATAAAACAGAATAAGTAAATCATGCAACCAAACCGCAACGAAAAGAAGACGGTTCAAAACACTCAAAACATCATTGTAAGCTTATTCTAAGTTAGCGTGCACCACTTTCCAAATCACAAACTGCCACAATTCTTACACAAACACTGCTTTAAAATGACTTACATAACCGGCACCATCAATTTGCAGTGTTTGTTTTGCCGCCGTGATTTTCTCAGTCTGCCGTGGCGTGAGTTCATTTAGTTTACAGTGTTTAGCAGCGAGTTCACTTTGTTTTTCTGTACGTACTTTGTTTTTGCCTTGAGTTGATTTTCTTGCCCTGACAGTTTTTTAGTAATCAAAACAAGGTCAAGGTTCTTTTTACATTGAACAACTCATAGAGGTCCTAGAGGTGTATTACGAATTAGTGTACAGTAAACGTTGTAAAAAGTTTTACTAAGATTTGTTTTGCGCCTACGTGCGTACGTGAGAAACCCAATAAAGTGCACTCGTCAATTTCAATTTTAGAACCTGTCACTACAGGCAGGAAAATTCAGACGGGTTAACCATGAAATAAATTGACGTCACTTTCCTCAACAAAATCATGAGAGGTTTTTTGTACCTGAACATTTTGTAGGCTTCATTGTGTCTTATGAAATATGTTGACATTTTTTGATTAAATGACGCGGTCATTTTTTGACAAGTATGCTCTGAAATCAATTAACGATTCTCATTTAGTATTATCTCAAAGAAATAGGTCATGAATGTTTGATTTTTTTAATGAATACGCGAAACCTGTATGTTATTGCCAACGACAAATTTCCAATTTGGGACGCAAGTCACAATTTTCCAAGTTCGCAAACGGCCAACTTCTTTTCGATGTCAATTACTTTCAACGGTATTGCTAGTTCAGACAGCTGAATAAGTTATTAAAATACATTTTCAAGAAGTACGGAAGTGACTTGCTCCATTTCTACTTGTGAATCACTTGAAAGGGCCACCTAATGGTACACAAGAAAGAGTTGAACATTTGCCCGGAGATCCAAACTTTCCCACAAACAACCACCAACTTGAACGTCCACCATAATAAAAGGATTAAAGATTATAGACTTAAATACTAAATTTCTACTACCAAAGCGAGTACTTTTTCCTCTGATGACCCATCGTCAGGTAGTACCCGATATGTTCGCTGAAATAATTGACGCTTTCCTCTAATGTCAAAGTATGGATATCAGCTATAAAATAATTATCTCCAAGTTTAATCGGAATCCAAAGCTAAAGCCGAACTATAATGTACTGAGAACCTGGAAAGCTTCAGAGCAAGGAAATTCACGGTAATTTCACAAGTTATTCGTGAAACATATTGCGAGAGGCCAAGTAGATAAATTATACGTGTGTCTATCAAATATGATAAAAAAACACTGTTTGTTTACATATGAAAATTTAAATAAAATGAACTTACCACAAAGTAGCTCGCTTTGGAATGGTAGCTAACATTTTGTACGTACATTTCATATACAACTAGGTGATAAGATTCTTCTAGTAGTACCTTGATACACTGCGAATCTCTTCAATAAACGAAATATATTTTATCATCATCTGATGATGCTTTGGTCGATACTTTGGTTAAAATAAATAACAAACTAGTCGATCGCGAATGTGACAAGGTAATTTACATTGCGATCACGAAGTTGGCCCGTTAGTGGACATAACAACCATATACAACAAAATTTCATGAACATGAGGGCAGCAGAAACCGCAAAAAAAGATTCACGGCATGATTTTATGCCGAACATTTTGGCCAAATCGAGTATCACTTGTTTCATACATATTCCATAAACATACAGAAACGGATCAAATAGTCCAGCTCCAAAAGTCTACTTTTATTCCTCGTGTAAATATATATTTTTTACTTTAAAGATCTTGAAATATTTCCGTCCGCAAAAAAAGTTTGAGCGAGGCTTCGGTGTTCAATGTCAACTACTAACTCCTTTTATAACTCGATTCTTCTTTCGCCTTTCTGTTAAAAGAAGACAGGTGTTTGCATTTTGATAAAAACTCCGCTACCAGCAAAGCAAGGGGCCATCAAATCTAATGTTACGAAAAGAAAGGCTAAAAAAGGCATGTGTGGCGTCATTTAATACCCGTGTATAATACTGCAATTTAAAATACTTTTTCCATATAAAAGTCCTCACTGATAATACCACTTATTGCAAGTTGCTTTAGATTAAATAGAAAGTAAAAATAAAATAGAAAAATCTAGGTTAAACGGTTCTTCATGCTGTTGCAGAATTACATTTTCGTGTAATTCAGCATGAACTGCAGCTGAGAGTTGGAAAACCAAATGGGTACTTATAAGAACAATAATTACCGGTAGAAAAACATTGTTCCATTTACATGCGAAATCTACGATTCACTTTTAAAAAAACCTAGGCTTGGAGCCAGTGTGCACACTCGTTCTTTCTTCCCTTGCGTTTCATTCGGAAGTGCGAGGCTGAAAGTCATCACTGAATATTATGTGCATCATTTTGCTAAATTCTAAACGCCGAGCATGCATGCAAATTTCACGATTTATTTGAATTGCCATGTAAATTAAAAACCAGCAGACGGTCGGATTGTGATAAATATGTTTACACTTGGCTGTCATCAAAGCATTACTCGTGTAATTACTTTTACTCTATGGCACGGGAAGAAAATCAATCGAAATGAAAAGCGACTTCGCCCCACCCATTAAAAGGCCTGTAGCGAAGCCCGAAAACAATTCATAAAACAAAAAAATTCAAATCCTAGCAAAAAAATTCACCAGTTTATTTCAGTGGAAATCCCATTAAAACGTCGACTGACAGCCAAGGTAACCGGGGGAGGATATGCGACCGTTTCTATTCGTTCTTACGACTTGATGAAGCATGCCATCCGGAAACCAGAAAAGACTTTCGAGAAACATTATCAATGCATGTAAAAAAATGTAAATGTCATTTTTTAACCAGCAGTAAAACAGCCGGAGAAACCCTCTGTGCAAGGACGAGAACCAACAACAAACTCAACCCACATATGGCATCTGGCCCAAGTGGAACCCGGGCCACATTGGTGGGAGGCGGGCGCTCTCACCACTGCACCACCCCTGCTCCCCATCTGCATGTTTTTTGTTTTGTTTTGTTTTTCTACTTTTTTTTTCAATTGCGACACACCTTACGAGGGGGTTTACACTTTATGACAAGTAAGAATGGAAACTCACAAAAATAAATTTCCAATGGGTGCTTTTATCGGCACGGGTGATAAAAATAGCATAATCGCTGCTAATACCGTTTCTTTTCATTTTCGCTTCTCAATCACATTTGTTGGGAACCCCCCCAAAAAAACGAACTTGTGTAAATAAACACTAGATGCTCAACATTTTGCCAAAATAGCGGGTGTTTTTTATAGCAAGAATCGAAATGATCGTGTTTTTATTGAGACCTGTCGAAAGAAATACCGGGCAGTCGATTTTGGGACCAGAAATCTCGTCTCTTTTTCTGAGCGTCATCTACTAGCTTGATATTGTGGTGTTATCATATTGAGAAATGGCACTGTTTTACGGTATTGCATCTAGCTTGCGTCTGGACACAAGCATTTAAGTACAGTTTTATCACGCGATTAAAAGAAAACTTAGAGTAATGGTTTTCATAGGAAAAAACAAAGAAGCAAAGGCAAATTTATTAACAGATTACTGACAAATGGACTGGAAATAATTGTTCGGGCTTGTAGAAATGATACAAATTAGGAGTTTTTTACGTCCAAACAATCTATTAAATGGCATTCGAATTTTATTATTATTATTATTATTATTATTATTATTATTATTATTATTATTATTGCCCACTTTCTGGATTTCTCAAGCCAAGTTGTAGCTCTTTTACAGCATTTGATGTTTTAATGCCCCATTAAATGTATTTACTTTGTTTGAATCCCGCTCCGTCAAAGAAGCAAATGGCCATTATGGACGTTAAAATGCTTCACGCCTAAGGTAAATATTTTTTTTTTGTACAGCGCAAACACGTTTCATGCGAATGAAGATTGAAATGGCTTTGCACGCGAGTTTGTAATATTTCGGTATATTTCCTGGCCGTCCTTCTGAATGACAACGACGAAAAATGGTTCAACTCTGGGTTTAAGGAAAACCTTATCCATCGATTATTTCATGATAATTGTTATATCCTAATATTGTCAATTTCCTTTAGCAAAACGTGTTTATTCAGCTTCTTCTAAATTTACTCGCCTTGTATCTGTAAGTGTATACACGAATAAAAGTTATCTTTGTGTCTAGGTAAAAAAAAAAGTGTGTGCTGTCTTTCATAGTAATTACTTTTTTTCAGCGCACTCTAGTCGAACTGTTCATAGGTTCGAACGCTATTTGTCGTTCGTAGTTGACAAAAACAGGGAATTGTTTAAAGGAAGAGGTTAAGATAATTTAGAAGGTACAAATCACAGTCTTTCACTAAGCTTTTGTCGTTGGCTTATAACGGTATATGGAGTGGAGTGACCATTCATTCAGTTCACTATAAAACGCCCATCTTGTACGAATAAAGTTAAGTTTACTTTTCTTAAAGTTATACCATCAATCAAACTCGTGAGACAATGGAAACATTAAAACTGACTCTTGAATCTATTTAAACAGGAATCATAGAAGTCGTACGGTTATAATGTTTCGAAATATTGCATGTAACTTTAGTAAATATAATTAAAAAGTAACCTTTTAAAATCTGCTCGGTTTGCGAAATTAAAAATCATCTTTGTTCGATTCTGACATCTGAAAGACACAAGTTAGTAATTTTAACAGACTGGGGAAGAAAGATGGACCACTAGATTTAGTGCTTCGATTATTGTTATTTAAACACCTAACAGGTGACAAACGGGAGTGTGTTATAAATGTGCAACATTAGAAAAGTCCTTTACAGTTAAAACTACTGTTATTCCAAAGATGAAGGTCTCCCTTGTCGTGGTAATTCTGGCAGCATTCCTAGCACTCTCCGAAGGTAAAATCTTTCTTATCAAATGGTCACTTTTCAATAATTTTGCAGTTATGTATTTTGCAGTTAGACTTCAGAGGAGAGTCGAGTGCCATTTACAAGTTCGTGTCTCTTTTTTATCAAAATTCAGAAAATAGAGCATACAAAAGGCATTTTTTTATATGTCTTAGAATCAAGCTTTAATTACAATTAATCTCATCCCAAACTCCCAACAGGAGCTTTTATCGAAGGCAACTGTTGTTTCCTTGGCTCTGAATGTCATTCCTTAAGTAGTGCATGTGTCTTCGAATATTTGTTATTGATTTCGCTAGAGGAAAATAGAAAATCCAAGGCACATATGCGAGTGTAGTAAATTTATGAGTTCGAGTTAGAAATTTTGAGTTCGAGTTCGAAATTTCGAGTTCGAGTTAGAGATTTCGAGTTCGAGTTAGAATTAGAATTTCGATTTTGAGTTAAAATTTCGAGTTCTAGTTAAAAGGAAGTGCCTGAAAAGTTACTGATTTCGTGATGGAAGACGAAAAAAAAAAAAAAAAAGAAAAGAAAACGAAACCGAAACCGAAACCGAAACCGAAAAGTCCACAACATGGCGTGACATTTTCGCAGTTGGTCACGCATAGTGTCGCCCTTATCAACAAATGAAAGCTACTGCGCAAGCAAATAGGAGTGGAACTTATAACCGCAAGCAAACCAGAGTGGAACTAACCGCAAGCAAACCAGAGTGGAGCTAACCGCAAGCAACTCGATATTTTAACTCGAACTCGAAATTCTAACTCGAACTCATGAAATCGACAGACCCCTCATATGCGTGTTAAAATGAAACATCTACATTTAGCAGATAAATCCTTGACGGATCTTAAAAGTCGAATTAAAGACTCAGAAAATCGTTCCTTGCCTAATCATTCCAAAAAGTGGAATAAAATAGTTAAGGAATTTTCAATTTTCCCTTCAAGGTTGTGGCAGACGTCACTTCACTTCCCGCGTCGTCGGCGGTGAGAATGCCCCGAAACATTCATGGCCGTGGCAGATCTCTTTGCGAATCCATTACGGTGGTCAACTGAGGCACATCTGTGGTGGTTCGCTGATCGGTGACAGCTGGGTCGTGACAGCGGCGCATTGTGTCGTGAATGAACAAGACCAGCCAAACAGTGCCAATATGTTCACTGTTGTAGTTGGTAAGGAAGTGATTCCTAACCTTGATTAGCTCTAGTCTTTTAACGTGAAAGTGAATTTATGCATTTTCATACGTTTAAACTGTGAGGGAAAGATTTAAACACATGGGGACCGTCGCAGTTATTGCCCCCGCAGGGTTTTGGCCCAGAGGCCAAAACCCGAGGAGGCATCATTGTAGTCCGCGCGTATATAGACTATATATATAATATACCAGATAAAATCTCGACTTGGCCAAAGTGGGACCGCAAGTAGTATCGGTAGGTGTGATAAAATGCCCGCAAGTAGTATCGGTAGGTGTGATAAATTTCCTGTACGGTGATTGGTAAATGATGACGCAAAATAAACGATGATTGGGTGATGATGACAAACCAAAGCGTGAGCACGTGCACAAATGACAAGTCAACAAACGACGCTTACAAACGTTGATTGCAGTTGGGTTGCTGCAGTTTCCTTCGAGCTTTATTGATTTCACAAGGTCTAGAAGCCGAAACTTACGCAATTGATATGATCAAAAACCGAAGAATAGTACGTATTGGTCTAGAAATTTCTCTTGTTAGCGTGTTGCGAGCAGCTCTCGTTCGCTCGTAGGATTGACAGACTCAATCCGAAATCGAGATTTGTCAGACACAAATAACACTTTACACGAGGGGTTTGAAAGACTCAGGCCACAACCAAGATATAAAGTTAGCAGCTGCGATAAGTTCAAAAAGAGTTAAAGAAGGAAAGTTTTTGAAAGATACCGCGAGCATTGAAACTCGCAGAGAAGTGAGAAAGTTTTCACTTCAGACATACATGTATAACTAGCCAGCTGTCGATCCAGTGCTTTCGGCTTTTAGGCGGAACATCATAACTTAAAAAATATCAAGTGGTAGAAATAAATGATAAAAGACTCGATCAGTCTTTAGATATTTAAGTAAAATTTGTAACTGAGACTTGTCAAGAAGGAAAGAGAATTCAAAAGAGTTCTTGAGATAATCAAAACTCACGGGAGGTGTTTACATTGACAGAGGTGAGAAATTTTTTGGCATCCGTTTCGAGCTCAGCTGTCAAGTTGGTCATTGCTGCTTGGGTTCCCAGCCTTAACATATGGAAACAGAAAATCTGAAAACAGCTGGTCTCAATTGGTAGTTTTAAAAAGTTTCGCTATTACCAAAGTTTATGCTCGCTACGATCACTCGTTACAGCAAAAAAAACAAAATAAACTCAGGAAGTTGGGAACGCGTTCGTGCAAATTAAATTTACGTGATTATTACATATACTCCTTCAGAATTTTTGCATAATTTGGCTTTGTTTTACTTATCTACTTGACTTCAACAATTCTGATGATCTTGAAAAAGAGAAGGCCAGAAACAAGTGGTACTTTGAAAATAATAAAGATGGTAAATTTTAAGCTCGGTAAATAAATAATGAAGATGATCTTTTTCCAACAATGTCATTGTTATTTTGCCCATTAGATTGTGTTAAGAGTAACTTTTGCCTTTGTAGGTGCACACGAGCGGACCGGCACTACCGATGTACAGCAATCCATATCAGTGGAAAAGCTCTTTGCCCATGAGAGCTTTAGCATGGCACACCTGAGAAATGACATCGCCCTTTTAAAACTGAGCACACCGGCACAGCTTAGTGACAAAGTGAATACCGTTTGCCTTCCAACACAAGGATCCCGAGTTCCAGACGGGCACAACTGTTACATCACAGGTACGTGCCTCTCACATATTTTTCGCTTACTGTGGCGTGTTGCTATACCTATCAGTGCATCACGAATTAATGACCATTTTATTCACAAATTAGACCATTCATTTTAAACTAAACACAGGAGCAAACTAAGGCTACAAATTAAAATGTCGCACAATGTCTTCGATGAGTTCTACATTGCTGATCCATATATTATTGTTAAGTATCCACGGTTCGCGAACTAAAAACATCTCATAATCATTGATGCAATCGTTAAGTCAAACCTAACTAAAAATCAAAGAGTATATAATATTTAGATTTAAAATTTAAGCTCAAGGGTACTGAAATAAATAGGCAAAATCAAAAGCACAAGATAATATTTTTCGCCCGGCCGTTTACTTGTGCTTTGAGAGGCCATTATAGAAAGAACAAGTGCATTCGTTGTTGTTATGCGATTAAGCTTGTTAATCTTGATTGTGCTTGCTCACAGTGGAAACCAGACTTCCAATTGCTTAAAATAGTCTTTTTTTGCTAACGTTTTCTAGGATGGGGCTTAACAGAAGGTGGCGGTAACGTGGCAGACATCTTGCAGCAAGCCATGCTTCCAGTGCAGAACCCCGCTACATGCTCTAAAGTGAACAGCGCGCTAGCACCAGTTGACGAAGCCACCATGATCTGTGGAGGAAGTGGTCAAGCGGACCAAGCCGGCGGTTGTCAAGGAGACAGTGGTGGGCCGTACGTATGTGAAGAGAGTGGCAAATGGGTTCTGCGAGGGGCTGTAAGCTGGGGCCATCGCATGTGCATCACTGAACACTTCACGGTCTTTGCACGAGTCAGTTCCTTCAGGGACTGGATTGACAGCAAGATGGGAGGCGGAAGTAAGTACAATGCAAGGAGCCCAAAAGTGTCGTCACTTTTATGTAATTCACATTATTCCTTTGTCCAATGATTATAAAATCAAAAGCCGAGGACCTGTTCCAGTTGACCAAGTTCTAATTGAATGAAGTACGCCAAAAAATAATATGAAATAATTAATATTGGTCACACTTTTGGGCTCCTTGCTGTAAGTCATTAAATTAAGATATTTGCTGTCCGGTATTGTCCGATAAAGATTTTGCAGTTTTAAATCGCGGAGAACTCAATTAAATGCTGAGTAGAAAATGTATACCTATAACCTGCTTCGATTTCTTGTTGTTAAAATTGCCTTGGCTAATAATTAATTTCTCACCGTTCGTATACTACGCAACTTGTAAAATATCCGCTCGCATTATATGTTAAACAATCGAATCAGGTGTAGATATACTAAATCGTTATTAGCTATAGTGCAGACAAAGTACAGCTCTTTATACGGAGATTTAAGGAATTTACAAAAATGTACAAAATAGTACGCTTCTAACGCGATTTTTCTTAAAATTAAAGTCACCTTAATTGCCTTATGTGTTGTTCATGTGCAATTTTAATGTGTGGTCATGGAGCCATTGTATGGTTTTATTCTCTCAGCCACGACGAAAACAAAAATGGCTGACTCTTGAAACGTAAAACCGCTTCACTGACTTGTCCTCAGTCTCCACTCAGCTGTGTTAGGGGTAGTTTTTGTTGAAGCTTTTGTGACTTTTGAGTTTTAGACTTTTTATTTTCTCGGAAAAAAAAATTCCGGGAAAATGCCACTAAAATGCTCGAATAATGCTCAATGCTTTTGCCTCGCTAAAATGCTCGAAAAAATGCTAGCATAATGTACAAAAAGGCGTTCTCGTTCCCAGTTTCAAGGAAATCGGACAGCATAAATTATATATACCACTTTTCGCCAAGCCTAAAACAGTTTTTGATTTTTGAGTGTATCAAATGGCCAAGGACTGGAAAAAAGATATGGTGTCATATAGACATTAAACCCCATCAGACCCTCAATCTTGAAATGTATTTTCCACATTTTTTGACATAATTTTCTACTTAATTTTATCTTCAGCTGGCGAAGGAAGCGGAGCAGGTAAGCAATGGATCATCACCTTGAACTGGATTTTTTGTCGTTTACGAATTTTTAAAATGGTTTCGAGAAAATGGAACCATAACTTTGAACATCGATCGTGAACGATATCACTCAGTTGATTTTATTCATTTGTTTCTTTTCTTTTTTTTTTATTGCAGCTTTGGAATAAAGACACCGTCGTCCTGGCGCTTGCTTCAACAATTCAGTATAACATGCTTCAATGATTCACTGTAGCTTTATGAGAACAATAAATACACGAAAAAACCTTGAAGTGTTGTTTAAATTGATTTGCCTATTTTCCTGGTAAATAATTACTGGAATACTTGCATTACCTAATTGTCTATACAGTTGTAGTGATTTTGCGAGTCAAAAATTATATTTGGGCAACAGAGGATGCGCTCACCCTTCTACAACTCCAGTTCTTGTCTGCTGCGATCTTGTATGACACCTCCCCCCTCCCCCCCCACCCCTCACCCCCCAATGAAATTTGTAGCATAAAACAAAATTCGGTACAATTTGCAGAGGCTCAGTGTGTCTTCTATTGGAGCATATGATTCTTTACGCGTGAGAGAATCTTCAAATAATTTTCAAACCGCCATATCTTCGATATTGATTATTCAAGCTAAGAATTTGTCTCTTTTTGCTCCTGTTTTTGTTTTTCCTTTTAGATAAGCTTTATGAACTTTTATAATGAGTTCACTGACTAAACCAACAACAACCTTCAACATAACTTCAGGTTTTAGCATTTTTTTGCTTTGGATGTTTAAAATAAAAGCGTAAGTGTTTGGACCTTGGGCTGGAGTCTTCATAAACTTCATAAACCATGAACGATGCGACCCATATGCTTACTGGGAAATCAGAAAAAAATAATCGTTGTCTGTGACAGAATAAGCATGATAATAAGACAGGTTGCATAAATTATGCTCTTAAGGCTCTCAAAGGCAGAATTATCTCGATTATCAATAAAAGGAATATTACTAAGCTTACCAATGCTGTCTACCCAAAATACCTTTAGGTCATATCGTTTACGGTTTATGTTTTTTGCATGGTAAACGTTGGTTCAATTAGGTGTATATCTTTGTTAAGTGCGACCCTTGGATTCGAATAACCTAACTTCTTTCCGTACAAACTTTGTTTGTTTTTGTTGTGCAGGTGTTTAATTTAGACAATTAAAAAATGAAGTATGAGCTCAACAATGCAATACGCTATTGCTTTATTTGTTTACTCGTGCCGTATACCTAACGGCAGCATTGCCTTTTTTAGCGAGATCGTGCATTTCAAACTTGTTTTGTTTTATTATTTTTTATGAATAACGCACAATCTAGTATATAGGAAACTGGATTAAGTAAAATACCCTTCAAACGTGCCGGTTAAACTGATTGAAATCGACGTTAAATTTGCTGATTTTTTTTCAGCTTACTTAGGTAACCACAGTTTTCTTTGAAATAACGTTTAAACAGGTGCCAAACTTTAATTACTGGTTGAAAAGAACTTGGTAAGGAAAAAGATACAATATTTTGAAATTTACTCTGAATAAATTCCTTCTGCTTTTGGTTCATTAAAAAAATATCTTTTATTTTCATTTTTCTCGGGTGTACTAGGTCCGTAGACAGCTAAAAGGCTGTTAAATGAACTTTATTTTAAATTTTCCTTGAATACTTTGAATTCTACCTGATTTAAAGAATGGCTCCTGAGTGTTTTAAACTTATTTCGGTGTTTGGAACACATGGCTTTGTGTATATATTTTTGTTCCTTTGTATATATGGCATCTCGTTTTCTCTAATGCAAATCAAAAAACATAAAATCTTCAGTCGAGTTCGCGTATTTTTTTTTTTAATTATTGCACTTAACGGTTCGAGAATATTTTTTTATTAAAAAAATGTTTATTACAAAAACATGTTGTCTTGATATTGCAAAGATTAGAGAGAAATTAAACCTGCCTTTTCACATCTAGGTGCGAGGCGAATTCTAAAGAATATTACCAGCTAGTTGCTTTGGAATGGAAAGAATATCAAAAAATGTGTATTATAAAAGCGTTTTCTTCCGCTGAGAGCAGCTTTTCTCTACATTTCTAAAAACAAAAACAAAGAAACAATGATAAATGGATTGGGATAGTAATGGTGAGTTGAGGATTGAAATTCCTGTCGACGTCGGGGTTTGTAAATTAGCACTGAAAGAAACCCCGGTTTGATCAGTCTTCACTGCCATTTCCATCCAGTCCAATAATACTTGTATTTGTATGTTTACACATACCCGGGTAATATTTTTCTTAATATTCAACATTAGCCTTTTCGTCTGTAAAAAAAAAAGCTAAAATGTAAAGAAAAAAAAAATAATAACACAGAACAGAATTTTATTTGCCCACATGCACTTATCCTTCCCCGAATAAGATTGCCACCTTGCTGTGGTGGGGGGGCTTGCGTGCTCCAGTGAGCCTGAGAGCTATGCTGGCTGGACCTCTCGAGGTCCTGTCAGGGTCACCCATGCCAGACAGGTCAAAGGTTAGGGGCCAGACAAAGAGCAATCTACCGGTCCTCCAGGCTTGGGGGTTTTGCACAGGGTTAACAACCCTGTCATGTAAAAAGCCTTTGTTACGGAAACAGCAACGTGTAACTTACATGAATCATCTGTGCAGAACGAGCCTCCGGAATCCATGCCATGGGCAGCAGTGAATGCCGAGAGTGAAAACACCAGAAACGCTGCAGGTAATAGGATTCGAATGACTGACAGTGGCCAAAGCCGAAAGGAAGCCGCTGTGACGACAACGGGAGCCGTCAGCGCTAAAACAACTACACTGATTGGCTTTTGGAATGTGCGAACAATGTAAGAGCAAGGTAGGATGGCGCAGGTCATTGCTGAAATGAAGCGTTACAAACTTGATATCTTAGGCATAAGTGAGAGTAGATGGACAAAATCTGGGAGAATGAAGACAACAACAGGAGAGACAGTTCTCTACTCTGGGAGAGAAGATGATCTACATCATGAAGGGGTTGCAATCATCATGAAGAAAGGGTTGGAAAAGTACTTAATGGAGTGGAAGCCAGTAAACAGCAGGATTATTCAAGCACGATTTAAGGGCAGGCAGACTAACTTGTCCATCATACAATGCTATGCACCTACTAATGACAGCAACGACAGAAATAAAGAAGCCTTTTATGAGCAACTGCAAGCAACACTTGAGAACGTCCATTGTCGAGACCTCCTGCTAGTGATGGGTGATCTTTTAAAACGCCAAGGTGGGTTCAGACAACATGAATTTTGAAAGGGTCATGGGAAGAGAAGGATGTGGAGTGCAGAATGATAATGGAGAGAGGCTGGTAGAATGGTGTGCATTCAACAACATGATCATCGGTGGAACTTTATTCCCGCATCGCAACATTCACAAACTCACCTGGATATCCCCAAATGGGCGGGATCAAAACCAAATAGACCATCTAATGGTTAACAGCATGTGGCGCCGCTCCCTGCTTGATGTAAGAGTAAGAAGAGGGGCTGATGCAAGCAGCGATCACCATCTTGTGACTGCAAAGTTGAGATTGAAACTGAGAGCAGCTGGACGAAACAAACAATGCATCCCTAGATATGACATCAGCAGATTACAAGATCAAAGGACTAAGAATGCTTTTGTCCTACAGCTGAGGAACAGATTCCAAGCCTTAAGTAACATAGACGAGCAAGACAATGAAGACGAAGACACTGTAAACCAACAGTGGAAGCAAGTCAGGAACATCTTTGATGAAGCAAGTAAAACCTGTCTGGGGATACAAAAGACTAGAAAAAAGAAAGAATGGATTACACCAGACACGTGGCAGGTTATCGAGGAGAGACGCCAGCTGAAGAAGAAGATAAACGACAGCAGATCAGCCAGACTCCGAGAGAAGTATAGAGTGGCTTACACAGAAATCAACACGCGTGTCAAGAGAAAGATCCGAACTGACAAAAGGGCATATATGGAAGAACTAGCAAAAGAAGCAGAGGAAGCGGCGCAAAAGGGAGAGCAGAAGAATGTCTATAAAGTCACTAAACTGATCTGTGGAAAATATAACGGCACCAGAAATGCCCCCATACGAGATAAAGAAGGTCAGCTCCTCACCTCTGAAAAAGACCAAGAAGCACGCTGGGTAGAGCATTTCAAGGAAGTCCTCAACAGACCACCACCAGAAGAGGAGCCTGATATTCCAGAAGCTGAGGAGGACTTAGATGTTGACACTGGGCCACCGAAGAAAGAAGAGATCATTGCAGCTATCAAATCCCTAAAAAACCACAAGGTACCTGGCAAAGACCGCCTCAATGCTGAGCTGTTCAAGGCAGACGCTGTGACCACTGCAAATATCTTGCAACCACTTTTTAACACCATATGGGACAGAAGGAAAATTCCTGATGACTGGAATCAGGGTATCATTATCAAGATACCAAAGAAAGGAGCTCTCTCTGAATGTAGCAACTGGCGTGGCATTACACTATTATCCACGCCTAGCAAGATCTTAGCGAAAGTCATCATGAAGCGCCTATCACTGGCTGTGGACGATAAACTCCGCAAGGAACAGGCAGGTTTCAGGAGAGGAAGGGGTTGTATCGATCATATTTTCACGCTGAGAAATATTATTGAACAGAGTACTGAATGGCAGCGAACTCTCTATGTCAACTTTGTAGATTTTGCCAAAGCCTTCGACAGTGTGCACCGGCACAGCCTCTGGAAGATATTACGAGCGTATGGAATCCCCTCCCACCTTGCTGAGATCATCAAAAGCTTCTATGACAACTTTACCTGCTGTGTTGGTGATGGTGACATCTTATTTGAAGTTCACACTGGTGTCAGACAGGGGTGTGTCATGTCCACATTGCTTTTCAACCTTGTTGTGGACTGGATCATGCATCGCACCACTGAGGACCAGATCAGGGGCATCAGATGGACACCTTTCTCTTACTTGGAAGACCTGGATTACGCTGATGATCTAGCCTTACTATCACACACCCACACGCACATTCAAGAGAAGACGCAACGCCTCAACACCTTTGCTAAGCAAGTTGGCCTTAACATCAGCAGCAAGAAGACTGAAATTATGGCGCTGAACACCACCAACACGCGACCAGTCCAGATTGATAATGAAGAACTTCCGTACACAGACAGATTTACCTATCTCGGCAGCATCATCAGTAAAGATGGAGGAACTGACCTGGACATCCAGAGCCGTCTCAACAAGGCTAGGAACTCGCTCAACATGATGAATAAGGTATGGCGCTGCTCCACTTACAGTACTTGTACCAAGCTGAAGCTCTATCACAGCTGCGTCCTCACAACCCTTATGTATGGTTCAGAATGTTGGCGTTTAACGGAGAAGGATCTAACAAAACTCTCCACATTTCACACCAAGAGCCTTCGGCGTATTTCACGCATCTTTTGGCCTAATGTAATCTCAAATAAAGATCTCTTTGAACGGTGTGGAACTGAACCAATTGCTACCATCCTGATGAGGAGACGCTGGAGGTGGATTGGCCACGTCACTCGCCAAGAAGCCTCCATTGCAAGAACCGCTATGCACTGGACGCCAGAAGGAAAACGAAAGAGAGGTCGCCCCAAGATCACATGGCGACGGACGATTGAGAAAGAAATAAAGGAGATGGGGAAGACCTGGGAGGGCATCAAGTTCATGGCAAGGGACCGCCAGATGTGGAGGGAACACGTTGCTGCCCTACATGCCACTTAGGCGTAAAGGGCATGAGTGAGTGAGTGACATGCACTTATCACCAGTGTTCGAGTCGTACGATATATTACAAAATATCCATTCCATGTTGCCGTTATCAGTATTCAATGCACCCGCGTTTTAACTGGTGAATGCGAAAAACGACAAGTCGATTTGTAAAAGTATTTTAGAATGAAATCACCTGCAGAGGTTAAAGAGGATTGTTGGCTAGGACAAAACTGGAAGAAAAAGGCCGCAACCTCACCATCTGTCAGCTGAATAAAATTTTTTTCTTATAAATATAACGGTCTGAACATATCCAGAGAACACATCCTTTCTTGGATAGGATACCATGTTGGCTACGGTTATTGCTGTTGCAGTTCTTTGTATTCCCGCCCTTACAGAAGGTATGAGTGCTTTAATAGATATAACTGTACATTCTATTCCTAACACGAATAAGTAACTATCGCTAGAGCATATTCTTCCAATTGACGCATTATCGTATATGAAGGGTTAAGAAATTCGTGACTTAGAAATCCTTATTAAAGCTAGGCGCCTTACATTCAAAGAATCTGAAAAATCGTAAATAACAAGAGCATTGAGGAACTTTGAAACAGATTTGATACTCTCATCGTTCATCGTTCAAAAGAGTGAAAAAAATTGCACCACTAAAGAAAAAGAAAGAGAATGTGTGTTTTCTTAATTCCTGTAAGAACTAGAAACCCCTCAGTAATGAACGATTGATTGATTGATTGCATGATTATAGGGTGTGGCAATCGTCCCCCCGGGTTCTCGCGTAGTGGGCGGCGTTGATGCCCAGCCTCATTCATGGCCCTGGCAGATATCCCTCAGGGTAAATGGTCGACACATATGCGGAGGATCACTTATCAAGCCTGACTGGGTAGTAACAGCTGCCCACTGTGTAGACCGCAACAAAAATCCAAGTGGATACACGGTGGTTGTTGGTAAGTTAAGAGTCACTAACGAGTTGTTTCCAAGAGCACATCATTATCCTTTAAACAACGAACAAGCGCTCAACCTTTTCGTGAACGTTTCAAGTTTCTAGGGTCAGTGAAACATAATGCATAAAAATAATCATTAAACAGCAGTTATGTTTTGCGTTTATGGTGTACATAAGTTAAGACGTTATCAAACGGTCAAATATTTAACCGCTTCAGTAGAAACGCTTAAAATAAACAACACCTTCGATGATCTTTCGTGTGTTAAATCCTTAATTCGCATTTCTAACAGTTCACTTTATTATTCATTCGCAACATGTTATGATGATGATGATGATGATGATGATGATGATGATGATGATGATGATGATGATGATTGGCTGTGTGTTCAGCTTTCTTCTTTAAGCGTTTCATTTAATATTTTATCCTAGGCGCCCACGTGAGAACTGGTAACACCGCTGTGCAGCAAACATTCAACCTAAAACAGCAGATCTCTCACGAGGGATTTTCAATGCGTCATCTCAGGAATGATATTGCTCTTTTGCAACTCGATCGACCTGCTCAGCTCAGTACAAAAGTGAACTTGGTTTGTTTGCCCCCAAAAGGAAGCAAAGTCACACCTGGACCCAAATGCTTTATCACGGGTACCTGCCATGTTAATGTACCTTCTACGAAGAGCCTATTACACGGTTTAACGCGTTTAATAAATACCCAGTGAATGGGTACTTAAGGAACAGATGTTTGGGGTGGGAGGATGTTTAGTTTAGTATTACGGTTGTTTCCACCGAACAATTTCTGCGTTTCCTACCATAACGCCTTAGATCAAGCATTAGAATAAACACTATTTAGCCAAAGAATAAGTAACATAGTGCCAAAACAATCTGGAATGCGCCAAAACAATCTGGAATGAAGAAACTATCTCATTTTAGCGAAAGTTTCTGAAATTAGCGATACTTTCTGAAATATCAGAAAGTTTCTGGGTGTTAACCAATCAGAATCCACTGAGCATTGAATCGTAAAAACGGCTTATATCATCATGGTAACCAGAAAATATCTGAATCTTCAGAAACTTTCTCGATATTCAGAAAGTTTCTTTGCTATTAACCAATAGGAACTCCGGTTTGATTACGGGAATAACATCGGTTTACATTAATACATATGTTAATTCAAGATACCGACGACACGAGAAACTGACATAGAGCTGCGTGTTCGTGTTCGTAGATTTCCCTTTCGCCATTCACCAAAACAAGTGTTCGCCACAAAACAATATAAAGTTCACTCCTAACGTGAGGTAATTTAATTTATCGTGAGAATAAAATGCAAACCCCCTTATACCTTGTAGCCTAGCTTACAATGTTCAGTGGTTCTTTTCATCCAGCAGTGCACATATATAATTATGATGGTTTAAGGTACAGCTTCCAAAGCGCTAGCTTTGAAGTTTCCAAACTTTGTCCTTGTTGAATGTTCGTATCGCATTGAGTTTCGACTGTTTCATAACTGGAGATAAGTTTAGTGGAAAGTAAGTATTAATGCGACTTTTCGACTAGGTGGACTTCCTTAACAAACTACGCGCCGGCTATCTGAGACTTACTCTGAAGGAACTCGTTATTAAAAGTTTTACTGGCGGTGTTATCCATACGCTTAACCTTCATCGATAAAGTGTCATTGAAAAGGAGAAAGTATCTGAATACTCGGAAAGTTTCTGCGATAGAACAATAGATTCCATTATAGCACAGGTTATCTGCATTTTAGTGCGGCCTTTCACAATACACTAATATAAACCGAACATGTTCGTTTGACTAATGGACTTTCTAAACAACCGACACGCGGGCTATCTCAGGTTGCTTTTCTCGGAACTCGTCATTACAAATTTTACTGGCGATGTTATCCACAAGCTACCTTTCTCGGTAAAAAGTTTTAAAGTTAACTTCTTGTAACTGAAAACTAGAAGTTTCATAACTGAAGATCAGTTTAGTGGAATGTTAGTTGTAATGCGACTACTTAACAATTAGACCCGTAGCCCGCAAGGGCTACGGGTCAATAGCCCATGAGGCGAAGCCGAGTGGGCTATTGACCCGTGGCCCTTGAGGGCGAAGGGTCTAATTGTTTTAGTATCACCCAACTAGTCGGACAGAAAAAGCAATAATAAAGTTAGCAAATGCAAGCTGAAGAAAGATTTATTTGGGAATAAAACGAAAGAAAGCGTCACGAATTTCGCTACTCGATGACTATTACTAATAGTCCTCTAGTAGCGTAGCCAATCAAAATGCAGGATTTGCATTAGTCCAGTAGTTGGGTGATACTAAATGAAAATAGTTTGTTTGACTTCAGTTGGACTACCCAAACAACCTACGCGCCGGCTATCTCGGATTGTTTTTCTCGGAACGCGTTATGAGAAATTTTACTAGCGTTGTTATCCACACGTTTAACCTTCATCGCTAAACCGTAATCGATAAAGCGTTATTGAAAACAAGAAAATATCTGAATATTCGAAAGGTTTCTCAATGTCAAGAAAGTTGCGATAGAACAATAGATTATTCCATTATAGCACAGGTTATCTGCATTTTTGTGTTGCCCTTCACAATTAACTAAAGTAAACCGAGCATGGAACATTATCTATCTACATTCGTGTATTTCTCTCTTTTTTTTATTCACGTTTAAGAAATGAATTCCACATAACGGGATTGCACTTATAACAGATGGAGAAAGATTACCTTGTATCATTTATTTTGGTTGTATCCTCTTCATCATCATCGATGCGATCATTGAGCATGTTTATCAATGCTCGTGTTTAACATAAAATGACAAACTAAAAAAAAAAACAAGTCTAGATCTGTCGAAGTGCTTGAGTCATTTTCTGCAGTGTTTCCACTTTCTACGCTTAATAAATTGCACGGAAACAACTGCGACTCCTTGTATCAAACGAACACTCGAACAGACTGTTGGCGATAATTCGATTTTTGATCGACTTGAACGATATTGGCAGATATCGAATCACGTTGCGAGCACATCGTTTCAAAACCAGTGGTGAATGTGAAAAATAAGGAAATTATAGCAGCCTATCATAAGCTCAATCTTTATTTTCTAGCCTGTCGCAAGTGCTGTATTGAAGCGCGACCCCTTGTAAGCGACGGGCGGAATACGGCAAACTCCACGTATGCGTTTCACAAAAACGTGAACTGCGAAGTCAAGTTTTACTTGATCAGGGACCTAGCTTCAGAGGCTTTCATTATTTTCTGGATGTTCACGATTAATCTTCATCTCTCAGAAAATTTACGTTGAGAGAAACTACAAACTTTTATCCAGTAAACCTTATTTATTCTAAACAATTGAAATTTACAACAAAGTCATGTTGGATGTTTCTGCAAATAAACCTGCGACAGCGTTTAGTTATACCATGCATTTACTATTCAAATAACAGAAGTACACCACTCGCGAATAAAGGAAAGTCGGTTTTGAATATTCCGAAATCAACTGCATGTATAGTTCATTTTTGTCCTAAATGGATACTTAAGACTTCAAACATCATCTATTTCAGTTTTTTTCCTGTTTTGTTCCGGTTATATTTTCGTTGGCATGAACTATTTTGCAGAAACCCCTGAGTAAATAGTGCTTATAAAACATAATAAAAAATAATCTGAAGAAAAGCAACGCTTTCTACGGTCATTTCTGGCTGATATCCTACCAGCTTCCTATCATCTTCAGAGGCTAGTTGTATTAATGAAATTAATATATGCTTTTTATTTAAGTTCACTTAATACTCTTAATCTAGTGGCAAACGTATCGTGTAATTAATTGATTAATCGTGATACATCCGGAAATACGGCCTGTGTACAATACAGGCCTTGTTCTTGTGTCATCAGTTCAGACAAAATGAACTGAAATCTCGTCGCATGTTTGCTATATGGCTTTCAATTAAACATTACCTGTACAGTGTATATTCTCAGACCCTCAACTGGTTAACAAAAAGCGCTTTTTGCTGTACGTTGCGAAAAAGCAATTTATTTCGTCTTTTCTTTTGTAGTCGATACCAATGATTTCATCATAACGAGACATGATCCGAAGTAAAATAGCTTTATTAACTCGCTCAAAATGAAATTAACAAGCCGCAAATCACATTAAACAAATTAGCTACTCACATGCAGAAACTATGTGAGTATAGAAGCAACAGCACTTTTCTTATGTTTTTGCATCACTAGAATTGGATAAGGCAGATAAGGGAGTCTTGCAACAATTAATGGATCAATCAATGAGTGATTGTATGCATACCAGCACTATCATAATTATTTACGGGGTACTGAGTACTTGATCCACAAAACAGAATCAACTGCTCCCGAGAAAAAAAAAACTTATGATAGGCTGCTATAACTTCTTATTTCCCATATTCAATACTGGTTTTTCGATAAGGCGCCCGCTCCCAATTTCAGTGTTGTTTATTTACCAACATCGTTCACCTCGATCGATAATTGAATTTATCTCCAGCACCATTCGTTCGATGCTGGCAGTCGAGGTTGTTTCCGTGCAATTTACGAAGCGTAAAAAGTCGAATTACCGCAGAAAATGACTCATACACTTCGACAGATCGAGACCCGGTTTATTAGTTTGTAATTTATTGAGTAACACAAACACTGATCAACATTTTAACAGTTCAAGCCGCTCAATGATGTCTACGTTTATGTATCGATGATGATGAAGAGGATACAACCAAAATAAATGATACAAGGTAATCTTTCTCCATCTGTTTTAAGTGCAATCCCGTTATGTGGAATTCATTTCCTAAACGTGAAATAAAAAAAAAAAAGAGAAAAACGCGAATGTAGATATATAATGTTCCATGTTCGGTTTACTTTAGTTAATTGTGAAGGGCAACACAAAAATGCAGATAACCTGTGCTATAATGGAATAATCTATTGTTCTATCGCAACTTTCTTGACATTGAGAAACCTTTCGAATACTCAGATATTTTCTTGTTTTCAATAACGCTTTATCGATTACGGTTTAGCGATGAAGGTTAAACGTGTGGATAACAACGCTAGTAAAATTTCTCATAACGCGTTCCGAGAAAAACAATCCGAGATAGCCGGCGCGTAGGTTGTTTGGGTAGTCCAACTGAAGTCAAACAAACTATTTTCATGTAGTCGCATTACAAGTAACATTCCACTAAACTGATCTTCAGTTATGAAACTTCTAGTTTTCAGTTACAAGAAGTTAACTTTAAAACTTTTCACCGAGAAAGGTAGCTTGTGGATAACATCGCCAGTAACATTTGTATTGACGAATTCCGAGAAAAGCAACCTGAGATAGCCCGCGTGTCGGTTGTTTAGAAAGTCCATTAGTCAAACGAACATGTTCGGTTTATATTAGTGTATTGTGAAAGGCCGCACTAAAATGCAGATAACCTGTGCTATAATGGAATCTATTGTTCTATCGCAGAAACTTTCTGAGTATTCAGATACTTTCTCCTTTTCAATGACACTTTATCGATGAAGGTTAAGCGTATGGATAACATCGCCAGTAAAATTTTTAATAACGAGTTCCTTCAGAGTAAGTGCCAGACAGCCGGCGCGTAGTTTGCTAAGGAAGTCCACCTAGTCGAAAAGTCGCATTACTTCTTACTTTCCACTAAACTTATCTCCAGTTATGAAACAGTCGAAACTCAATGCGATACGAACATTCAACAAGGACAAAGTTTGGAAACTTCAAAGCTAGCGCTTTGGAAGCTGTACCTTAAACCATCATAATTATATATGTGCATTGCTGGATGAAAAGAACCACTGGACATTGTAAGCTAGGCTACAAGGTATAAGGGGGTTTGCATTTATTCTCACGATAAATTAAATTACCTCACGTTAGGAGTGAACTTTATATTGTTTTGTGGCGAACACTTGTTTTGGTGAATGGCGAAAGGGAAATCTACGAACACGAACACGCAGCTCTAAGTCAGTTTCTCGTGTCGTCGGTATCTTGAATTAACATATGTATTAATGTAAACCGATGTTATTCCCGTAATCAAACCGGAGTTCCTATTGGTTAATAGCAAAGAAACTTTCTGAATATCGAGAAAGTTTCTGAAGATTCAGATATTTTCTGGTTACCATGATGATATAAGCCGTTTTTACGATTCAATGCTCAGTGGATTCTGATTGGTTAATACCCAGAAACTTTCTGATATTTCAGAAAGTATCGCTAATTTCAGAAACTTTCGCTAAAATGAGATAGTTTCTTCATTCCAGATTGTTTTGGCGCATTCCAGATTGTTTTGGCACTATGTTAAGTGTAGACATAGACATAGAAAAGCATTTAAACCAGAAAATAACAAGGTTGGCGCCTAATTACGTTTATTGCTAGTAGGGCATACAAAAAAAAAAAGAGAACAAGGGGATACGATTAGCTACCCTTCGGATGCGTTTCTATGGTAGTTCGAAGATCGGATTTTTAATCGCAGATCACAAAGATACTTCGCTCCTAAAGAAACGAATCATGGAATCATGGAAATTATTTTAGCATACAAAAGCCTTCACAAAAATGACACGATAAAACAATAGTTCTTTAACCTGAAGGTGGCGAAGGCGCATCTGAAGCGAAAAATTATGCAAAAATAAAATAGGTGCAAACTACACTCGATTACAGATACGTTCAGCTTCCGTAGGCAGACAGGAACTGTTTTTATTATTATTATTATTATTATTATTATTATTATTATTATTATTATTACAAGTGAAACCGGTAAAAACAATATATAATTATATATCCCATAGAAAACAGGTAAATGTGAAAATAGTTTAGTGTGTATCAATCAGATCAATCTGCAGCTTACTTTCATAAGCAAATGCCTACATTGCGCAGTTCCAGAAAATATCCATACCCACCCCAAGGATGGTCATTAGAAATTCTGAGGGGGATGGGGTCTCAATAACACAAATTTTTAAAAGAAAGTATGAAGCTACACTGGAAATCCCAGGGGGTGGGAGGGTCCAAATCAAAGAACCATCCTCAGGGGAGGTATGCATATTTTTTGGAATCACACCTTGTGGAACCAAGCCTGTGCTGCAAAAAAAACTTGACACATTAACTTAACCTGGATTAAAATTTATGGTCTGCGATAATAATTAATATTGTTAATTCTCTGTTATTTCATTATTGTTACATGTTTTTATTGAAACAAATTTTTTTGTCATGAACCCCAGAATGGAGCCATATTGGGTTCTGGGAATTTATATCATATAAATAGCTATAAATATCACTAAAGTATATTCGGGTTTAAACTGGCAACATGTGGGAGTCAATCATGTGGCAATTTTATTACATTGACACAAGGTGTATTTTTGAGTTCATTTTGACTAACAGGAATGCCCTCACCTGTAAAAAGAAACAAAGCAAACAAAAACATTTATCTTGATAAAATTGCTATTTTCCAGCATGCAGACTCAGTATATTAAAATTAAATGGCCTTTTTCAGTGTGTGAAAAAAAAAAACTGGCTGCTTTTATGTTGGGCTAGTGGATCCAATAATGTTTTCCACTTGCTAGATAGCCAAGTGACATTTATGGATTTTTATTTTTTGTTGTAGTTGTTTCAAAAGAAACATGGGACTTTGGGTAAGGTTATAATGGTTTAACCTTGCCCAGTCTACCTGGGTCAGGCAAGGAAGAAATTAATTTTCGTTGCACCCCTCCTTTCATTAATTATTGCAGAAAAATGTCAGATTATTTTAATAATGTTTAAAAATGTTTTGGACCCTAAAGCTGAATTTTTGTAATCTGTTCATTTCAAAACATTACATCACAGAAAAAAATCTATGTTTGGTTTTCTTGTAGAGCAAGTTGCCAACCAAAACTAAGCTGGAGTTTATTTAAATCAAATTTACAGCTACTACTTGGCTAATTCCCATACGAGTTTAAAAAAAAACCTTGGGTCTTGACAAAGTGTGAGCCAACAAGTCATGAGAGCCATTCCACTATACAAATAGCACATTGGTTAGCCTAAAAAGCTCCCTGGTTAGCCTAAGCAGTACTCCAGTTAGCCTGAGTATAGTTAGCTGAGGTAGCTTGAGGTTATGCTTATTATTGGAGTTAGATATTTCTGGCTTGTATGGCACTTATGTGTCATGAAACATGCAAGCCATGCAAGCCATTCCAGTTAGCCTACATAAGATTCCGGTTAGCCTACATGTACATAGTACACCGGTTAGCCAAATGGTACATCATGTTGCTTGCAGTTAGCTTTGTATTGGGATTAGGGTTTTCTGGCTTGCTTAAGTTTAAGGCCTCATGAATTTTCATATTTGCTACTTCAAAATGCTACTGAAGGTCATTCAACAACTGAAAATACAGGCATTAAAAAATGTCAAACATATTTTTTTTATAAAGTAGACAAATGTCTGGTCCAAAAGCAGATCTTAAATGCCTCAGGTAATGAATGTGTGTAGAGAGAAGGATGGGAATTGCTAGAATTGACTGTCACATAACTATGTGCAAAACTAAGAGATCAACAACTACCTGAACTTGTTATAATCCATAGTTTAACTCAACAGTAATCCAGAATATCCTCAGTTCTGAATACTGTAAATCCTGTCAAAACATTAGGCATTCTATTAGTCCCAAAAATTACCTGTAGACCACAAAATGCAAAAGAAACGTAAATCCATGTTTACCAATGCAATAAAACATCATGGGAAGAACAAATTTTAAGTTAAGAAATGGTCTCATTTATTAAACATGCCCAATGAGGCATTCCAAAATGTGAGTAGCACTAGTGTTTAAATAATTGAAGTCTAGATTAGCTACCAGGTTGACTGAAAGTAGTCTCTAGTCTAACTTAAAAAAAGAGATCACACTGAGCTGAAATGTTTCTTCCAATTTGAAAGGTATCACATCAAAGGTGTTACAGTAATTTCAAATTTCCCTGACGTAATTTTTCTTTGCGGCCTGAAATGGCCACTTGGTCAATATTTTGAGGAACATTTCTTCACGTATAAACAATGAAAGGATGCGATTCTTATTAATTTGATGTACAGTAGCTTAAAATTCGCCTCGACGAAATGACTGCCATTTAATATTATCGCCTCGTTCTCACTATCTATTTTTTTTTACGCCGAGCTTGGCTTTAATTCCAGTAAGCTAAGTTGATAAACATGATAAACGTCGAAGACATAAGCTTTAACCAGTCTAAAAAAAATCATTGTACAATGAGAAACGCTTACCTCAGGTCCCTGTAAGTTTCTGTTAACCACGTTTTCGCACGTTTCTACTCATTCCATATTCTTCTTTATCGGGAATACAAATAAAGGAGGTATACCCTACGTTTGGGGACTCGTTTTGATCGCGTCAAGAAGGAAAAACATCGAAAAAACTGTCCTCTATATCTCAAATTCACTCCATTAGATTCCCTTTTCTAGTCGCCATCTGTCGCCATTTTGAAAATGTTCTTGTCATGAGCCCGCAATTCGGACCACGGGGAATCCGCTGGGGAGACCCACAGTAGGGGGGAGGGGAGGGGCAGCTACTTAACATCTCCCCAGTCCCACTCCTTTCGTCTGAAAGAAATTAAATCCATCCTCGCGAAAGGCAATTAAAATAAGAAAAAACTCACAACGCTATCATAAAGAGCATGCACTCCTTCCTTTGGCAAAATTTTCTTTTATTCCTAAAGCAAATGGTCGCTGAGTAGGAAGCCAACAAACTTTTCAATTGTATTTTTTACTGCCGTACGTCTTTAGGAAAAAGTAATAATGGGCATTTTTAAAAACACTATTCAAAAATCTACAACTTCGCTAAAAAAAATCCTAAGAGGGAGATCCCAGTAAAGTTTTCAAGCGAATTTAAAAATGCGGTCCGTTCTGGTCACGTGACCGATGACGTCATAACAATAAAAGTGACAAAAATGTACTTAACATATAAATATCTACCAACATGTAATTTGTTGTTTCCTCACATTTACTGCAACGCCAGATACGCACTTGTACCCAGACTCCCACTTTTAGAAAATTGTACATAGCTCCCTTAATATTTATATTTTGTTCGGTACCCGGGCAGTCTGAAATGCCTCACACCAATGTGCTTCAAACTGCAATGACTGCTTTTTCAGTAACAAAATATCTTCGTCACAGTGAGCAAAAACGAACTTCAGAGCAATGTCACGTGACTAATGACGTCATCGCCTTACGTCTTATACAAGAAGTGGTTATTGTTAAGAGTTATTTCTATACGACGTTCTACTCCTGCTGGCTTCAAACTAACCAAGTTATTTGGCATTGACGATTTTTCAGTTGCAAAGGATTTTGGGAAGGTTTTTATTATAATTATATATTGTTTTTATAATTATTATTATTATTACAAGTGAAACCGGTAAAAACAATATATAATTATATATCCCATAGAAAACAGGTAAATGTGAAAACAGATTAGTGTGTATCAATCAGATCAATCTGCAGCTTACTTTCATAAGCAAATGCCTACATTGTGCAGTTCCAAAAAATATCCACACCCACCTCAAGGATGGTCATTGGAAATTCCGAGGGGGATGGGGGTCTCAATAGCACAATTTTTTAAAAGAAAGTATGAACCTAAACTGGAATTCCCAGGGGGTGGGAGGGTCCAAACTAAAGAACCATCCTTGGGAGAGGTATGGATATTTTTTGGAAACATACCTTGAGGAACCAAGCCTGTGCTGCAAAAAAACTTGACACATCAACTTAACCTGGAAACATTAAAACATTTTTTTTTGTCATGAACCCCAGAATGGTTTTAAAACTTACATGTAATTAAGTGTCAGTATTTACATGTAGCCTTATTGGGTTCTGGGATGTTCATATCATATAAATAGCTATAAATGTCACTCAAGTATATTCAGGTTTAAACTGGCAACATGTGGGAATCAATCATGTGACAAATTTATTACATTGACACAATGTGTATTTTTGAGTTCATTTTGACTAACAGGAATGCCCTTGCAAAGTCTTCAAGTCACCTGTAAAAAGAAACAAAACACACAAAAACCATTTATTTTGATGAAATTGCTATTTTCCAGCATGCAGACTCAGTATATTAAAATTAAATGGCCTTTTTCAGTGTGGCTGCTTTTATGTTGGGCTAGTGGATCCAATAATATTATGGATTCTTATTTTTTGTTGTAGTTGTTTCGTAAGAAACATGGGACTTTGGGTAAGCTTATATTGGCTTCACCTTGCCCAGTCTACCTGGGTCAGGCAAGGAAGAAATCAATGTTCTTTGCACCCCTCCTTTCATTAATCATTACAGAAAAATGTCAGATTATTTTAATTAAATGTTTAAAAATGTTTTTGTAATCTGTTCATTTCAAAACATTATGTCACAGAAATCTGTGTTTGCTTTTCTTGTAGAGCAAGTTCCCAACAAAAACTAAGCTGGAGTTTGTTTAAATCAAATTTACAGCTACTACTTGGCTAATTCCCATATGAGTTAAAAAAAACTTGGGTCTTGACAAGTGCTAGCCAACAAGCCATGAGAGCCATTCCACTATATATAAATAGCACAATGGTTAGCCTAAAAAGCTTCCTGGTTAGCCAAAGCAGTACTCAAGTTAGCCTGAGTATAGTTAGCTGAGGTGGCTTGAGGTTATGCTAATGGCTGGACTTAGGTATTTCTGGCTTGTATGGCACTTATGTGTCATGAAACATGCAAGCCATGCAAGCAATTCCAGTTAGCCTGCATAAGATTCTGGTTGGCCTACATAGTACTCCGGTTAGCCCTAAAAGCACTTTGGTAGCCAAACGGTACATCATGTTGCTTGCAGTTAGCTTTATAATGGAATTAGGGTTTTCTGGCTTGCTTAAGTTTAAGGTCTCATGAATTTTTACATTGCTACTTTAAAATGCTACTGAAGGTCATCCAACAACTGAAAATACAGGCCTTAAGAAAATACCAAACAAATTTTTTATAAAGTAGACAAATGTCTGGTCAAAAAGCAGATCTTAAATGCCTCAAGTAATGAATGTGTGTAGAGAGAAGGAAGGGAATTGCTAGAATTGACTGTCACATAACTATGTGTAAAACTAAGAGATCTACAACTACCTGAACTTGTTATAATCCATCGTTTAACTCAGCAGTAATCCAGAATGTCCTCAGTTCTGAATTCTGTAAATCCTGTCAAAACATTAGGCATTCTATTAGTCCCAAAAATTACCTGTAGACCACAAAATGCAAAAGAAACGGAAATCTATGTTTACCAATAAAATAAAACATCATGGGAAGAACAAATTCGAAGTTAAGAATTAGTCTCATTTATTAAACATGCCTTAAGAGGCATTCCAAAACGTGAGTAGCACTGTTTAATTGAAGTCTAGATTAGGTTGACTGCAAGTAGTCTCTAGTCTAACTTTAATAATAAAAAAAAAAAGAGATCACACTGAGCTGAAAATCACATCAAAGGTGTTGCAGTAATTTCAAATTTCTCTGACATAATTTTTCTTTGCGGCCTGAAATGGCCACTTGGTCAATATTTTGAGGAACATCCCCTCACGTATAAATAATGAAAGGATGCGATTCTTATTAATTTGAAGTCAGCTGGTGCACATGCGCATTAGATACCATTTCATAGCTAATTTGCATATCACACTTCATCACAAGACGCGCGAGCGAAGAACGGAAACTGAAAAGCGCATCGACAAACCTTGTCGAATCGAAGTATTTGCGAATCAAAGTAGTGGTTATATACATGTTACATTATTAGAACACTGATTTTATTGAAACCATGGATAATTTACCGATGGACTTGAACAGGGAAAGGCTAGTGTCAACGAATGCCTCTGAAGTCGAAGAAATATCAGTAGAGGTGAGAAACACAAGTGATCGCGGTCATTTCTGCTTTCGATCGGATATTTTGCTTTTATAATTTCCTTTTACAACTTTCACTCTTTCTGTGAGTTGGCATGTTGTTTGTGCGAATCTCAGGATCTTTTTTCTAGCGCCGTACGATGCATCAAAGGATGTATCGTTACGTTGGCATAATTGTTTTTATTTCACCGCGCCGCGTTTGTATTTGCTCGTGTAGTTGAAATTATTCACATTAAAATGCAGGCATTGAAACTTGACTCAGTTGAAATGTGAAATTGAACAGGCAGGTCATCATTCCTAATGATATTGAAGAATTAAAGTAGAGCTTATAACATTATTTGTTGTGTTGTTGTATTCGTTTGAGCTCCAAATCGAGCAGCTTGATGATGCCAAGTTCGAATCGTTTACAAAATGCACGGACCTTTTCCCAGGTCGAGAAACGCGATTTTGCAAACATGTATAATGTTGATTTGCTGTCCAATGTTTTTGGTTAATTTCTTTCATTATTTTGGTCAACGGAGGCGATTCTTTCCGCCCGGCGCTTTCACGCTTCCCACCTCTTCTTTTCATGATTTTTTGGAGACGCGATCCATACTGTTTTTAACCAAATATGATAAAGTAATAGCATAGGATGACCAAAAGGACACTCAGAAACAGGTTTTCAGTAAAGGATGGAAAATCGAGTCAGACACTGGGAAGATTGAAGCGGATTTTGAGATGTACTCAAAGCGTATTTTTGATTTCGGGTTGAGGTGGACTTTTTTCAAAGTGAAGAAAACTAGGGTCCAGGTCAACGCGGCCACAAAGCTGACCATGTCCCTTTAAAATTCAGATGACAAACATAAATAACAGTTACATGCCTCCACGAAATGACTCCTCGTTCTCACTATCTATTTTTACGCCGAGCTCGGCTATAATTCCAGTAAGCTAAGTTGATAAACATGATAAACGTCGAAGACATAAGCTTCAACCAGTCTAAAAAAAAATCATTGTACAATGAGAAACGCTTACCTCAGGTCCCTGTACGTTTCTGTTACCCACGTTTTCGCACGTTTCTACTCATTCCATATTCTTCTTTATCGGGAATGCAAATGAAGGAGGTATATCCTACGTTTGGGGACTCGTTTTGATCGCGTCAAGAAGGAAAAACATCGACAAAACTGTCCTCTAAACTCAAAATCACTCCATTAAATTCCCTTTTCTTGTCGCAATTCGTCGCCATTTTGAAAATGCTCTTTTCGTGAGCCCGCGATACGAACAACGGGGAATCCGCTGGGGAAACCCCCAGCAGGGGGTTCACCGCGGTCAAACGTCCGGAGGCTGTTTTTGTTTTCTTATTTCGAGAGAAATCATTCACGTTAACGTGGAAGCATCAGTAAGGATATGTAAAACAGCTGCTGAGGGTAAATATATCTTTCAGTTCCCTCAAGCGGGATTCTTTACTTTTAAAATTCTCCGCACCCAAACAAAATTGCTTTGACAATGGCGCCGAAAGTCGGCATTCCGCCGTTTTCAAACACTTAGAACTTTTTTAGTAAACTTTTTTAGTAAAGTTCTAAACAATTTAGTAAACCAGGAGAATACTTGTTAAGTATCGAACTTTGAACAGTGAAAATGAAAACCTTATCTTTGAAGTAGTTTTCTTATTTTTTACGTTTTACCGCAGTGAAAGCAGGGGGAGGGGCAGCTATTTAACCTCTCCCCAGGCCCACTCCTATCGTCTGAAAGATATTAAATCCATCTTCGCCCAAAGCAATTGAAATGAGAAGAAACTGACAGCGCCATCATAAAGAGCAAGCACTCCTGCCTTTGGCAAAATTTTCTTTTATTCCTACAGCAAATGATCGCTGAGTAGAAAGCCAACAAACTTTTCAATTGTATTTTTTGCTTCCGTACATTTTTAGGAAAAAGTAATCATGGCCATTTTTTAAAACACTGTTTCAAAGGCTACAACTTCGCTAAAAAAAAATCCTAAGAGGGAGATCCTAGTAAAGTTTTCAAGCGAATTTAAAAATGCGGTCCGCTTTGGTCACGTGACCGATGACGTCATAACAGTAAAAGTGATAAAAATGGACTTAACATATAAATATCTATCAACATGTAATTTGTTGTTTCCTCACATTTAATGCAACGCCAGATAGGCACTTGTACCCAGACTCCCACTTTTTGAAAATCGTACATAGCTCCCTTAATATTTATGTTTTGTTCGGTACCCGGGCGGTCTGAAATGCCTCACACCAATGTGCTTCAACCTGCAATGACTGCTTTTTCAGTAACAAAATATCTTCGTCACAGTGAGCAAAAACGAACTTGAGAGCAATGTCACGTGACTAATGACGTCATCGACCTACGTCTTATACAAGAAGTGGTTATTGTTAGGAGTTATTTCTATACGAAGTTGTACTCCTGTTGGCTTCAAACTGACCAAGTTATTTGGCATTGACGATTTTTCAGCTGCAAAGGATTTTGGGAAGGTTTTTATTATAATTATATATTGTTTTTATTATTATTATTATTATTATTATTATTATTATTATTATTATTATTATTATTATTCAGTGTAAACTTATACCTCAGACTAACCAAGCCACCATTACCTTTTAAAAAATTATCACTTATGTGTTTTAATCGAAATAAACGCCAGAAAACTTACCATATTGGCAGTGTTTACAAATTGCGTACAAGTGAAGTAATGCAAAATGAATAGATGAATGCAGTTTACAGTGTACAACGTCTTTGCCTTCTCAGGATGGGGCAGGACGATCGGAGGAGGCGCAGCAGCGGACACCCTTCAGCAAGCAGAACTTCCTGTCGTAGAACACAGTACATGCAGTAACACGAACAGCCGCCCGGCTCCGGTTGACGAAGCGACTATGGTTTGTGCTGGAAGTGGGATTGCAGGCCAAGCAGGCGGTTGTCAAGGAGACAGCGGTGGTCCATTCGTATTTGAAGAAAACGGGAAATGGGTACTGCGTGGGGCAGTTAGCTGGAAAATGGAATGTGCACAACCGACCAGTACACTGTGTTTGTTCGTGTCAGCAATTTTATTGACTGGATCAATCAGAAAATGTCTGGTGGCGGAAGTGGTGGCGATGGCGGTGGCGGCAGTGGTAAGGCTGTTTTGTTATTTTATATTTCATTTTTTTTTTTATTTGTTCTCTGCACTATACAACTGAAATTTAGGATTTTTATTCATCAAAGGGGATAACTTACTAGGTTTGGTCGATCAGGAAGCCTTGTTTGTGTATTATAAATAGTAATTAATATGTAACTTAATGTAAAGCGACTTTTACAATATATGCTTTTATCTGATATTCTAGCATGTGTTGACAAGAGTTCGTATTGTTCACAAGCCGCACAATATTGTAGCAACCAGCAAATCAAAGCACAATGCCGGAAGACGTGTGGAGCATGTACGTAGCTGCAATTAAATTTCCCCTTTAAAGTCTTTAAAGGGTTATTGAAGGGTTTCAAAACCCATCAAGCCTTACTTTCCATCAATTCGGATGCTAGCTGGGTTCAGACATACTTCAGTGGTTTAGTGGTTTTCAATTCGTTTTAATTGTTTTTGTTCACATAGACTAATATGGGTAGTTTGATTTTTGCGTTAGCTTTATAGCGCAAAACGTCAGACTATCCAGAGCTGCTTGCTGACAAGTTAGACCATATCAGGAACAAAACATGCCATATTCCTTCTATTTGATTTCTCTACTGAGTAAATAATAATGTCTTCTGTTCTTAAAATGTGCATTTTAGGTGGAGGTGGTGGCGGCAGTGGTAAGAGTGTTTTGTTATTTTCTAGTTCGTTATTTTCTTTTTCATTTATTCCCTTTTTTTAACAAATCCGTATAGAATTGTGCTGTTTCTTTTTCGTGTGTGGTATATATTACATTGGATGGTAGTCACGTAGGTTCATCTCTGTATAACTTTTATTGTTATTTTTAGACACAGGGCTAAATAAATCTATAATATTATGAAACCATCCTAGGGCGATGTAAAATAACTAATTAGGAGCGCATAAAAGCTTGAAAAAAACGCATCTTGAACTTACTAACATTGTCTGCTTCGACAACATTATCATTCAGTAACGAATTCCAGTTATCAATGGATCTCTGCCAAACTAAAACTTTAACTACCTTTAATATAGTTTGATCGATCGATCGATCGATCGATTGATTGATTGATTGATTGATTGATTGATTGATTGATTGATTGATTGATTCGAGTATCTTGTGCGGCCACTATACATAATCTTCTGATTTCACATCACAGAAACCCTTGACATACTTGAAAAGTTGCACAAGACTTTATTTATTATTTAAGTAACTAATTGCTTATGTACAATTGAGATTTAGGAGTTTACCGTATTGAAGGGGGAAGCTCACACAATTTGGTTGCTCAGGAAACTTGAATTGTGTATTAATATAAAATAATAGTAACGTAAACGTATAGCAAAATATACAGTCATTTGTATCTGATATTTGCAGTATGCGTTGACCAGTCTCCACATTGCCTATATGTCACAAAATATTGCCAGCACCAGCAGATCAAAGCACAATGCTGTGGAGCATGTAAGTAATTACAATTACATTTCTTTAAAAAAATGCACGTTTTTAAATTTGAAAGACATCTTTCGGATATACCTTCTCCATCCGATCAGTTCAAAGGGGAAACATTATTCTTGAATGTTTAAATTTTCTTTTACTATACTAATTTCAATTACATTTCTCCTTAAAAGTCGCTACAGGACCTCTTGAAGGTTTTGTAAAACAATTTCAGCCCTTCATCAGTCCCTGAGTTAATCCGCCTTATCTCTGCTTCACAGTTACAGTAATGGGATGGTTCAATTTTGTTAATTAATTCAATTATTTTTTTAGATACAAAAATGGGTCGTACGACCCTTGGGTTAACTGTACATCACCACTCAATAAAGCACTAAGAATCCAGAGCTTCTTGTTGACAGCTCAGACCATACTAGGAATAAATGATGTCATCTTCCTTCTATTTGATATCTCTCGTGATTAAAGGGGCTTGATCGCGGATATTAACAGATTTTTAAACAGGCATAATATTGATTTGTTTCGTAGAAAACCTAAGCATAATGGTTCATTTTTATTAACAATTTCTATATTAGAGCACTGAAATTTGGCTTCCGCGCGCGTCTTCAATGACTTGTTTTACTTCTCTTCGCAAATGTAGGTTATATCTCTCCTTAGATATTCAAAGATGATCTTTATCATGGGTTATAGTGCCTTGCACTAATTTCATAGAATAGTTTTGACCAAACATCCGCGAAATCCCTGTGACGTAGCTCCTTTAAATACTTAATGCCATGTGTTTATGCTTTAATGCTTTAGGTAACGGCGGCGGTGGTCCTGCTTGCAAGGACGAGAGCAGCAGATGTCCATTATTTGTCGGATACTGTAACAACAACGCAATAGTGAGAATGAAGTGCAAGAAGGCATGCAGACTGTGCTGATTAAACGGAGCATTCAGGCTCGTTAATGGTCTCAAGAACTCGCTAAAAATATATATATATATAAAAAAAATCGAAAAGTTGCTTGGAAATTACTTCATTTTTTTTTTAGCCGGCACAAAATTGTAAAATAGTTATATTTTTTATCTGGCGGGCAGATTACGCATAACCTACCAATTTACCGTAGTTTCAACAGCCTTACCCGGCTTGCTTACGCGGAATTTGACTAAATATATATAAAAACCGTGGCGCAATAAAATTATAAAACCGCAGAAACCGTGACGGAAAGTGAGAAAGCAAATTCTTCCCGACATTTTCGCGCGTCTTTGATTCTTGTGGGCGCTCAATTCTCCTCTCACTTCACTTTCTTCCCAAATAGTAAAAATGATGGATTTTTTCATAACCTGAACAAAACGCTGTGTAAAATAGTTAATAATAATAACTGTGCGTCTAATTATAGTCTCATAAAAACGCTTTTGATACTCAATTTATGTGGCTGAATACTCTCTTTTTGTATTCCTAAGGTCGTTCAGAAATCGCATTTTTCCAGCAATTATACAGTTATAATTATGTAGTGTATCGTGGAAATCGCTCGTATGAAAACAGACCATATTACCGTTGTAATGCTGGCAAAAATTAACATGATAAAAGTCTAAACAAAAAACGCGAACTCTCATTTAGCACAAGGCGTCTGAATGAGAAGATTTTACGTCATTATGGATAAACCGTTGTAGCCCTAAGCAATGGGAATTCTGGCTTGAACATTTTTGTACAGAGCTGCATTTAGAAGTTCTTAGAAACAAAAAAAGATCGTCTTAAAATACTTTTTATAGTAAAAGTCTGGAAAAGTTAGAATGACAATTTTCTGACTCTACGAGGTAAGTGTTTTTCTTTCATGCAAAACTTTATTTCTAATGTCATGTTAATATTGTTATCTCTTGTACAGGAGCTGAACATCTAAGATGCCCACAAGCGCATTTATTTGGGTTCCTCTTGTTTTGCTTTCATGGATATTTTGGGTTTACTTTAATTCTTTCGATGGAACAATGAAATAAAGGATTGTATTGAGGGTAATTGTTGTTAGTCTCGTTGATTATATATTTCATACTGATGGCTTAGTATATTTGTCAACGAAAAGTAGTATCTTTTACAAGCTAAATGGAAATGAATTTTGGATTATACTGAAGGTTATGCTCTTCTGTAGAAATTTTTCTATTACAATGTGTGCAGCTGATCTGCGCACGGTTGAACAAACAGTGCAAAAAATAGGTTGCGGTCATTTGAGAAATCGCACCCAGCGCAAAACAAGGACATTGAATAACCTTCTTTAATAAACCTTTTGAAACAAAACGGCACTTGTGACTTTACAAACACTGACAGTACAATCTGTAAAGCTCAAAAGTGTTGCTTTGTTTCTTAAGAAGTATGTTCATTCGTTTGCACACTGACTTTTCAAAAAACCGAAATGTTCCTTGTTATGTGAATTCTAGAAACACAAGAACAAAACAAACCAGCTCGCTATTTGAACAACTTAACCGCTTCAAAAAGAAAGAATCAAATTGTGACTTTAGAAACATTGGCAGTACAATCTTTAAAGACTTAAAAGTGTTGTTTTGTTTTTTGTTTTTGTTTTATTATCTAAGTGCTAAAAACACAAGAACAAAACAAAACAGCTTGCTATTTGATCAACTTACTGTTTCAAAAATAAAAGAACGTATTGGAACTGGCAAAAGGAATACCGACCACTCAACATCTGTCAGGTGAATGGTGTAATTTTATCATAAAACGCAAATCCATTTTTATCAAAGGTTACTTTAAAAATTAAACCAGCTCGTTATTTCAACAACTTGCTGTTTCAAAAGAAGGAACCGGATTGTGACTTTAGGAACATTGGCAGTACAATCTGTAAAACTCAAAAGTGTTGTTTTGTTTCTAAAGCTAAATTTATATGCAATATAAATTAAAGTTAATGTGATAACCATGAAAGGGAGATCAGATAACCTACTAGCCTTTTACTTCAAAACAGATCTGTCACGCAATACTCTGGCAAGAATAACACTCTTGCATTACATTCAAAGGTCAAAGTTACTTCTCGTACAGGCATGACGTGCTATTCGGGTCCGGCCAATCACATATCTGCTTTTCTTAATGTCAATCAAGACCATGCGGTCTTATCTATACATCAGTGGTTTCACATCTAAGTTCTGTGAACTCTCAAAATGGTTGTCACAAAAATTCCCACCCTCCCAACCCCTTTGTTTGTTTTTCTTTAAGCATAGTACTTGTACTTGCAAACATTTAGGTAGAGAAAATAAGAATCATTTAGGTTATAGTTCTTCACACAGTTACACTGTTATGTACATGTAAAGGGTTTCTCTTCCAAATGTCGAACATGTAGCTGCCCAGCTAAGAGCTGATGGACTTAAGCAGCCTGTCTGCTTATTGATCATGAGACATTGTCATAATTGTATCCCTTAGTGCAAAGATAGCATTATGCTAACTCAAGTATTTGTTATCTCTTCTAAGTCTCATTTTCCAGAACTAAATAAACAACGGGAGGGGATGAAGTGCTCCGTACAGGTCGCCCTTTTGCCCCATAGACTCACATGGTCAGCTTTCCTGGGAGAGTGGGACCCCCAGTGTTGTAGTTGTTGTTGTGATTGTTCCCAAAGGCCAGCATAGCCTGGGAACCAGGGCACATTGTTGTGTTTGTTCCCAAAGGCCCTGGACCGCAGCACAGCCTCAGAACCAAGGGATGTTGTTTTGTTTGTTCCCAAAGGCCCTGGGGATTAGGACCCCAGCATAGCCTCGGAACCAAGGAATGTTGATTTGTTTGTTCCCAAAGGCCCTGGGGATTAGGACCCCAGCATAGCCTCGGAACCAAGAGGTGTTGATTTGTTTGTTCCCAAAGGCCCTGGGCATTAGGACCCCAGTATAGGGCATGTTGTTGTGTTTGTTCCCAAGGGCCCTGAGGGAGAGGACTTAAACCTCTCGTTGCCAACCAACTGACCTGTGTGTTATCCTGCATGATGCCTATTGGCAACTCGAGCACTTCATCCCCTACCCCCTTTCTCCCATTGAACTTGTGTCCTGTTGTTTTGCTTTCATGGGTTGGGAGCATTAAAGATGTACATTCCTCCGTTTACACACTGACTTTTCAAAAAGGCGAAATGTACATTATTATCTAAGTGCTAAAAACCACGAGAACAAAACAAAACAGCTTGCTATTTGACCAACTTGCTGTTTCAAAAAGAAAGGATCGGATTGGAACTGGCAAAAAGAATACCGACCACTCAACATCTGTCAGGTGAATGGTGTAATTTTACTATAAAACACAAATCCGTTTTTTGAAAGGTTGCTTTGAGGATAAGAAGTCATGTTGTCTATTTTCGCCATTGTTGCGGTGCTCTGTGCGGCTTCTCCCCTTATTGAAGGTATGGTGTTATTCTTGTCTTATTCAACTAGCTAATTGTAACACATTCAAGCCAAGAGTAGCCATGCTTAGCGACTGGCTGTGTAGTCCCAATTCACATCGTTTGTATGCCAATTTAAGTTAATATTTTTTAAGTTTGAGATTTTTATTCTTTTGCAAGGAAATATTTCGGTACGTGGCAGCTCTATAATTTCTCTGAGTTAGTGCACGTGGTATAGCTTAAAAGAGTCAAGTTGCCTATCCTCGGTTTAATCGATACGCACACTAATCAAACTAGTATAAGCTGTATTCACTAACAAATTATGATCCTCGAACCTGACCTTTCGTCCACCTTCAAAGGTTTTGGGTTGAATTATATTCGATTAAATTTGAAGACGAACCAGTTAGTTAACATGTTCAATGTTTTTTCTTTTCTTTCACCCTAGGGTGTGGCACACGCCCTCCTGGATCCCATGTGGTTTGTGGCGTTAATGTCTCTCCTCATTCATAGCCGTGGCAGATTTCTCTCAGGGTCAGCAGAAGCTATCACATATGCGGAGGTTCACAGATCAAACCCAAGGGGTAGTAACCGCTGCCCATTGTGTTAACCGAGACCCAAGACCAAGTAGATACACAGTTGTTGTCGGTGAGTGCCGTATTATCAATCAATAATAATCAATTTCATCAAAGTTAATTTGCTTGTTTTCAGACGACATAAAACAAATTCTTTGATTTGACATTGCTCCTGATTTTTACGTTATTTACGTTCTACGAAGTGCTTATATCCAACCCTACCTCGCCTACAGCACAAGAAATATAACGATTCATCACTTTGCAGTCGAGATATCTCGATTTAAGGACGGACGTTTGCACGAAAAATCTAACACTGATTTTACTTCTATAACATTCACGACCGCGAGTTCATGGTTTAATCATGTCAGAAATGCAGAAGAGGAAACTGATTGGGGTGGGTTGCCGAATTCATTGATGAGAGATATAATTTCCAAAAGACCACCTTAAATCTGAAAAATCGGGCTTCGTCACTAATTATGTCTGTCTGTCCAAAAATCTTGCAAATATATTCCTTTTTATGCAGTTTTCTCTGTCCCTGTCAGGGGGTAAACTGGAAGCGAAGCTAACACAACCGCTACTGGCCCTATGTGTTGAGAAAGTTTTTTTTTCTCGTCAGCGCGTGCGCTCGATACATGACGTAGCGTGACGTTGCGATATGAATTACCTGCGCGGTATCGAATTCGATAATTGACGTACGAATCGCGTATCGTAGGTGTCCAATTACAGGTATCCAGTTTTAACAAATTGAGACTGGATAGCTGTAATTAGACGCCTACGTGATTCCAGAGGACTCTCCTGAAAACCACCTCTAGGTGATTGGAGGCCACCTCTTAAAATATTATGTATTATTATTATTTTAAGGACGTACACTGTTATTGCAAAGACAACATTCTATCCGATGACCCACAATTTGGTCAAGTCAAAGGCACAACCAAACATAATAAGTAGTAGTAATTGGACTTAGTGGAGTATAATTCAGGAAGTAATCGCGCCACTGATTTCAATTTACGACTTGAAATTACGGTTCCGATTACTCCCCGATTTGTACGACACGAGATTCACTTACTAATTTGTCGTATCAATAACAAATTTCGAGTTTAGGAATTCTTTGAGATCCTCTTTGTGTGAAATAGTCAAAGGTATATTGACTCTGTTTTACAAACAGAAGGAAAACAGCAAGAGAACCCCATCAGAAGTGCAAATGATTGACGCACGAGTTGCATATCGTAGGTGTCCAATTACAGGTATCTAGTTTTAACAAATTGAAACTGGATAACTGTTATTGGACACCCGCGTGATCGCGTACCAATTATGCGACAATTTCTTTTACAGATAGGATTAAATAACTAATATTATCGAAGTGAGGAAAAACAAGTCTTGCTCTCTGTCGCCTTACAGGTGCTCATAGAAGAACAGGCATTACTGCTGTTCAACAGTCTTTCAGAGTGAAAAAGGTTATTCGACATGCTGGATTCAGCATGTCCCATTTGAAAAATGACATCGCTCTTTTGGAGTTGGAAAGACCTGTTCAACTAAGCAGCAAAGTGAACCTGGTTTGCTTGCCTCAGAAAGGAACCAAAGTACCGTGCCGGGCACAAAATGTTATATCACGGATAATTAATTCGATAAATGCTATTTAAATTACGTTATGTTATGTTATGTTATGTTATGTTATGTTATGTTATGTTATGTTATGTTATGTTATGTTATGTTATGTTATGTTATGTTATGTTATGTTATGTTATGTTATGTTGTGTTGTGTTGTGTTGTGTTATGTTATGTTATGTTATGTTATGTTATGTTATGTTATGTTATGTTATGTTATGTTATGTTGTTATGTTATGTTATGTTATGTTGTTATGTTATGTTATGTTATGTTATGTTATGTTATGTTGTGTTGTGTTGTGTTGTGTTATGTTACGTTTGTTGTGTTGTGTTGCGTTGCGTTGCGTTGCGTTGCATCGCGTTGTGTTATGTTGTGTAGCGTTGTGTTGTGTTGTGTAACGTTGCGTTGTGTTTTGCTGTGTTGTGTTGTGCTGTGCTGTGTTGTGTTATGTTATTTTTTTGTTGTGTTGTGTTGCATTGCATCGCGTTGTGTTGTTGTGTTGCGTTGCGTTGTGTTATGTTGAGTTGTACTGTGCTGTGCTGTGCTGTGCTGCGCTGCGCTGCGCTGTGCTGTTCTGTGCTGTGTTGTGTTCTGTTTTTCTGTTGCTATTGTGTTGTGTTGTGCTGTGTTGTGTTATATTGTGTTATGTTATGTTATGTTATGTTACGTTATGTATTATTATGTTATCACGCACAATACACAATACGGCGTTGATGTACATCAACACCAAAAAAACATAACGCAGTAGTGGAATGAGACAGCTGAAGCAAAGATCTTTAAATTGATTTTCAGACAGGTCCGTTTTGTCCTAGTTACTGTTACTATACCAATAAGTTCTGACGGAAGAGAAAATAATATTCTCCTTCGCGTCATTTAAAAAGGATACTTTAATTTGTAAAAACAGGTTGGGGAAGAACTGTTGGTGGAGGATCTACAGCCGACACACTACAGCAAGGGATGCTTCCTGTCGTGTCACACAGTCAGTGTCATCAAAGAAACTCCTACCTGGTTCCAGTTGAAGAAAAAAGCATGGTATGTGCTGGAAGTGGATTCGCTAATCAAGCTGGCGGTTGTCAAGGAGACAGTGGTGGTCCATTTGTATGCCAAGAAAACGGAAAATGCGTGTTACGTGGTGCAGTTAGCTGGGGAAATCCGATGTGCCGCACTGATCATTTTACGGTCTTCGCTCGTGTCAGCAACTTTCTTGACTGGATTTCTCAGAATATGGCTAGTAGGATTTGCATGCACTTTATTTGTTATAATTTCTTTTATAAGTTTATAAAAATATGGTTTTGTTTTTCATTGCACTAACTTTTTTCTAACTCTGGTGTCTTTCAAATAATGACGAATATATTCGTCTAGTTTGGTTTAGTTGAGGTATCAGATAGGCTTTTTGGTTTCATAACGTCGCGGTTCGGAATCAAATTTTATGTTTTATTATATTTATTTGTTGTTTTTTTTAAACAAAATCGAACATTTCAAAGAAGATTGAAGTTGCTCTATGTAAGAGAAGGTAGTTGAAGACATGATTTCCGATAAAACAAAGCGAGCAAGAGTTTTTAAAGAATTATCTGATCATGAACTGATAAAAGTCTGGCAAAGGAATTAAAATTATTTGTGTTTTTCTGCGGCAAATCAATATGCCTGTGAAATACCATCAAAAACTTTCCTCCACAGCGATTTGGGTTTTGAGATCTGCGAAAATACTCACTTCAACTTCGAACTTCCAAAATTCCTTTCTGTGTCATGTCGTTAGATGACTTCTTGGCATATTTGTGCTTTGGATTAATTCATCAGCTTTATGAGGTATCACCTTTCCTGGATGTACACTGATTGAGACGGACCCTTAAAGATTTTTAAAGATAGATTAAGTATCTTAATTACTCCTTCTAAATTAATCTCAACTTATTCAGAATACCAGTGTATGTTGCTTTGGCTGAGCTCTGTTTGCTGGGACAAAACAAAAACTGAACATGTTGAAGACATCGAGCAAAAGGGGATTGAACACGCTTGCCTTGACTCCATGTAAGAACACATAAAGAATATCCCGGATGAGGACTGGGGCGCGTTGATGGCGGCCAACAGGTCACAAGCGTAACGAAGCTGTGCCCTTGCTTCCCAAATACTTTCAGAAGCACGTAAATGTTAAGCATATTTCATTCTCATAATCTATGTTATCTCGAAAAACGAAACGTGACGAACGAGGATCAGAAGACTCCGACATAAACTCGCCGGAACACAAACAACCACGTGCTGGCGATTTCAACATGGTGCTGACTAACCCTTCGCCTCCCGCACAGAGCGATTCTGAACATGACGATGCAAACGAACCAAGTTTAAAAGAGATACACAAGGTGCTCCTTGAAGTACAAGGCAATATAGCGGCTCTTCTGAAAACAAGTGTAAAACTAAAGGAAGACGTCGCTGAACTTCGCAACTTGGTTGCAAAGAATACAAAAGAAATTCAAACAGTGAGAGACGAACTGACCAAGCAAAATAGATACGTCGCGTCGATAGAAAAAAAACTCAACAAAGTAAACGAAACCGTACAAGACCATTCAGAAGATATAACCGACCTCCAGATTAACCTCGACAACTTGGAGCAGTACTCCAGAAAGAATTCTTTAGAGTTCTGTGGTGTTCCGGATGACATCAACATGTCTACCGACCAGGCCGTGTGTAAGATAGCACAAGCGATTGGCGTCGAGATCCAAGAAGACGACATTGAAATATCCCATCGTATCAAGCAGAAACACGGTAACAAGCCGATTTTAGCCAAATTTTGCAACCACAAAATAAAGTCTAAGGTCTACAAGGCTCGCACTCAACTGAGAAGCACAACTATTTCCAGTATTTTTCCCGACTGTGTCTCATTTATTGCTGAAGACAACCGTCAACCAACTATCTTCATAAATGAGAACCTGACTCAGTACCGAAAGGAAATGATGAAGACTGCGAGAGAAAAGCGAAATAACGGTAAGATCGTTAGCTTTTGGTCCCTTGATGGAAAAATCTTTATCAAGACTGCCCCAATGGGGAACCCAAGATTAATGCATTCCATTGAAGAAATCAAAGAACTTTAAGCAGTAAGCTTCTAAATAACATTTTGCTTTCATTTATTAATGACTTTTAGGAAAGGGAAGAAAGGGCATACGACTCCCAAAATACCTGCAACACCCATTTTGCCCCTGGATGACGAATGTGTACTCCTTAGTTCTACAGTCAAGTGTGCTTTTTGAATGTTACCTTTTTTATTTGTTTTTGTCCCTTATTTATCCGTTTTGTTTATATTTTATACTATCTTCGGTTGCGCACGACCAAATTATTTTTGTTTGCTTACATTTCTCAATATATTTTAAATCGCTTATGCCATTAAATAATTATGCTATCTTGTAAAATGCATTATATATTCTAATGATCACGTTTAAATTTCTATCGCTTAACGTTAGAGGCTTAAAAAACCAACGGAAAAGACGAAGTATCTTCTCTTTTCTCAAGGACCAAAAATGCGATGTTTATTTACTTCAAGAAACGTTCTCTGAACCGCGAGATGAATTAATCTGGAAATCAGAATGGAGAGGTGTCATGTTTTTCTCGCATGGAACTAATCACCAAAAAGGCGTTTGTATTTTATTCAATCCTTTGTACGATATTCAAATAGAAAGTTCCTATTGTGATCCCGAAGGGAGAATCGTGCTAATTAATATCTGCTTCAAGACGATAAATTTTTCCATCTGTAATATTTATGCACCGAATGCTTTAACAAGTCAGCAAAATTTCGTCAAAACTTTGAAAGAGGTATTAATGTCGAAATCATGGTTGTCGAATTTGATTATAGGAGGTGACTGGAATGTCTCACTTCAGGCCATCGATAAACAAGGCGGTATCCATTGGAAGCCAATTGTTTACATTTAACCACAGACCACAAGTTTGGAACAAAGAGTTTATTGTCAGACTTAAAACTAAGATACAAGAGCTGATGACAATATAACTCCAACACCGTAAGGGTGGGAGGGAAATAGGGTAACGAAATTAGCTTGACCGCGATTACAAGAGATTATGACTGATTTCACGTTGCTTGTACAAAGATAATATGATGCTTATGACGTCATAACATTTAACAATTAACCATCATCACGAGGTGACGATTGACACAATTGTTTACATTTAACCACAGACCACAAGTTTGGAACAAAGAGTTTATTGTCAGACTTAAAACTAAGATACAAGAGCTGATGACAATATAACTCCAACACCAAACCCAAACAAGAAGTGGTATGTGGTTAAAGGTAAAAGGATACAAAAAAAAAATATATATATATATATGGATATTTAAATCGACTGAGGTGTGAAAGAAAACAAAATAAAATTACAAGAAGAAATTACTGCGATGACAACTGATGAATTTTAGTAGCCATAGAATTGACCGCCCGTTGTTTCTGAGCTGGAGACATCTCTAAATAAACTAAATAGGCGTCGCTGCTCCAATCACCCTGAAACTTAATATGCTCTGCGGGAACATTGCATTCGAAAGCAAAAGTCGCACCGCCGCGCCGAAAACTATGGGGCGAGTAAGCTCGCGGATCTAAGCCTAGCGCTGCAACAACCCGGGCTAAAAAACTGGAAAAATGACGAAAAGTAAGAGGACGCGTTGACTGAGTAGAACCTGACCTAACTGAAAAAAGGGGGTCTGACGGGCCAACCGCATTAATACGAAGGTGGTGTGCAAGAGCCGCAACGGGACAAAGGGGAGAACCCGGAATGCTAGGAAGTGGAACGCATAAGGCCCGCTGGAAGAACTGAATGGTCTTAGTCGCGCGAATATTGAGAAAAGCCCCGTACGGCGACAAATAAAAGTCGGAGCACCGCGGTACTTTAGGGGAAATAATGCGATCGGATTGAACAACTAAATTAGACTTGCGTAGAAAGGAAAAGAACGCTACCAAAAACAAAGCTCGGATAGCCGCCTGAATTGGCTTAGTGGTGTCAAACAACGGAACCATACGCAAAAGTAGAATGGGAGTAATGGGCAGTTTGCGCGCTGGGGCCGCCCCCAAAAAACGCTTACACCCACGTAACACGAGCTGAAAGGAATACGAAGTGTCCCACCCGGGTGGAAAACCAAACAAACGATGAAAATGCTTAATGCTAGATATATGGTTTTGGACGGTGCCGAAAGACCGGCCTGTAACCGAGAGGAAAGCGATATATCGTAAAATAGTTGACCCTTGAACTGGAAACGGGCGCAAACCGAGACGGTGACAGAATTCAGTAAAAACTCGAAGATGCGACTGCATATTTTTATGCGTCGAATTAGCGTGAGCTAACCTAATTAACCAATGGGCAAAACCATCCAAGAATTGGAGACCTTGTGGACTACCTAAAAACAAGAGAGAAAAGAAAAATGAGCGAATAGCACAAAGAAAAAGCCTGAAACCGCCGACTGTGAAAGGCGAAGAAAAAGAAGAAAAAAAAAATAATAGTAATCGGTGTATAGCCTACAAAAAAAAAAAAAAAGATTACGTGACTTGAAAGGTAAAACAATCATGAGGCACAGTTCTAAAAGTGTACTGTCTGCTCAGACTAGCAGCAGAGGCATAAAATAGCTCGTGATAAGACGAATCTGCGTGCCAACGGCTTAACGCATCAGCCAAAACGTTATGAACGCCTGGAATGTGACGAGCAATCAGTTCACAATCATACACAGCGGCTGTAAACCATAGTTGACGTAAACAACGTTGCATGAACGGATCTTTCGATTTACCAGAGTTTACCACTGTCACAGCGGCTTCGTTGTCGCAAGAAACAATAAATTTGCGCTTATGAAGCTTGGTAGCCCAAAACTTGACCGCGACCACAATGGTGTAAAGTTCCAGGGCAGTGATGTGCTGTGCACTGTGAACAATGTCCTCAGAGAACTCGCAAGTAAAACATTCGTTGAGACAGGTCGCTCCGCCAGCGTGCAGGGATGCATCGGTGGTGAACTGCAAATCGTCAAACTCCCAATGCGGAGGTTTGATTAAAGAAGTGCCGTTGAACATAGGTAGGAAATCCGACCACCAGGCGATGTCGGTTTTCATATCCGCTAAGACCTTGAGCCGTGCACGCGTTGATGGAAAAACGCGGAGACTGTTCAATAAGCGTGACATAAAAGTGCGACCCGGTTTGACACACGCGGCCACAAAAGAGAGTTTTCCGAGAAGAGACTTCAACTGCTTTAAAGTGTAAAATTCGCGCGACGACCAATACGACAGTTCGGTGAGAAGATCTTGAACTCGATCTTCAGTAACGGAGAGGGTAAGCTGTTCTGAATCAACCTCCACGCCGAGACAAACCATGTTGGTAGAAGGTGGACAATCTTTGTCGGGTGACGTTTGGAGGCCGAGTTCGTGTAACAGTTCCTTTAAGCTCTGGAAAGCCTGTGGAGCCCTAGCTGGAACGTCCGCACCGTAAAAATCATCGAGATAAACATCAGCGGAATAACCAGATGTGGTAAAACAATGAACCACTGCTTTAGTTGTTCTCTGGCAAATCATTGCGGAAGTCCTTAATCCGAAAGGACAGCGGGTGTCAAAGTAAAGCAAGTTGTTGTGTCGAAAGCCAAGGTAAAAGTAATCCTTGGGGTCGATAGGTAGCTGTCTGTAAGCTCGTTGAAGATCAAGTTTGTACAATAAACAACCCCGGCCGTGTTGTAAGATGAATTGACAAAGCCGATCAATGCCAGGGAGTCGTAGCTTGTAATGTTCGTCTAAATAGGAATCATCTGGAATACCGCTATTTACAGAACGAGATGGGGGGAAGCTCAAATCCATAACGACGCGTCGTTTTGTCGATCCACGCTTCGGCACTGTTTGCAGAGGGGAACAGATGAGTGGGCTAGGCAAAGGATTATGAATGAAAGGACCAGCAATAGCGCCATGTCCGAGTTCTGTAGCAATATAATAATCAACGTGCTTTGAGAACGAAATCGCAGAAGGATGATTAGATAGAGATGATTCTGGCAAAATGTCGGCAGTGTAATTAATGGGCCATCCGAAGCGTAAAAAATTAACAATGTCAGAATCGTGATAATCATGTAATCTAGAGTCCCAGGCGGGGATATTGAGGGACGTGTCGACCGGAACTTTCGCCCCAAACGCATTAGGCGAGTCGCGTTTTGAGGCTAAAATGTGTTTGATAATCGGAGAAACCGATAATCTGTCCATAGAATGAACCGCAAAACTGTCGATGTCAGAAACGTAGTGATCTGCGTGAAGATTAAGTTCATGGGCTTCATGTAGTCACGCCGAATTTTGAGGCGGGATAGGATTTCTTCTTTTCGGGCACTGCAACATTGGGTGATCTTTGGTGCAGACACGACACTTGTGGCGGGCGTTGAAGGCTTCTTGATTTGATTTGTCGCAGGAACACGAACCATAGTAGTTCCACTGACGACAGGATTTATCTGCTTCGGATTTGACTGGTGTACGCTGTTGAGTAGATGGAGCTTGATGGGGAAAGGAAACCATGTTGGCATTGACATTGTGTTGGGAAGAGCGAAGATCAGAATGTTTAAAATATGTAACTGCCTTATCGCGGATCTCGTTGGAGCTCGTCCATTCCAGACGCCATAACTCAATTTGTCTTGCGATGTGCGAATGGAAAGCTCGCACACTCGACCAGGAGTAACTTGACGCCTTCAGCATCAACAACTCAAGATAATCCAGCATGGCTGATTTCTTAGAGGTATCATAGGGTTTGATCATGGCTAGAAAACCCGCTACGAATTGTGGCAACTCAAGCTTATCATAATCAATAGAATTGCTAGTACCTGGAGCGAACTCGTGTGGCCAGTCAATGGCGCGCTTCTTCCTGGTTTTCTCAACAGACGCAGATGAATTTGGATTCTCGTCGGCATGGCCATCAGGAGAAGCACTGGGGGCGTGGCGCAAACGCAGAACTTCTAACTCCAGAGCGAGCTTCTCTTTCTGCAGTTGGACCAGGCGAATCTCTTGGTTGAGGTCACGTTCAGGAGAAGCCGGTGACGGTGCGTGGCTTTTTGGGCCGTTGCTTGTAGACGGAGAAATCTCCGCTAGTTTAGGATCCGACGAAGGAAACGCCTCTTGATCTTGTTCGGGCAGATGAAGGCCGTATAGCTGACTTTGAATATCTGCATAAGGAAAGTCAGGATCTAGAATCTGCGGACTTTGTTTAGAGCTTGAACGCTTGGTTTTCCTTTTAGTTCCTTTTTGCGCTGAGACATCCTGGGAGTCAGCAATCAAAGCGGAGGCTCCGAGATCGCGTTCGTCGTCTAAGTTGGCTAAACGGCGTTGAAAATCGGTATAAATGAAGTTAGGATCCCTCTTAGCTGGTTTAGGCTGTCTTGTTGAGTGCCTTGGCGGAAGATTCATCGAAGATGATGAGGGATCTGCTTGAGCCATGAGAAAAGAGCTTGGTCTAACGAAATTAGCTTGACCGCGATTACAAGAGATTATGACTGATTTCACGTTGCTTGTACAAAGATAATATGATGCTTATGACGTCATAACATTTAACAATTAACCATCCTCACGAGGTGACGATTGACACAACTGCCTACCGCCATCAAATTGTCGCTATGATGGAAGAACTGGACTTGTCTGATGTTTTTAGAAAAATGTATCCAAACAAGAAGAGTTTTACTTACGGGTCTGCCGCACGAAATTTAAGATCACGGATTGATTTTTTTCTCGTTGCGAAGTCTATTGCTTGTCAAGTCGCTGAAGTGGGCACAAAAACTTCAATCGCGCCGGACCACAAAGCTGTTAAACTAAGAATCAATCTCGCAAACATCAAGCGAGGTCCAGGCCTTTGGAAATTTAATAACTTGCTACTAAAAGATGAAAATTTTGTCAATTTAATAACATTCATCTATCCTGATATTATCAAAAAATATTCTGATTTAGAAGATCCAAAACTGAAATGGGAACTCATCAAAATGGAAATCCGAAGACTCACCATCTGTTATGCTAAAAACAAAGCAAGGAAATCACGCGAAATCGAAAACGAGCTTACGAAGCGCCTTGACATCTTGGATGAAAAAGTTGATTCTGGTGAGTGTACCACGGATGCCGAGCAAAAAGAACACGAGTATTTGAAAACTGAACTTCGCAGTATTCGCAGTACTTCTTTAATATGGAAAGGAGAAACTTCAATAAAAAAATCATATCAGAACTTGCAACCCCAGAGGGTTATGTAACTAACGACGAGAAACAAATAATGGAGGAAATAAAATCGTTCTACGAGAACTTATACAGTTCATCCAAAAATGCAACAAATGAGGCCTTCTAAGAGTTTACTGGCTCCATAAGTCAACATATTCCAATGCTATCACAAGACCAGTGTAATGAAATTGAAGGAGTATTAACTTTAGATGAATGCTGGGCAGCCCTGAAATCGATGGGGACTGGAAAGTCTCCTGGTGAAGATGGATTTACCGTCGAGTTCTATAGGTGTTTTTTCGACATTTTAGGTAACGATCTTTTGAATAGCTTAAATGCAGCATATGAAAATGGTGAGATGTCTATCTCCCAACGCAGGGGAGTAATAACACTGATTCCAAAAGAGAACTCCGACCCACGTGAGCTATCGAATTGGCGACCTATTACATTGTTAAATGTAGATTATAAAATTGCATCCAAAGCTATAGTCTCAAGAATAGAAAAATTTCTTCCACTTTTAATCAACAGCAATCAGACTGGATTCATGAAAGGCAGGTATATTGGGCAAAATATTAGATTAATAAACGATATCATGGAACAAACGGAACTTCAGGGTATCCCTGGTATACTTCTCTTATTGGATTTTAGGAAAGCTTTCGATACAATAGAATGGGGCTTCATTCAACAAACCTTAAGGCTCTTTAATTTTGGATCTTGTTTAAGACACTGGGTTAAAACACTATATACGAACTCCGAAAGTACAGTTCTGCATAATGGATTCACAACAGATTTCTTTAAGCTATCGAGGGGAGTCAGACAAGGGTGCCCTCTCTCCCCGTACCTTTTTATTCTAGGGGTGGAAATATTGGCTACCAAGATTAGACATGACGATAATGTAGAGGGGATTAAGGTGTTTCAAACAGAGCACAAGATCAGTCAATTTGCGGACGATACCACTCTTTTTCTCAGAAACTTAAACTCGGTACAAAACTCGATAACTTCGGTTGATCAATTTGGTGACATTTCAGGTCTCTCGTTAAACGTGGAAAAAACAAAAGCTCTATGGTTAGGCCCTTGGAGATTTAAAAGCTCGAAGCCGTTTGGCCTAAAGTGGACTACAGACCCAGTAAGAGCTCTGGGTATCTTCATCTCTTATGATGTAAAAGAAAACAATAAAAAAAATATTGATCGGAAAGTTGACAACATGACAACAAAATTAGACATCTGGAGGGCCCGGTGCCTGTCCCTCCTTGGCAAATGCCTTGTGGTAAAGTGTTTGGGTATTCCTAACTTGATTTATTCCGCGTCGATGCTTTCAATGCCTAACACCTATGTTCCCTCGATTAAGGATGCCATCTTCAAGTTTATCTGGAATAACAAACGAGATAAAATAAAAAGAGACGTAATGTACCAAGATTATCCTAAGGGTGGTTTACGCGCCCCGAACATCGATATATTGTTTAAGTCCTTCAATTTAGCTTGGATTCAAAGACTTCTGACTGAAGATCCACTCTCGTCCGAAACTTGGAAATCAATTCCGAACCACTTCTTTAATAAGTATGGTGGTCTCGCCTTTCTTCTCCGCTGTAATTATGACAAAATGCTTTTAGAGAAATCCGGACTTCCGCTGTTCTACAGACAAATCCTGGTGAATTTTTTAGAACTTAAGAGCTTATACCAATCCAACAACGGCTCAGACCTGCTTTTGTTCAACAACAAGAAAATAAAAATTGATGGTAACTCAATATTCTACCCTGACTGGGTAGAAAAAGAAGTCCTATCAATCCAAGATCTTCTGGATCACAATAGAAAGTTTCTTTCTTTTCAAGTGTTTCAACAAAAATACAACATTAAATGTAGTTTTTTAAAGTATTTTCAAATCCTCTCAGCGATACCAAAATATCTATTTGAAAAGGCGAGGACCGCACCTCATGTTGACAAGCGTAGTTTCTCTGGCAACACTTTGTATCAACTGTCTAACTCTATTGTTATAGACTTAGCCAAAATGAAATGTAAAGACTATTACTGGCTCTATGTCAATGCGACCGATATAGAACCTACCGGCCAAAAGAAATGGCAGACAGAACTTAAACTGGAAAATTTTAGGTGGGATCTGGCTTTTACTCAGATAAGTAAAACTTGCAAAGAAACAAAACTTAGAGAATTTAATTATAAACTACTTCACAGAACAATTGTTACAAAAAAGGAACTATATACTTATGGAATTGAAATGGACTGCAAATGCATTTATTGCAATAGACCCGACTCCATTCTACATTCTTTCGTCGAGTGTGAAGTATCTAAGTCCTTCTTTGACAAAGTTATTTCATGGTTTAATAACACAAACTTTTCGGAATTTTCACCAACAGTGGCTGAAATTCTCTTTGGAATCTGGAATTGCGGAAACGACAAAAAGCTAACCAAATTTAATTACTGCTTATTATTTGCCAAATTTTTCTTATATCACCAAAAGCGTAATTTAAAGCAATGTAACTTTAATGAATTCATTATCAAACTACTCTTCAAACTTCAACTTGAAAATTTTCTTTAATTTCCAACCTGAAAGGAGAAAATGCTTCTCTCTCAGACTCGTTATTATAAGGATTAGTGATTAACCCGTCTTGTTTGTAATTAAATTTGTCAATTGTAATTTAAGTACAGTAAACTATTTTTAGAATAATCTGTATCATATGTATAAGCCGTAATTATCAGTAGTATATCTTAATTGTATGTAAACAAAATAATTCTGTAAGTAATTTATTGTAATTTTAGCAACTATCTTTCTTTTCCCTCTCCTTTTTCTGTGTATTCAATTTTTATGTTAAGGTTGTGAGTTATCAATAAAATTAAATCCTGGATGAGACGAAGTTCCCCCAACTGAAAGCTGGGAGAGGAATACGTCACAAGCTGCATAAAATCATTCATTTCTAGAAGTAAATATCAGTTGTCTTCATGTATATTAACTTTTTGCTCTTTTAGGTGGCGGTGGGATCAATCCTCCCAGCTGTGTAGACAACAATTCAAGTTGTAGATACTGGACACAATACTGTTCTTACCACAGCTATGTAAAAGCTAACTGAAAGAAAACGTGCAATCTTTGTTAAAGGTGAGTTAGTAATGATTTTTGCCCTCTGTATCTACGACGTGCCTTGTTTGATTATATTAGGAGAGGTTGGCTATATCATGCATACGCAAAAGACGATCAAACTAAATAATTTGCAAGATAGGTAAAGAACCGTTTGGTTATTTATGGAGTATTTAAACAGCATATTTTGTGTCTATTGTATTTATTTATCTTTATTGTTTTTTGCATATTTATTGGACACGAAGCGGCTCGGAACGAAAGCTGCATTCGCCTCGTTGTCGCCTTATTTCTAAAGAAAAGAAGAGAAAAACGAGAAAGAGGGACAGACTAACATACATACCATCATACCAGTATTGCGATTTTAAAAACAGTGGTAAGGGTTTTATTTTCTTAAAGTTTGCAGTTGAAGTAAAGGTAAATTCTTTTTAAAAAACTCGTCGTCAAGAAAAAGTACATAACCACCGCGTTTTTACGTTCCAGAGAGCCTTTAACAATGAGGGTAGCAAAGGGGCGGTCGTGATTCCGTTTCACGCACAAATTTTAACCAAATTCACGGGTCACGTATAATGACTAGAATTGAAACAGCAGAATTAACGAATCACGTTTCTTTGTAGCTATTTTCACGCGTCACGGGCCAATTTTTGCTCTTTTCAGGTGTCACGCATAAACCCTTTGCTACCCTCTACAATGTACACATATAAAATTTGCCTCCAGATTGCGCTATTTTAGAGGTTGCACGGCAACCTGGCGGCTCAGCCCGATTTCGCAGGAAGAGCTGAGGGAGTTTCAAGAACACTACTGCTGATGTGTGATTCACTTTTTTAAGAATTCAAATGCCAGCTTGAAGATTTGCAAACTGTTCTGAAAGGATGGTTAAAGAGTAGTGACATTTCATCGACTCTCGTTTAAAAAAAGATGCCGCCAAATAATGAAAAAACTTTGAGGCCGCGATTGAAAAGATTCTTTCGGAAACGCGCTTTCTCTTTTGAGCAGATCCCGATTCTCCACTGAAACAGAACTACTAACTTTCACTCTAGACTTTATACCTTAGCAAGTGATCAGGAAAGCTATTCGATATGTAAAGATTGGCAAAGATTGGGTTGCTTTAATGACCGTTTTGGTTTCACATTTATTTAAGTCAGTTTTACAGCAAGGTAATTGACACAACTCGCGAATAATTTCCCAGGGCGAGTTGGCTGAAATCAAACGATATTCCGCTGACAAGATAATTGTTTTATTTTCTGAGCTTCTTTAGTCCGGCGGCTTAGCTTGAAATCTCAGCTGAATTGTGCACTTTTTGATACAAGCATGAAATTTGGTACTCTGAAAATGGTCACCAACACAAGTTTTTTTCAGATATAGGGCCAAGCCGAAAAAACACCTGTTACCAAGGAAACCGTAATTTATTAAAATCAATGAAGTGTTTGTTTGTCCTGGTTTATAGACAAATATTATGTCAGGTAGTGATACCAAGTCGCACGTACAAAATTAAGAATGAGTTGCCGTAATTTAGACTGTTCACAGTCCTCTATATTTTCGTATTTTTTATTATTATTATTATTATTATTATTATTATTATTATTATTATTATTATTATTATTATTATCGAACGGCGAACGCGCGAACGAGAAATGAATCGCGAGAGACCTGGACGCTAGTGCAAAACGAAAGACAAGAGAGGGCAGAAGGCGGGGAAAGAAAAATATTTTTCCATGCAATAATTTCCGAGTAAATTATTGGTATAAGAAAGATGGTAAAAACAAAACAATTTTTATAATTGTAAGCCTAATTTAGAGCATTCATATCTGTATTTTTTTTTTATAAAAGGTACAATAAAAGGTGTATAATATAAAAGCGCAATGAGGACTTCGTGGGGATGGGTGGCGCGGTCTCTTGGCTTAAAATTTCATTTGCTGCTTACTAACTGAAATTAGGAAATTGGCGTTGGCATTATATCGAGAATTGATTAGCATGCGAATGCTTATACCCCTGCAAAGTTTGGTGCTTGTATCAAAAATCGCACAAATTAGGAGCTAAGCCGCCGGACTACTTGTTTTTGAAATATATGAATTATCTGAAAATCGTATCGATCGCATAAGTCGCGCGCGAAAGACAAAAACAACACAAACGAAACCATTAATTCAAGTTTCCTTTGTTTGATTGGCTTCAGCCAAAACTTCGTTGCTTAGAAAAGTCAAACCCGAAGGACGTAAACAAGACGATTGGGTCGTTTTGCCCAGCCATTTTGTTGCTCCGCTTTCCGTCCGTATTTTGGTCCTGTTCTACAGTGTAACAATGTGTCATATTGTGCGCGTTCTCTTGACCTTATATGGCAAAAAGGCGCAACGGTGGAGTAATAGTGAAGCTTTTTTTCCCTTCATTTCTTTGCGACTGGCCATCTTGCAAAGTTGTGGCGAGTAAGAATTCTGTTTTGCAACTTCTATTTATAGCATCGGCAAAGTGTGTTTGATTTCTAGTTGTTCAACGCAGGTTTCGGATCTGGAGTGAGTGTTATACTTTATCAGGCATCGGATAAATCTGAGCTCACACGAGTCGTGTCAGATCAGCCCTGATGATGTTTGTAATCATTTTACAAGATCGACAAGAATGTTTAAAATAGAATCGTAACTTTCAAGCCCGTACCGTACCAGTCTCTTACAGAAGGCCATCTGATAGCAGCTACTTGAGAAAAATTGAAAGGGTGGACTATCTGAAATCGTTGTTTTCCTGGAACGTGCACTGATAATATTTATTTCAAAGCGTTGTTGATTTAAATCAGACTTTAAGCTTCTATAATTTACTTGACGACTTCGGTGATCTTTCACCCAAGTACATGTCGATCGACAGACAATCTTCTAGCTTTGCCAACGATGTGGAAATCTCTTGCTAAATGATCTACGAAAGGTCATTTTGATTTATTTTCATTTTGATGCCAGTCCTTCATGTAGTGTATGTAATGCAATGTATCAAAAGTTTGTTTAAAATTCAAAAAGATTCCTCTGCATGCATGCAAAATGCATGCACGCGTGCCGTTTATCAGCTTTCCGAGCCAAATGTAAAGAAGTTTAGTCCGATGTCGGAAAATAAAAAAAGAACATGATAACCTGCATTGAAATGAATAGAATTGACATTATTTCCAAGTATGCGAGTAAACGAGAGCTTTTTTAACCGAAGTATATTACTGAAGACCAGCGTTCGAGGTGCCAATACATCTACATAAATCTCGGTCGGTTGTTAACCCCAAAATTGTGTTAATTGTTAAATGTGTTAAAGGCGAGGCGAGGCGAGGACAAGAGCTGCATGTCTTTGTATAGTTTTTTTACCGAATTCGAGGTATAACACAACCGTGCAGGTTTTTTACCCTGACAAAACAACAGTTTCCAGAAGTGTTTTCCCATCACTTTTATGTGTGCATTATTTTGCAAACAAAATCCGGTGCAGAATTGCCAGAATACACATCTCAAGTGATGCGAGTGTTACGCAACAATTGTGAATTCTCTTTCCACCTGTAAAGCACTTGACATTGTCGTTTATAAAAAAATGAAAAATAGAATATGAGTGTACTCAGATATAGAGATATAAATGACAAATTTCTCTACTTATTTGGCACTTGTCAGTGAACTTTATTTATGAATAGCAAATTTAATTTCGTGTCCTGATCCTACTTTGAACAGGCTGTTTGTGAGTGTATTCTGCTGTAGCAGCATATCAGAACTATGTTATGAGAAAATCACGGTACAAACACACCAAAGCAGGTGTGTTAGGACAACAACAGTAAACATTTAGCAGATAAATCTCTAGATCTCCCTCGCCCGTTTAGTTTCCCATCTCCTCGTGTACGGGCAAAGATGGTATTCATGAAGATGTACGTAATAATTGCTGTAATGGCAGTGATCCTGAAGCCCTCCTTAAGCCAATTAAGTAAGAAACCAGCAGTGAATGTTGTTATAGTCTATCTTTGATTTCTCCCCAGAAGTAGATATCGTACTCAGTTTTGAAAACTTGTTGCTTACTATGTGAACCTTTAGTTGCAATAAGATTCCATGAATCCATGAAGGACCATACATAGCATAACCTTACTGGATAATGTACAGCTTCGGATCTCTTCTTTGTTTTTTCGGGAGAGAGAAAGTTTTACTTTGCTTTTATTGTTCTTAAAATATCAGCAGAATCAGGGAAAGGGGCCTGGGAACTTAAACGAGGAAAACCAGCACAAGAAAATTACAGCGCATATTGTACAGATCAGGATAAGTTGAAAGCTTACTTTATTGTTTTTAGGCTGTGGACAGCGCATGGCATCCAGAGTGGTCAATGGACAAAATGCAGAGCGCCATGCCTGGCCGTGGCAGATTTCCCTCAGGGTGAACGGCCGCCACATCTGCGGAGGGTCAATTATTGGCACAAGGTGGATTCTGACTGCTGCACACTGTGTCGAGAGAAACCCATATCCCAGAGGATACACTGTTGTTGTCGGTAAGTGGCTTCATCGGTTTAGACTTACATTTTTATTTTACACGATTAACATTTTTGTCGATTCTTGCAAGAAACATCTAAAAATGCATTAAAAGATCTGTAAACACAAATATAGGGAAACTAGCTAATGGTCAAATTAGACAACTATGAAATACTGTGTTGCAACATAAAAAAAAAAAAATTAAAAACAGGCGACGCGAGAATTGTTCACAATATTGTCAGTAGACACTTCACAACAACAGTTGAAGAGTCAAAAAACTGCGAGGGGGTAATATTGATGACAACTGACGAATTTTCGTTGTTAATCTAGACAGGTAAAAATATTTAAGGAGTCATCATCGTATCAACGGCTGATGTGGGTAGTCCACTTCCCGACTACTTCCAGTTTCAATTTTGCATAAGTTTCAAGTTGGAAAACACATACCACAAATGTCACCTTAACCCCTTGCTTAAACCTGTAAGACTCAATTTCCATTTCATTATCAGGAGGGCATGCTCAGAGGGAACGACCGAGCAACGATCAAGTGTTTGGCCTGAGGGGAGTAATTATGCATGAGCGATATCGTCAGTTAAATTACGATGTAGCTCTTCTCCAACTAAACAGACCTATCCAGGTGAGTAACAAGGCAAGACCAGTTTGTTTACCGCAGCATGGAAGCAGGGCCCGGACTGGATCACAATGTTACATCACAGGTACGAGAGATTTGTATATTTAATCTGTGCTTGAGTCTTGTGGCCCATCATGCCGGGGTTTATAATTATCCCGGTTTCCGAAGCACCTGTACCGTGGTAATTTATTCTTTCGTTTTTAACAGGTAAAACTTAAATGAGACTATAATTTTTATTTTACTAAGGTGCAAACAGACTGTGTGTTATCCCCAGAATTGTTTCCGGGGCGTGCTTCTTTTTTTAGAAAAAAAAAACAAAAAAACAATTGATTGTAGTTATCAGACTGTCCTATCTTCCTAACTCCAATGAAGCTAACGTTTGCACAGCAATATATGAGTATGAGATTGAGATGATTTTTAAATTATTTTGCGGTTTGAAATATTAGGATGGGGTCGTACCGTTGGTGGAGGGCAAGGGGCTAACGTGCTTCAACAAGCGATGTTACCAGTGGCGGATGATAGGAGATGTCAGTCAGTAAACGGGCGGCTTGGACGCGTCTATAGTGACACCATGATTTGCGCTGGAGGCAAGGGACGAGGAGGATGCCAGGTTAACAGTGATAAGAACGATTGTATATATATTTCTTTGATTTAGCCAACCGATCCGAGAATTTTTGCTACCTGATCATATGCTATAATATAGGCACTCTAATTAATTTTCGTCTTACTCATTAGGGAGACAGCGGTGGCCCATTTGTATGCAACGAAGGTGGGGAATGGGTTCTCCGTGGTGCTGTGAGCTGGGGTCACCAAAACTGCAGAACCGACTTCTTCACCGTGTTTGCCCGAGTAAGTACCTTTGTCAACTGGATACAGCAGAGGACGTCTGGAGGCAAGTAAACCAGCTATGATTACTTTAAAGGGTAATATTATGATCTAGAATATTCCATAAATAAATGTTCAGTTCGACATTTCTGAAAATCACATATTATTATAAATACCATAAAATGGTAGTACACGCATGTAGGTCTTCGTGACGTGGAATTGAGGGGCAATCGTACATTCTCCTCCCATTACCTATAGTGCATCATCGTACCTTATTTTCAGTTGTTTTCTGAAATATTTATATCCTTGCATTGTATTAGGAGCAGGCGGCGGCGGCGGTGGAGGAGGAGGAGGAGGCGGTGGTAAGTATTTTTGTGAAGTTAATTGCACACGAAAGTTCTACTGTTGGGATAAACAATTTCGGTTTCTTAGAATATATAATATAAAGCATAAACATTCACATTCAACAACATTTACAACATTAAAACGACCTTTCGCCCATTAGAATTATCAAGTGCACTCGCTGATCAAAAAAAAAATAACTTTAGACGAAAAATGCTCTCTGAGAAATGAAAAAACCATAATCAATGGTTTTTAGTGATTTTCCTCCAAGTAACACTGCTAAACTTGAAAACGTTGGCCCGACGTTTTCAAGGTTTTGGACCACTTGTTTCCTACCCGACTGTAGTTTTAAGCAAGTTTTGTGACCAGTACAGTGCAGTTTAGCAGGGTTAGGCAACTACTAGTGGACTTCCAATTAATACCGAACACTTTCATTGGAGTTCAAGTAGCACTAAAATCTTGGTGAGACTGCCCCTTTAACTAGAAACATTGGCAGTTTTCCATGAGTTTAACTGACATTTGTTTTTCATTTTATATATGTAATAATTACTGTCATAGAAAGTCCATCATCATATCAAATTTACTTCATTGATTATCATTACATCCACACACGGGTCATCTATAATTCTATCAATCCCTTAACTTATTGTCTAAATCGAATCTAAAGGCCTGTTCCCTGTTGTTCAAAGGGCGGATAACGCTATCCACAGGATAAAGCACTATCCAACACTCAGCTGCTGGATAGCGATTTATCTGGTGGATAGTGCCATACACTCTTTGAACAACTGGGGCCTGACGGTGATCAACATGTTTATCTTGAGCCCCACACACCAAAAAAACAAGTTAAGCTAAACCAGTTTTAACAAAATGAAAATCAGCAGCAGAAAACTGAAAGACTAAATTTTGCATAGGGTTCCAGTAAACGCTAATTTGTGCTTTCAGTGTGCTAGATTTCAAGTCGAAGAAACGCCGTTTTTTAACCTTTGAACGTGTTTAAGTTCTGGTTTGAATCCGGTATAAGGATATGCATTCGATTGTGAAATCTGGATTTGATTTTGAAATCCGGATTTCGGATTTCCCAATAAAACACGACATCCAAATTAACTAGTGCACACAATCAGAACCTCCCCGCTCCTTAGCTCCTTCACAGGAATGATTAATAAATTGATAGTAATTTATTAACTGATTATCAAAGCTCACATCTTATAGCGCTTTATTAATTCATTGCCTTAACGCCTTAAGTTTAGTGGATGACAGCCCACACAACCATCGCAAAAGCACTAAAAAGCATTTTGCCGCACCGAAATCTTGCTCCGAGGTGGATTTCAATTAAGAAAGCCAACCTTGGATTTTATGGATTTGTTCTTTTTGGGAAATTTGAAAAGAGTTCAGTAATCATTTTTCGGATTTTCCCCAAAATAATAACTTTGGCTGACAGGAGCTGGGCGTGTCCCTTTCGTAAATGGTCGATGCCATTTAAGCGACACTTAAAACTACAGTACACGACACTACTAAAAAATGCATGTCACGCTGGAACCTCTGGCATGCTAACATCTCTCTCTAATTCCACAACACCACTTTGGTACGACAAAACCCCAACACATTTTAATATAATACTATATAAGATGCCCTTCTTAACTGTCACATAATAGCTGTCTCTATTCCTATATCCCTTACCTAAATTAATTAAAAGTAGGTCTAATACAAGCCTCATCCAGGCCTTATTTCATTTAATAACCAAACAGATATGACATCGTGCATTCCGAAAAGCTTGGTTGCCAATGATGGTATCGGCTATCTACTATTTAATAGATAATTACCGAGGCTCATAGCATTATAAAAGCCCATTTTTCTTTCTCTGCATTACATCGACGATTTTAGCCGCTTCTACATTGATGTTTTGGTACACGGCTGCAATATTCGATATATTGCATAGGGAGAACAATAACATTTAGGAGGGTCAGTAAAAAAAAAAAAATAGTGCTGGAGCTGTAGTCAGAGTGGCTAGTCTTGCCCCCCTGCTATAACAATAATTATTATGCAACTACATGAGTATTATATCTTTTATTGTTGAGGTTTCATTTCGATAACTGAAACAAATTGATCATGTTTATAAACGGAATCGACCCTTATTTTTTCAGATTGCGTAGACAGAGATCGGCGCTGCAGGGGTTGGACAATGTATTGCCGTTCTAACAATTATGTCAAGCAGAATTGCAGAAAAACATGCCGTTTTTGTTCATGAGAAGGTTAGTACGGTGTGATTGTCAAAACATCAGAACAATGCTATAAATAATTTATCTTTCTGCATGATACCGAGCCAAAATTGAAATGTTGAAGTATGATAACCAGTTACTCTATCGGCAAGAACGTCAAGTCGACTAACTATATAATAGGTTCTTCCGTTAACTAGTCGTGCACTGTACTGCGCAAAGGCTAAATCGGGCAAATATTACAATTTTACAACTTTTGCCAGTCACGAAGTACTTGACCATTGTTTGGAATAGATGTAGATATTTTACTGGAACCAAACTGTCCGATGGTGAAATTGAATTGAAAACCAGAGGAAGAGCGGGATAAATTTGATATTTAATTTCGGCTAATTGAAAATGGATGTAAAACGTTAGACGCAATTAAATTGTTTTTTCATGGTGCACGGAGTACGTATCAGTCACAACTAACTTGAGCTGAGTATTAACACTTATTTCGTTGCTTTCGACTATTGCAGGTGGTTGATGACGGTGATACCCGGTGACATCCGCCTGCATTATGGCGTTCTAAAACGACCAGAATCATTAGTTGCCAGAAAATATGTAGCTGAAATTAAAAATAATCCATTTAAAGCATGATTTGAAATGACTTGATTTTACCTAGTACTCCAGTTAAAATCTTTACGCTTTCCCATTGCTCTGTTACAACTCTCAGTCTAAAATTGCTGATGTGGGCGTAATGCGTACGTGTTAGCAATCACCGTAAAGAACAATAACGTGTAACAATAACGTGGTGACAAATCAAAGCTGAAAACAATCAGGTCAACTAAAAAGAAACGTGTCAGTTTTTGACGCGTTTCTGCGTTTTCTGGAAGCTGTGTTTGCTCGTAAAAGATCATATCTTAGCAGCTATCGCCTACGTGGAAACCACATTTAGAAAGGACTTTTGTTCAGGTGTGGGACCATCGCTTCGGAAGTTATAGTCATGAAGATCTTTTTCGCTGTTTTGCTCCTTGCCTTCTTAAATTTTACGTTTGCGAAACAAGAAGGTATGACCGGGCTTGATTTACGTTTTTTTTCTATTTTGTATTTGTACCCATAACGACCGAAAAACCGTAAACGTTTGAACGATTTTAGCAACTTACATTCAGAAAGTACAAAAATTTATTTTACGATTAGCTATAAAAGATTTCGATGAAAAGAAACCCTATATGTACTTATGCAATGGCACTGAATCCTTATCGCCCTTATGAATCCAGGATGGCAAAAATCTAACGGCCGGTATCCGCTTATTGCAAAGCAGCTCGCTCGTCCACAAGGGCCGTGTTCATCAAATGCGCGCAATTTCCTACCTATAAAGCCACGAAAACAAAATGAAGAAAAAAGTACTTCTAGTTAAGCAGAGTACTTTTCCAGTGTGCGCATATTGCGGGTAAGTGAACGAGAAACTACATACATTCCTAGATCTAATTTCATTAGAAGAATTTTTCTGTTGTCGATGCTTTTATAAGCTAGCCTTTTCAGTCGAACCCAAGCTATAAACACTATTTCAAATGAACTTCCTTTAATTTAAGCTAGTATGAAAATTTGGTGGCAGAGCAAGGTAAGATATTATTGCCAAAGATTTTTCTTTCATTATTTTCGTCGCATCTAGTTCGAATGCAAATAGATAACCCCACGATTTCAATTAGCTGTATTTATTCAGGTAAAGGACCATATTTACATATAGATCGCCAAAGTTGGGGCTGATTATTTTATAAAACATATCAGATTGGCTAGAAAATATAATGCTGTGAGCTTACTTCAATCCAAATTTCATGAGATAAATCTAAATCCAAAATATTCGGCTAAGAAGTTCAATGAGGGATAGTGAAAAGCCCTCGGATCTACGAATAACAACGAGTTAAGTTATGAAACAGTTTTTTTAGAAATGCAAATTTCCTTTTTTTTTCTGATCATCTCAAAAAAACAAAAATTTTATTGAGATACCTGTAGCATGAAATAATATTGCGCAAAAGTAATGCGAACGAATTTCGTTCTTCCTTCGTTCTCGAATTATCGCCGCCGTTCGACGAACTTTCAGAACTCTATATCAGCAAAACGAAACGAAATTTTGCTAATGCAAACGAAAATTCAGACTTATGAAAATACGATTTTATATCTCAAAATCGTGGAAAGAGGATGTATCAAGCCATAATAAGATCAAAGAACGAAAATCCTATCACAGCATATTGTGCCGAATGAAGTTGTTCTAACGTTGTTGATTTTTTTTCAGATTTTGAAAATGATTCAGCAAAATATGAACGCAGTGCAGGTATGAACATACTGCTAAATGTTTATGATCTATAAAGAAAATGTTATGTTGGTGCGCCCACCAGGCTGAGGATACCAAACAAGTAAGGAATAAGTAATAAGTAGGAATAAGTAAGTAATTGATAATTATGTGTAGAAATGCCACGGATTGATATTCACTACAGTGACGGAGAATAGAAGGGTAGAGAAACGTCGTCAGTTATCATATTATAATTTTCTGCCAACTTGTGTTTTAGGATGCAGTGATGATTGGGGTTCCTTATGCCAGCGGTACCAGAAAATGTGTCACTACAATCATGTTAATACAGGTTGCCGAAGGTCGTGCGGATTATGTTAGTTTGAGGTAAACATAAGCAATAAAAGATTAAAACAGGATTCCTTTAATAGCACATCAACCGTTTGTCTGCCTTTATTTACTTCAACGTCCTTATTAGATAAATAACCAACTTATCAAACATTGTCTGCATACAAACAAAAGCTACTAAATTGATAACTTAAATAATTAAGATTTTTTGTAAGTTAGTTGATGTAGACATGAGACTTTAAATGTGAGTCTCAGATTTCAACATAAAAACATACAAATTTCACAAGAGATGTGAAAACAGACACTTGTTACAAACCAAAACCGGTGAGGGACTGACCCGTTGGCTAATTACAGAGAGTGGAGGATTTGGATTTGGGACTTCCAAAATCAACCCGGGACCTCCGGTTTACAAGTCCAGCACCATTTTCACTCTCCCCTTGACAAAATTATGGGACAGGTGGTAGTTTGTTGCTTAATGCCGTGCTGAACCATTGCTCATTAATAAATTCGTTAGCCAAATTTCTTGAGGAGTTGTTATCCTATTAAGATTTAATTCTCTAAATTTTGAACATCGACTCTCTAAAACCGGTATCAGGGATATTATGGGATGACGGAATAACATTATAGGCAGATCACCGTTTACTGTGGTGCTGCAAGCTCTTGAAGTTAAACTGCAGATAATAAGATATTGTGTCCAAGTTTTCAGCAGCTAAAACTGCTAAATGACTATATACAACCAAGTGATAAATCATAATCTCCTTTGTGCCCTGGTAAGAATGAAATTCTCGAATTCAAAAATTGCCTGAACTTATTGGCTTCTAAGACAGTTGAAATCTAAACTTTGAAGCGCGCTTTCTTCCTTTTGAAAAGGGAGTTTTTAAATTCACTTTTGCCAGGGCACAATAGAGTACACCAAGATTACGTTCCATGAGAATCAACTGCTGAAATTATTTTTTTGGCGGTGAAAATTTGGACACAAAATTACAGGTTTTGCCGCTTCTGAAGACCTTCACCTGTGAATCCAATTACGATAATTCCGTACATTCCAGCGCACGGGACACAAAGCTGAGAACAATAGCGTGTAATTACTTATACCGAGAACGCTTAGGAATGTATTCTCATTAATGTTTCGTTTTCCGTCGGCTTCATTCGTCCCAGTTAAATAAATACGTACATAATGTAGCAAGGTCTTACGCGACCTCAAAATGGAGATATAGAAAAGGTGAAGAATTGTGGTTAATTAATATAATTTGTCTTGGTTGACTTATTGTAATTATTTTGACGTTTGTATTTCTATTTTTCAGAACGATCCGGTACAACAAGTCCACGGCCAAAGGACTGTATTAATTTGATTAACGTAGAATAAATGAAATAAAAATGAAAAGAAGGGTAAAATAATTGTTATGAGTCGTACTGCACCGATCCAAAGCGGCTCTGTGATTGACTTTCTCGCGAGAACAATGGAATATTTTTAAAATAGAAAAGGGTTGGCCTTCGGGCAAATTGTTCGCTTTTGGGCAAGCATTCATTAAAAAGTATTAAACAAGGTCCCTTCGTCCTGGCGAGTAGCTCTCAGCAAGCGGGTTGCTCAAGCTGACCCTTCTTACTCCAAATCAAGTGCATTATCTTTTCTTTCCATCCATTACTTAACAATTATTCCATGAGCCCGCGTTGGATACGAGGTGGTAAATAGCCAACGAGGCGCGAAGCGCCGAGTTGGCTATAACCACTCGTATCCAACAAGGGCGAATGGAATAATTGTTTTATTAAATTCTTCTTTAGTATTAATCAACTGGACATTTCATTTTGATTTAAACGAAGTGATGGTATGAGGAGGCGGGAAAATTTGTGGCGCGGTGTTCACTTTTTGAGTTGAATGAAACACGCGACTGAGGAAAGCGAGCGAGAGAGTTTTCTTCTGAAGATTTTCCTCGGAAAATCTCCTCGTAAATCGTCTTTTCATCCTGGAAAATTGTGACAACAATTAAGGTTTACGGGAAGATCCGAAACAATAGCTTTTCTGGAAATTATACGCCTTGTGCAAGACGAGCGAAGCAAGTGTTTACATATTGTACTTGTTTACGGCTCCGCGGCTGTCATCAAGACTACTACATTACGCTGAAACGAAATTGCACTCAGATTCGATGAAGTTTATTGAAGTATAAAAGGACCAGATCAAGAATGAAAGGTAACAAACTTAACTGAAGTGCTGAACTACATTTACGTCTAACACTGAATGAAATTGTGTCAGTTTTCTGGTCTTTCCGTGAATTATTTTCTGCTTTTCTTCTTCGTTCAGTCGCTCTTGTTGTACATTTACAAGTATTTTTAATTTCACATTTCGCATCAATCCTTTCAGTTTTACGCATTTTGTGGTATTTGTGTGGTTTTAGGGAAGGCACAGTCGATTATTTCTTGTATAAGCTTATAAACCTCGCCAAATTTGCCATTTTTCTGATGGAACTTTCGCTTCTCGCAGGAAGATTTTTAAACTGAGCGGCACTTGCCGCACTCGTTTCCCATATAAGGTCAAACGCAGGTATAATGGCTGATAACCGAGATCTAGTGAACCAATCAGAAAGCTAGAATTGCATTATCCGAGGTTGAGAATTTAATAATAGGACAATAAAATGACTTTTTGAGGGAATATTGTTTATTTGCGCCCGCGTAGTGTCATTTGCGGCCCGAGCGCGAAGCGCAAGGGCCGCAAATGACACTACAAGGGAGCAAATAAACAATATTCCCGAAAAAAGTCATTTAATTATCATTATTATCAATATACAAGGCCAAATAACATCCCTGAACATCCAGATGTAAGCTTAAACTAACACATTTAATGAGCTTTACATGTTCAATAATACAAGTACTTCGCGTTGAAAATTTTGTGCTATGCTACACTGAGGCCCATGTATTGTATAGGTGTCGTTAAAAAGAGCTGCTGTGTCTCTTAAAATGAGTGGATAATAATAATTTACGAACTTACATTTTCCAGTTGAGCCTCGGCGTAAAATCCCCGCAATGCTTCAGCTAATTTAGCTCGACCCGAGAAACACAAAATGAAGTGAACCGTTTTGTTGTGTTTCGTTTCTAGTAAGACAACAAGAAGTTGTTCTCTTTATATCTTCCCCTTGTTCTTTTGCTTCTACATCCGAATTTTTTAGCTGCATTTTGTCCCATTCATAACAAATAGGCCTTGATTTTTCTTTTCGAACACTATTTGCTCAGCGAGAAACTGTTCGAGACTTTTTTTTACTTTAAAACTTGCTGTACGCACCTAAATGGTTTTCCCGCGTCATTAAACGTGACCTGATTGGTTAATATTCATCGGATGATGAACCGAGAACCAATCAGCTGCAGGGCCGTTAATGCAATAACGGCCCGCTAGGAGTCATTTACGGCCCGCAAAGCGCGTGTTTTCAAGAGGGCGGTTTTCAATTTGGCCGCGTATATTGATAATAATAGGTATTAAGGCACCCCAGCATTGAAAAAATAAACGGCACGCATGTAGAGGCGATGACGTTTACATGTAACAATCCAAGAAATTGCAACTCTTTTGTATTTGAATTTTTTATTTGCTTAAATTTCAAAACAAACGTCCAATACATTTTATTATATAAACTGCAGTGGTATAGCGAGTGGTAGCAAATCGAGAAAAATGGTATCCCACATGTTTGGATAAAAATGATATCCACACATGTGTGATATCATTTTTGACCAATCAGCTTGCAGAGTTTGCCATGTTCCAATGCTGAATGAGCCAAAGTAAATCGATATTAAGTCGACAAATCATCGGATCTTCCTCGGCAATCTTCGGCAATCTTCGGCAATCTTCGGAAAACTTCGGAAATTCTCGGAAAATGTTCGAAAACATTCGTACAACCTTCGGACAACATTTTGAAAATTTTCGGAAATCTTCGGAAATGGTCGGAAATCTTCGGAAAATCGTCAAAAACATCGTAATTAGTAGGTTTATATAATAAAAAGAATAATACATGGTTTCTTGGAGATATGAAATTTATCTTCTCGTGTTCAAATCCGATATCTCACTCGTTCGCTGCGCTCACTCGTGAGCTATCGATTTGAACACTCGAAGATAAATTTCATATCTCCGCGAAACCATGTATTATCCTCTATATATTGCATACATACAATGTGATGTTATAAATATGGGTTATTGACCAAGCGTGAGGTCGAGTTCTTTTTTTGCGTGTTTATGGACCGAGACGAAGTCGAGGTCCATAAACACGCAAAAAAAAGAACGAGGCCAATATCCTGCCATCTTGACCGAACAAGCTTGGTCAATAAAGGATTTAAAAGTGGCATGCACAATGAATGGCGCACGCTAAATCATTTCATTGGTTTAAAAGTTAATGAGTGACTGTCAAATTCTTGAATGAATCAAGACGAAGTAAAACGATGCGACAACATCGAAATTCACCTCATTTCAATCCTCAAAAAGATATTGAAATGGCTTAAATTTGCGAAAAAACGTTGAGTTTGAAGCCTTAAAAGAAGAATATCCATTCCATCTGGCCACCAGCTTTTGGTTATTGGACGTTTCGCAGAGTATTTGCTCGCTTCATACACGAGCTGAATATTGAAATTGTGATTGTTGAAAGCGTTTGGGATTTTAATACCACTTCACAGGAAAAGCTTGAACTTTTCTACATCATTAATTTAAATGCTCGACTCACCCTTACTCGACGTGAGCGTTAGAGGCTTCGGTGAAAAGATGTTAGGTTCGCCGTGCCGTCCACTTTCCTCCATTTTTGAAGATGTTACAGAAACGACAAGTTTGCAGAGCACTTTATTCTTCAGGTATGTCACTGACTTCAGTCTCTCCCTTTCCCGCCAAACAAAGTAGATATCATGTCTTCAAGTCGCTTTGCGTTTTAATTTTTGTATCAGCCGGTTTTTGCGGCAAATAAAATTCACGAAACTCGTTAATTAACATTTGTAGTTTAATTTGTTTGCTCTCATTGATTTCGCTTCAAGACCTATTTCTTTGTTGTCGGACTTCCTTTTGCTTGAAAAATAGTTTCATAGCGAAAATTTACGACGAAAAGCTTTTTCAAGTAGCATCGGTAAACGTTTTCTCGCTTGCAGGAACACAGCGGGCGATCCCGAGCGGTCAAGATGGCTCCATCTTGACCGCTCGGGTAGCCAATCAGAGCACGAGATTCGCTTCATCTTGACCACTCACAGAGCTAGTCATATAATAAGTACAAGTGATGACCTTCGTTTTTAAGCAACAGAAAGGCACTAATTTCCACATCATTGGCAAGGCGATACAAAAGATTGTGTGACCTTTCCGCGAGTGTAAGGTTCGCAAAAGGTGTCGTGTGAATTACTCTGAATCAAGTCAACAACGCTTTGAAATAAATATTGTCAGTGCACGTTCAAGCAAAACAAGGATTTTAGGAAGTCCACCTTTTCAATCTTTTTTTCTTTTCAGGAAAGAGAGGAAACTTATATCGGTTTACTTTCCGATACAGGTCTCTGCTGCGGGCTTAAAAGTTAGGACACTATCCTTCTTGTACAATGATTTCACTGATATAATCGACTCGTGTGAGCTCCGGTACATTCGATACCTGATAAAGTACAACATTTACTACAGGCGCGAAACCTCCGTTAAACAGCTAGAAATCAAACGCACTTCTTCACTTCTCGAATTCAAGCTATCGATATGCTATGTCGATTTTGTGTACATGTATAAGCCGTATAACGATGAGAGAATTATCACTCGTTACAACTCAAGATAACCAGTCACGAAGGAAAGAAAGAAAAAAAAAACATAAGCCTCATTAATTGATAACAATGTACGCTAAAGCGAACAAAAATTTCAGGTAGCTCACCTTTTCAATTGCAATCTGATCAAGAAACTGCTATCGGTTTGCCTCGTGCATGGAACTGCTGTCTCAAACGTTACGACACAAACGGCCTTCTTCACTTCTCGAATTCAAGCTATCGATATGCTATGTCGATTTTGTGTACATGTATAAGCCGTATAACGATCAAAAACTTATGTGAGCGAGGTCGAATTTACCCAAAATCAAACGCGTTTTACCAATGCTCTAAGCTACAAAAGACGATTCATACTCATGGCAGTCAAGATGGCGAACTGAAAGTAAACAGCCAAAGTGCTTCAAGTCCCCTGAGCTCTTCGGTTTTGTTCGTGGAGTAATCATCACTGCCAACATACAGACGTCATCGCCTAAAAATTGTTATCTCTATCAGTGTTCATCATCATATCGTTTAGTTTTCTTCAGTTGATATTTAAATTTAACAGTCTTTAAGGTTTGCCATATACCGTTATTTAACGTTTATTAACCCTTTTATTTCTTTAGGAAGCACAAAATGTACCTTGATCGTATGGCTATATTTAGACTTTCTCCAAGCCCGTTTTCGGAAGTTAGGTCGTTTGGCGGAAAACGGACTTTTCTCGCCTGCAGCGCGCCATTTTTACCGACGAACTTGGCAGCTTTTTTCTCGCGACTTCGTTGCTCATTTCTCGACGCTCTCTTCTCGCGACTACGACTACATCATCGCGACTACAGGGCAAACAAGTATCTATCCCAGGTGTTGCTGTTTCTGCTTTTAAACGTGAATCGAAAATTGATATAAACTCTCATAAAAGTAGGCCACAAGTCAACTTTATCTGCGAAGTGCAAAATCATCCCCAAAAAGAGCTTGCGATAACTAAATTTTCCTTTGTCATTTTAATTTTGATATAAGTGTTTTTCTATTCATAAAGATAACTGAATGTGTTCATTTGTACCGAGCGTGGGAGAAAGAAGAAATCTGAGTCCCGGACGGGAATCAACCCATGAGGCCATTTAAAAAGCTCATATGTGACATAAAGATAACCCAAAATATTAATTTGTCACAAGCGTGGGACAAAGATAAAATCTTCCGATTCCGACGGGAATTTAACCCATACCTCTTAGGTTTCAAAATTGGGCGCCCTAGCCACTGAGTGGGGAGAGGCTCTTGGGGAGCTACTAGGCCATTTAAGAGGTTCATATGTGACATGCGTCCAGCATACTGCTAAGATTAGCAAAAGAAGAAAACGGAGATGTATCTTGAACGATAAATTTATCATCTTTCATTGTTTATTCGTTCGACATATAATATACTACTGTCATCCAGAATTAACCTGCCTTTCGATCGCCAAAACTTTCAAACAAAACTCATTTAGCGGTATTTGAGAAGAAAAGAAAAAATACCACTCCCAATAAACTGATTTACTGGTGGACAATGAGAAAAGCTTCAGTTCAGCCCTAAGTCTATTTCCTTATTTTATGTACAACATGAAGCGGTAGCCTTAGAAAAAATATTGATTGAGCTTCTCTCCAGCTTTAGAAGCAGTCGTATGTGAAAGCTTTTTGGCCATACAACACCCGACTTATTCCCTTATTTCGGTTGTGCAACCTAAAGTCTAGCCTTAGAAAAAATATTGATTGAGTGTTTTCCAGCTGTATAAAGAAGATTCGGCGAACGTTTCTTAGAACAATTCGACTTTTCGTCTTTTGACAGCACACTCATTGTTAACATTGACCAATAGATTGCGCATTTTATCAACATTTTTCATTAGCCTTCACAGTAAGTGAATTATCTTTTGTTTCCATCCATTACTAGGCATTAAGGCACCCCAGCATTGAAAAAGAATTGTTATCTCTATCAGGTTATATTATCATATCGTGTAGTTTTCTTCAGTTCTGATTTAAATTTAACAATTATAAGGTGTGTTATAAACCTTTTTTTAACGTTTATTAACCCCTTTTATCTATTTAGGAAGCACAAAATGTATCTTGATTGATGAGGCTATATTTAGACTTTCTCAATGCCCGTTTTCAGAGCGGACTTTTCTCGCCTGCTGCGCGCCATTTTTACCCACCAACTTCGTCTCTGATTTACTGGTGGACAGTAGGAAAATCTTTTCAGCCATACGTCTTATTCCCTCATTTTGTGTAACCTGAAGCCGTATTTTTCATTTTCCCTCACAGCATTTGCTTTGTTATGTACAGAAAACACAGAAACTAGATCAAAATAACAGAATCAGCTAAAAACAGAAAAGTAATAGCTTTACCAAAAGGCTATCTAGCTTAGTTTGTTATATTTTACTGACCGACACTTTTTTCCTCTGTAAGGATTTGGGTCTTTTCGAAAAAAATATTTCACAAGCTTTTTTCAGCCGCCAAAGTCGTCTGTTGGAAATAACCTTAGACTTCCTTTCTTTTCACAACTGAGTGTTAGCACTTCTGCATTCAGTCGAATTGTCTCAGCTGCACTCACAGCATTTGCATTTGAATGATTGTTGTTTATATTCAACGAGATCAAAGGAAGTAGATAAATATCGATAATCAAACAAACGTCTATGCAGGTGACACTTGCCTCTGTAAACTATCCCGCAAGCCACAATTAAAATTTATGCAGCCTTTAAAAAAGTTAACCTGAGCTTGTAAACGCATTTTCCAAGCTCAAGTACTTTTAGCTTTTTACTTTTAGCAACAGCAGCAATTTAAACAGCCCAGGTTTTTCTTCTTCTTTATACGTAAACTAATATTTCATTTTTTTTTTTTTTTGCTTAAATGATAATCTCAATCTTGGCAAAGATCAATATTGATTGAAGCTTTCTCCAGCTTTAAAAACACTCGCATGTGAAAGAATATCCGCGAACGGTTGTTTAAACAATTTGGCTTTTCCATCTTTGAACAACGCAATGCTAACATTGACTAGAAGGTTGCGCATTCTATCAGCATTTTTTCAGTTGCCTTCACATCATTTTCTTTTGAATAATATTTGCTTCGTTGTTGAAAATCAACGGATAGACTCGATCAATATTACTGAATCGGCTAAAAAAGAAAAGGAGAGGTGTTGACAAAAGCCTAGCAGGTGAGAAAATTTCTTAGTCACCTGATCCATCCACTATCCAAACTTCGAATTTTAAGTTGAATAATCTTTTAGAAAGTGAGTGTGCGTTGTATTTGTTAAGGCGATCCAGGTGAGCTTTGACTAAACTAGCATGGCAACCTATAAAACAAATGTTCACCAGACCTTTACACATTTGAAGACCGCTTCTTCAAGATGAATCTTTGGATCGGAGTCGCGCTTTTGCTGCTTGGAGTTTCACACTCACTAGGTAAGAGAGTCCAACCTAATTGACACCTTTTACAGTATATTCCTTGCTTTGCCACTGATCTGAATACTGGTTATAAATCTGTGCCACTTCTTCTTTCCACTTTTTTTTTTCTTTGAACGTGATTGGCATCAAAATATCTGCCATTAAAACAATATTATCCCTTCAATCTCCAACCATCTCAAATTTTACAGGCTGCGGAAATAAACCATATTCAAGTAGAGTCGTGAATGGGGAAACTGCCTCACCACACTCCTGGCCCTGGCAGATTTCACTTCGGGTCAACCGCGGCCACATCTGTGGAGGATCGCTCATTGACAAAGATTGGGTCGTCACCGCGGCCCACTGCGTGGAACGAAACCCGAGGCCAAGTGGCTACACTGTCGTCGTGGGTAAGTTATTTGAGAGTTTAAATATATATATATATATATATATATATATATATATATATATATATATATATATATATATATATATATATATATATATATATATATATATATATATATATATATATATATATATATATAGGCATCCTGTATCCTCTTCTGGATCCTGCTCACAAGTGACATTTTTCGTTGGCAACGCAGCATTTTTCATTCAACCTATATATATATATATATATATATATATATATATATATATATATATATATATATATATATATATATATATATATATATATATATATATATATACACGAGGGATATAAACTATTTCCCCTTCTCAAGAAATAATCGGTGCCACACTAATAGAATAACTTCATTCTAACAAGTTATATACGTATTTATGAGGCAACAAGTCTGACGTAATGAAAATTAATGTGAACATAATTTCAATGAATAAAAAACCGTAAATAGTTCAAGAGAATTGATCCTGCCTTAGCTGCTTAGTAAGACAAAGACCTCGTGCCTTTATTTACATTTAGCTTCGTTCGTGAATAGTAAAGCGCTCGTAGCGTGTTTTGAGAGAAATAGAGGATCAAGGCGACGTTTTCGTGTCAAAAAAGTGCTTTAGGAACACCGGCTGTTTTAGAAAGTGTTTTAGGAAAAACGTCCACCAATCTGCTTTGTTTGTCTTAGTCTTGTCTGATTCATGACGCCACTCGCGCGTATTCCCAGCAGTAGATCTATTCGACTAGTTCTTAAGTTTGTTTGCAATTTTATGAAGGCGTGATCAACATTAATTGATTAAAAGACTGAATAGATTAAATTCAATTTCCTTGATGTACAGGAGCCCATCGTCGCACTGGATCAACCTCCGTGCAGCAGACCTTCCGCTTGAGACGACTCTTTAAACACGAGCAGTACAGCGGGAGACACCTGCGTAATGACATCGCGCTTCTGCAACTGGAGCGGCCGATACAAGCAAGCTCTAAAGTCAACACAGTGTGTTTGCCAAGTTCAGGAAGCCGTGCTCCAGCTGGTTCACGGTGCTACATTACAGGTAACTAGATTTTGCACAAATGGGCGGTTTTCCAGTGTTACAAAGCTATAAGTAGTTATATGTCTCCACCCATTCTATAAAGATTCAATCGTACACTAAAATATAAACATATGATTATTCAAAACTGCCTGCCTTGGTGATTGAGTTGATAGGTATTGCTTGTCATTGTAGTACACTTGAAGTTACTGCTTGGCAATACTAGTATGATACAAGCAATTCCGCTTATGTTAGCAATTTTTGAAAATGGCCCTCCAATTTTTCCATGTGTTGCCTTGAACCGTGATGTACCTGCATTTATTTGGATAGGTTGGGGAAGAACTGTCGGAGGTGGAAACGCCGCTGACACTCTCCAACAGGCGATGCTTCCTGTCGCTGAACACAGTGCCTGCAGCAGAGTGAACGGACAATTACTTCCAGTCGACGAAAGGTCAATGATATGCGCTGGAGGTCAAGGCAAAGGTGGCTGCCAGGTAAATAATCCATACTAAAGGCCAGTTTATGTACTTATAGTAAAGTGTCATTTTTTTTTCTCGTGCCCATTGACTGACTGTTCTCCTCAAAGGTACTTGCTCACGCGAATGCCATTACGGCCCTACTTACTTATCAGTCTTCAAAGGACGAACAAGGGAGATGTGTATTTTCCAACCCCCTTCCACCTCCGGATTTTCCCCCCACTGTTTTAATGACTTCACCTTGGGGTGCTTTAACTTTCAGTAGTGGTTAAGCCGGGTAGTTTGTTTACAGTTCTTTGTCCACTGTTTTTGTCTATTGATGTTGCAATGGCAACTGTGTTTCGATGTGTATATCGCGAATTTTGAATTCTTCAAACATATAACACTTCTTTTTAATGGTAATTTTGAAAGGCAGCAATACACTATCCATACGTTGAATTTGGTATTCATTAAGAGGCAAAGAAGACCTATAGATCGACTTTTATAAAAGCACATCATTTCTGTTTTTCCTTCTTCGCTAACTTTTGATATTTTGTAATCTAATCTGTTATTTTTCCTTTTTCACCTTTCAACATGTTGAAACCGTCGGTACAGCTAAGTATTCGTGGGTGATCGAAAGCAATCTTATTGTTTACCACTAAATAAAAACAACGCAAATCCAGCATTCAAAAAGGTTTGAACACTCGACTGCAAAAAATGATGTCGGATGATATCCGATGATGTATATACATTTTTAATTTTAAGCCCCCCTTTTTAGCACAAACAAACTGTGTGTGGTATATAGAAACCTTCCAACTTCAGCATTCAGGATTCCATTCAGAAGATTTTAGGATTGTAGGAAACAATAAAGTGCTTTTTAATTTGCAGTATAAAAAAATTATGTAGTGACATATTTCTTTTTCTGTAAAATGGACAATTAGGGAGACAGTGGTGGACCATTTGTTTGCAATGAAGGTGGACGATGGGTCTTGAGAGGTGCCGTGAGCTGGGGACATTCGATGTGTAGGACTGATCATTACACAGTGTTTGCTCGTGTAAGCAACTTTATTGGATGGATCAACTCGAAGATGTCAGGTAATTTAACAGCTTTCAGTAAAAAAATAATTTGATAATAAATAATTATTGTATATTCAATCCTCATAAGTTGTTATACGATATATCACGTATAGAATGATTCTTCCTTCGAGTTGTTTAGGGACTTCATAGATGCGCTAATATAAAGATTTCCAGTTTATTATTTTACAATAGTATTTTCATTCTGGTAGATAAGCAGGAAAAATATCAAATTTATACGATTATCCATGCATATGTGTAAGATGAGCACCTTACGACCCCAACAAAATATGTTTACATTACAACAAATTTTTCTTAAGGCCTCCAAAAATATAAAATAAGCTTACAACAAAACATATCAACTCACACGGGAATAGAACTCGCAACTTACGGGAAAAACGTCAATTCAGGGCTTTACCAGACTATAAGCGAAAAAGCCTGTGTACATGTACATGTACTACAAAAGAGTTCCGAATAAACTCGAAAAGTAGCAAAGAACCTTTGAAAGACATGACTTATGCCATCTTCAGTTAATTGAATATTTGAAATCTAAAGGCTGCCACACTACATACCCAAGCTACGACTACAAAAATATACATAAAATTTAATCAAGAGAGGATGAAGTAAGAGACCAGGTAATCCCCTATAAAGGCCGTATTCCCACTAAGGTAATCGCACTTAAGTTATTTTAGACGTGGTACCCAGTTGACCCGCGAATGTTAACGCGTATTGCGTTAATGTTTTCGCGTTTTTGTAAAGGCAAGAAATATGGCGTGAAAGTGGCTTCTATTCATTTTGTAGATGAACATTAAATACAAAACTTTCCCATAAACTGATCTGAAAGGTCAAGGGATGCAAAGGTCTAACATAACTATGAGAATAAGTGGTAGCGCCGACCGAGCTTAACCTTGAATTGACGGGATCGAGTACGAGTTAATTAGTTCCAGTTCTGCTAGACTTTTATTTCACAGCAAGAAAATCACCACGGCCAGAATAATAATTATTATTAAATTCTCAACCTCGAATAATGCAATTCTAGCTTTCTGATTGGTTCACTAGATCTCGGTTATCAGCCATTAGTATATACACACTCAGTGATCTTGGCTATTCCAGCAATCTGATTGGTTCACTATCTCGGGCTAATGCCGCATTATTCACTCGCTACCGAGTGGATAATGCATTATCCCATAAAACATAAAACAAAATGGCCGGCGTAAACTCGCGTTTCGCTAGCGTTTCACAATCAAAAATAGTGAAAATAAAAGACGACAGCGAGCCAGAAAATACCAAGAAGGCAACGAACTCTGGCCTAAAAGTTTTTAAAGATAAGTGAAGAAGTCATGTTTTGCAAACAAGTATTTTTCAGTTTGTTTATCGAGATAATTACTGTGATCAATTCGACCTATCGCTAAATAGGCAGCAATTAGTCTTCACGACTACAATTTGTCTCATTACGAGTATTTTTGTAGACTGGTTTGCCTGACAGAACGAATTTCCCACCGAAATCGAGGAAATAGAAAAAGAAGAATTGAAGTTTTATATCTCCGCGAGAAAACAAGACAGGTCGTATTACAACAAGGCAACACTCACCTCAATTCGAGCCGCCATTGACAGGCACCTTCGCAACGAGCCAAACAACAAGCCTTTCTTGATAACTTCGAAAACGTTGTTTGATCAGTTATCGATTTCCAAGCAGACTTTCGATTAAAGTTGCCGATTTGAACTGCGTAAAAGGACCATTTTGACGAGGATTTTATCGAAGATTGTGTACTTGCCATGTTAAAAGAATCTGTAAATAGTTTTGTACGTGTTTCACGCATGAATTGAGACGTCAAATAAGACGTCAATAAAATTGCCTTTCATGGGTTTCCTTTTGAAAATGTCTAGATTGTCTGTTTTGAGATCACTTCGTGTGTATATACTAAAACAATTATTCTTTTCAATCTCGGTGAATAGCGGCAGAATATTTACCTCGCCGCTACGCGGCTCGGTAAATATTCTGCCACTATTCACCTCGATTTCAAAGAATAATTGTTAATTATACCTGCGTTTGACCTTATATGGGAAACGAGTGCGGCAAGTGCCGCTCAGTTTAAAAATTTTCCTGCGGGAAGCGAAAGTTCCATTAGAAAAATGGCAAATTTGGCGAGGTTTATAAGCTTATACAAGAAATAATCGACAGTGCCTTCCCTAAAACCACACAAATACCACAAAATGCCATAGTTGACTCAACCACGTAAAACTGAAAGGATTGATGCGAAATGTTTAATTAAAAATACTTGTAAATGTACAACAAGAGCGACTAAACGAAGAAGAAAAGGAGAAAATAATTTACAGGAAGACCAGAAAACTGACACAATTTAATTCAGTGTTAGACGTAAATGTGGCTCAGCACTTCAGTTAAGTTTGTTACCTTTCAATCTTGATCTTGTCCTTTTATACTTCAATAAACCTCATCGAATCTGAGTGCAATTTCGTCTCAGCATAATATAGTAGTCTTGATGACAGCTGTGGAGCCGTAAACAAGTACAATATGTAAACACTTGCTTCGCTCGTCTTGCACAAGGCGTATAATTTCCAGAAAAGCTATTGCTTCGGATCTTCCCGTAAACCTTAATTGTTGTCACAATTTTCCAGGATGAAAAGACGATTTACGAGGAGATTTTCTGAGGAAAATCTTCAGAAGAAAACTCTCTCGCTCGCTTTCCTCGCGTATTCATTCAACTCAAAAAGTGAACACCGCGCCACAAATTTTCCCGCCTCCTCATACTATCACTTCGTTTACATCAAAATGAAATGTCCAGTTGATTTATACGAAAGAAGAATATAATAAAACAATTATTCCATTCACCCTTGTTGGATACGAGTGGTTATAGCCAACTCGGCGCTTCGCGCCTCGTTGGCTATTTACCACCTCGTATCCAACGCGGGCTCACGGAATAATTGTTAATTGTTCCACATATTTTATCCATAATCTTCATCAACTTCAACTACGCCTTTTCTATAAGGACTCGGCACGAGGATGTCGAGCATTGACCTGGTACCGGGTTAGAAACATCCTCGCTCGGTTGTGCTATGCCCCTGACGACTCACAACCACTAGGAGCCTTGGTGTCGATGTATCCTTTTTTTCCTTGCCCGGCCGGGAGATTTTCTCGTCTTTATCCACTTAACAAATTACTACCTTGTGGTTGACGTGGCTGCATTGCAGTTTGTTGGTCCCTCAACGTTAGTGCTTGATATAACAACTAACATCTAGTTTTATTTACCGCCTACACCTCCCTACCCTACAGACACATTACACTTCCCCATTTACCCACTGATGTTCCATCAGTGGAGAGGGAACCCATGTATTTGGGATCCCTTATATCAACACCTTTAAAGCCACATAGGTTGCTAGTGAAACTACTGAGAAATCGATTTTGTTAAAGTATTACTTTAAAGGATAATATTATGATCTAGAATCTTCCATAAATAAATGTTCAGTTCGACATTTCTGAAAATCACATATTATTATAAATACCATAAAATGGTAGTACACGCATGTAGGTCTTCGTGACGTGGAATTGAGGGGCAATCGTACATTCTCCTCCCATTACCTATAGTGCATCATCGTACCTTATTTTCAGTTGTTTTCTGAAATATTTTATATCCTTGCATTGTATTAGGAGCAGGCGGCGGCGGCGGCGGTGGAGGAGGAGGAGGTGGTGGTGGTAAGTATTTTTTTTTAAGTTAATTGCACACGAAAGTTCTACTGTTGGGATAAACAATTTCGGTTTCTTAGAATATATAATATAAGGCATAAACATTCACATTCAACAACATTTAAAACATTAAAACGACCTTTCGACCATTAGAATTATCAAGTGCACTCGCTGATCAAAAAAAAAAAATAAACGAAAAATGCTCTCTGAGAACAAACCATAATCAATGGTTTTTAGTGATTTTCCTCCAAGTAACACTGTTAAACTTGAAAACGTTGGCCCGACGTTTTCAAGGTCTTGCACCACTTGTTTCCTACCCGACTGTAGTTTTAAGCAAGTTTTGTGACCAGTACAGTGCGGTTTAGCAGGGTTAGGCAACTACTAGTGGACTTCCAATTAATACCGAACACTTTCATTGGAGTTCAAGTAGCAGTAAATCTTGGTGAGACTGCCCCTTTAACTAAAAACATTGGCAGTTTTCCATGAGTTTAACTGACATTTGTTTTTCATTTTATATATGTAATAATTACTGTCATAGAAAGTCCGTCATCATATCAAATTTACTTCATTGATTATCATTAGATCCACACACGGGTTATCTATAATTCTATCAATCCCTTAACTTATTATCTAAAGGCCTATTCCCTGTTGTTCAAAGAGCGGATAACGCTATCCACAGGATAAATCACTATCCAACACTCAGCTGCTGGATAGCGATTTATCTGGTGGATAGTGCCATACGCTCTTTGAACAACTGGGGCCTGACGGTGATCCACATGTTTATCTTGAGCCCCACACACCAACAAAACAAGTCAAGCTAAACCAGTTTTAACAAAATGAAAATCAGCAGCAGAAAACTGAAAGACTAAATTTTGCATAGGGTTCCAGTAAGCGCTAATTTGTGCTTTCAGTGTGCTAGATTTCAAGTCGAAGAAACGCCGTTTTTTAACCTTTGAACGTGTTTAAGTTCTGGTTTGAATCCGGTATAAGGATATGCATTCGATTGTGAAACCTGGATTTGATTTTGAAATCCGGATTTCGGATTTCCCAATAAAACACGACATCCAAAGTTAACTAGTGCACACTGTCAGAACCTCCCCGCTCCTTAGCTCCTTCACAGGAATGATTAATAAATTGATATTAATTTATTAACTGATTATCAAAGCTCACATCTTATAGCGCTTTATTAATTCATTGCCTTAACGCCTTAAGTTTGGTGGATGACAGCCCACACAACCATCGCAAAAGCACTAAAAAGCATTTTGCCGCACCGAAATCTTTCTCCGAGGTGGATTTCAATTAAGAAAGCCAACCTTGGATTTTATGGATTTGTTCTTTTTGGGAAATCCGAAACAAGTTCAGTAATTAACTATGTCTGACAGGAGCTGGGCGTCTCCCTTTCGTAAACGGTCGATGCCATTTAAGCGACATTTGAAACTACACTACACGACACTACTAAAAAATGCATGTCACGCTGGAACCTCTGGCATGCTAACACCTCTTTCTAATTCCACACCACCACTTTGGTGCGACAAAACGCCAACACATTTTAATATAATACTATATAAGATGCCCTTCTTAACTGTCACATAATAGCTGTCTCTATTCCCATATCCCTTACCTAAATTAATTAAAAGTAGGTCTAATACAAGCCTCATCCAGGCCTTATTTCATTTAATAATCAGAACGAAAAGCTTGGTTGCCAATGATGGTATCGGCTATCTACTATTTAATAGATAATTACCGAGGCTCATAGCATTATAAAAGCCCATTTTTCTTTCTCTGCATTACATCGACGATTTTAGCAGCTTCTACATTGATGTTTTGGTACACAGCTGCAATATTCGATATATTGCATAGGGAGAACAATAGCATTTAGGAGGGTCAGTAAAAAAAAATAGCGCTGGAGCTGTAGTCAGAGTGGCTAGTCTTGCCCCCTGCTATAACAATAATTATTATGCACCTACATGAGTATTATATCTTTTATTGTTGAGGTTTCATTTCAATAACTGAAACAAATTGATCATGTTTATAAACGGAATCGACCCTTATTTTTTCAGATTGCGTAGACAGAGATCGGCGCTGCAGGGGTTGGACACGGTATTGCCGTTTTAACAATTATGTCCAGCAGAATTGCAGAAAAACATGCCGTCTTTGTTGATGAGAAGGTTAGTACGGTGTGATTGTCAAAACATCAGAACAATGCTATAAATAATTTATCTGTCTGCATGATACCGAGCCAAAATTGAAATGTTGAAGTATGATAACCTGTTACTCTATGGGCAAGAACATCCAGTCAACTAACTATATGATAGGTTCTTCCGTTAGCTAGTCGTACACTGTACTGCGCAAAGGCTGAATCGGGCAAATATTACAATTTTACAACTTTTGCCGGTCACGAAGTACTTGACCATTGTTTGGAATAGATGTAGATATTTTACTCGAACCAAACTGTCCGATGGCGAAATTGAATTGAAAACCAGAGGAAGGGCGGGGTAAATTTGATATTTAATTTCGGCTAATTGAAAATGGATGTAAAACGTTAGACGCAATTAAATTGTTTTTTCATGGTGCACGGAGTACGTATCAATCACAACCAACTTGAGCTGAGTATTAACACTTATTTCGTTGCTTTCGACTTTATATTGCAGGTGGTTGATGACGGTGATATCCGGTGACATCCGCCTGCGCTATGGCGTTCTAAAACGACCAGAATCATTAGTTGCCAGAAAATATGTAGCTGAAATTAAAAATAATCCATTAAAAGCATGATATGAAATGACTTGATTTTACCTAGTACTCCAGTTAAAATCTTTACGCTTTCCCATTGTTCTGTTACAACTCTAAAACTGCTGATGTGGGCGTAATGCGTACGTTAGCAATCACCGTAAAGAACAATAACGTGTAACAATAACGTGGTGACAAATCAAAGCTGAAAACAATCAGGTCAACTAAAAAGAAACGTGTCAGTTTTTGACACGTTTCTGCGTTTTCTGGAAGCTGCGTTTGCTCGTAAAAGATCATATCTTAGCAGCTATCGCCTACGTGGAAACCACATTTAGAAAGGACTTTGTTCAGGTGTGGGACCATCGCTTCGGAAGTTATAGTCATGAAGATCTTTTTCGCTGTTTTGCTCCTTGCCTTCTTAAATTTTACGTTTGCGAAACAAGAAGGTATGACCGGGCTTGATTTACTTTTTTTTTTCTATTTTGTATTTGTACCCATAACGACCGAAAAACCGTAAACGTTTGAACGATTTTAGCAACTTACATTGAGAAAGTAGAAAAGTTTATTTTACGATTAGCTATGAAAGATTTCGTTGAAAAGAAACCTTATATGTACTTATGCAATGGCACTGAATCCTTATCGCCCTTATGAATCCAGGATGGCAAAAATCTAACGGCCGGTATCCGCTTATTGCAAAGCAGCTCGCTCGTCCACAAGGGCCGTGTTCATCAAATGCGCGCAGTTTCCTACCTATAAAGCCACGAAAACAAAATGAAGAAAAAAGTACACTAGTTAAGCAGAGTACTTTTCCAGTGTGCGCATATTGCGGGTAAGTGAACGAGAAACTACATACATTCCTAGATTTAATTTCATTAGAAGAATTTTTCTGTTGTCGATGCTTTTATAAGCTAGCCTTTTCAGTCGAACCCAAGCTATAAACACTATTTCAAATGAACTTCCTTTAAGTTAAGCTAGTATGAAAATTTGGTGGCAGAGCAAGGTAAGATATTATTGCCAAAGATTTTTCTTTCATTATTTTCGTCGCATCTAGTTCGAATGCAAATAGATAACCCCACGATTTCAATTAGCTGTATTTATTCAGGTAAAGGACCATATTTACATATAGATCGCCAAAGTTGGGGTTGATTATTTTATAAAACATATCAGATTGGCTAGAAAATATAATGCTGTGAGCTTACTTCAATCCAAATTTCATGAGATAAATCTAAATCCAAAATATTCGGCTAAGAAGTTCAATGAGGGATAGTGAAAAGCCCTCGGATCTACGAATAACAACGAGTTAAGTTATGAAACAGTTTTTTTAGAAATGCAAATTTCCTTTTTTTTTCTGATCATCTCAAAAAGACAAAAATTTTATTGAGATACCTGTAGCATGAAATTATAATGCGCAAAAGTAATGCGAACGAATTATCAGCAAAACGAAACGAAATTTTGCTAATGCAAACGAAAATTCAGACTTATGAAAATACGATTTTATATCTCAAAATCGTGGAATGAGGATGCATCAAGCCATAAAAAAAATCAAAGAAAGAAAATCATATTACAGCATATTGTGCCGAATGAAGTTGTTTTAACGTTATTGACTTTTTTTTCAGATTTTGAAAATGATTCAGCAAAATATGAACGCAGTGCAGGTATGAACATACTGCTAAATGTTTATGATCTATAAAGAAAATGTTATGTTGGTGCGCGCCCCAGGCTGAGGATACCAAACAAAGAAGGACACTTAATTCTTTTACTTCTCTCCACCTTCCATTGATAATTATGTGTAGAAATGCCATGTATTGATATTCATTACTGTGTCGGAGAATAGGAGGGTAGAGAAACGTCGTCAGTTATCATATTATAATTTTCTGGTAACTTGTGTTTTAGGATGCAGTGATGATTGGGGTTCCTTATGCCAGCGGTACCAGAAAATGTGTCACTACAATCATGTTAATACAGGTTGCCGAAGGTCGTGTGGATTATGTTAGTTTGAGGTAAACATAAGCAATAAAAGATTAAAACAGGATTCCTTTAATAGTACATCAACCGTTTGTCTGCCTTTATTTACTTCAACGTAGTTCCTCGGGTTCATTGTTTATTTGTTTACGGCTCGAACTGCGGCGGTCATCATCAAGACTATGCAATGTGTTGTGAGCAACGCTAAGCTCAGAATCGATCAAGTCCACATAAGTAAATGACAAGACGCAGATATAAGGTGAAAAACTTTACTGAATGTTTTCACGTTACAGACAACAGTTGTTGTTCGAATCTTCCAGTAAAATGTTTGTTGCTAAATTTCGTTTCATTTAGCTACTTTTGTTGCACTTGTACTTGTGTTGATTTTTATTTACCGCGTAAGTTGAATTTTTTACGCCGTGAGTCGAGTTTGTTTTACCGCCGTTAGTTTCTTTGTTGTGTCATGAGTTGAGTTTGTTTTGCGCGAGTTTGTTTTGCCCCGAGTTGAGTTTATTTTGTCGCCAGTACTCGTTGTACTGGGAGTTCGTTTTGCTGTGACTTGAGGTTGTTTTGTTTGCCGAGTTTGTTGTGCTGAGAGTTTCTTTGTTGCGTTCATTTTGTTTAGCCGCGAGTTGACATTGTATTGCCTTGAGTTGAGTATCTCATTTGCCGTGAGTTGAGTTTATTTTGCTGCGAGTCTCTTTGTTGTGCCATAAGTTCGTTCTTTGTGCCGTGACTTGTTTGTTTTGTCATGAGTCGGTAAGTTTGCTGAGTTGGTTTTGCCGTGATTTCTTTGTTGTGGTGCGAGTTGATTTTGTTTAGCCGCAAGACTGTTTTAGCCGTTAATTAGTTTGCTTTGCCAAAAGTTATTATTATTATTTTCTCGTGAGTTGATTTTGTGTTTAGTGAGTATATTTTGTTTTAAGGTCAGTTTCGCTGTTACCGTGAAAGATGTGAGCCACCGTACTATTACTATACGGTTCCTGAAAATGTGTCTTTGTTCGTTTGTTTTGTACCTTTCTAAAAACTCGAGCTAGAGATATCAAATCGGACAGGGTACACTGTCTAATACCCGTTGTCCGATTTTTACCACGTGATGCGATTCGTACAATGGCGCGCGCAAAAATTAATCGGTGGGTTCAGTACAGGGCGCTATATTCACAGCGATAGGCAGTGACTTTGGCATATCAATGCCTTGTTACTCAACAACAACTTTATTACCAAAAAAGGACTTCATACAATGCTTCAAAAAAAAAAAAAATTAAAACAGGATATTGGTAATAACACTCAGAAAAAGTAAAAAGCTTATCGAGCTGAGCGAAGTTAAATTAGATTAAAACTAGGACGGTGGTTGGCAATAAAGCAAAATTAAATAAATAAATAAATAAATAAATAAATGAAACGGTTAATGGAAAACGTTAATAGCTAACAAACATTCTACAGCAAAATATATAAAAGCTCAGCCATGCCACCTGTGTCATCCAGGCAAGTAAACATGGCGGACAACTGTTGAATGAAATTTTCGTTCATTTGAAAGAAATCATTCCAACTCCGGGTGTCCAAAACACTAGAAATTGTGAAAAAAAAAAGATTATTCGGGCCTTTGGTGCAAAAAATTCTTAAAGGAATGGTTTTCAAGGCATTAAGAGATCGTAAACACAGTGGACTTGTAGATCACACGGCAGTGTTAAAAACTCTGTTGGATTGAATGACCGAAATTTAATTTTCTTCAAATCAGAGCTACTAATTTTGAGCATAATGGTCCATCTGGCGAAAGTTACCTACTATGAAACAAAGGTACCAAATAAGTGGACTTTTCGTAGTGTTTCTTTTTTTTCTATTTTTTTTTTTTTTTTTTTTTTGCGTTACTTGTGTGTGAATTAATTCGCCGTCGATGTATTAACTGGTTTAGGTGTACACAATGTTTTCTTTCGCAATTTTGCAGTTCTTGATATTTGAATTCACCTCTGAAAATTGCACTTAAAGAATCATTCACTTTAGGCTCATTGAATATCGGGGAAACAGTTCCGAGATTCACGTCGTCTTTGGCGAATATTTGTTTAGCAAACCCGTAACCTAATATCACAGTTTAATATGTCAATGTGTACTTTGTTTTCCAATTTACAACGTTATAACTCTAGCTAAGGAGGTGCACATGCCATCCACATTATCAATGTCATGCCCAATTGAAATTAAAAAAAAATAGCTAAACAAGCTAAGGAGGTGCACATACCATGCACATTATCAATGTCGTGACTAATTGAAATTAAAAAAAAAATAGCTAAACAAGCTAAGGAGGTGCACATACCATGCACATTATCAATACCATGACTAACTCACTGCACATAGTGACCTTCATTTCAACCGTTTGACCGGTTGTTTCAAAAAAGAGATGAGAGACAAAGAAATAAGCATTGGAGGAAAACAATAGCATTTATGATAAGTAGACTCACGGTGACTTAGTTGATGTAATTCTTACAGTTTTATTGTCTAACATGAAAACAAAATAAATCATACTACCATGGGAGTGATTACAAAAATCACCAGATAAAAACTCAGTAGCAGAAGGAAGCATTTTAGTATTCTTTCTTAATTTGCAGTTTAAAGTATAAATTAGTGGTAACATTATTACTTTTTCAATTAAATATATTTGCTGTCTAACTTAATAACAATAGGCGACGGGGTTGAAAAGCAGACCAGTCACTCACCATTCTGCTTGAACAATTGTCTTTTCTAGGGGTGCTAGCTCTTTTCTCTTAATATTTTCGAAGAGAACAATATCGTTTTTTCTGTGTTAGATACCGTTGCGGGATTTTTTCGTAAGGTGCAATTCTCAGAGATTTTCAATGAAAGCCAGGAAATAAAAGCCTTTCGACCAAGACACCTCGTAACACTGGACAAACCTGTTTGAAAAGAAGTCTATTTAAACGTTATGCATGCAGCCTTCCGCAATTACGGTGTTTGTGAGACTGCCAGTACTTGTATGTAAGATTTGAAATAACTGTTCTGTTTTTTTTGGAGAAAATTGGCCACGCATATGGCAGTTTTAATTGAATCAATTATCTCTAAGTCTGTGACGCAACCCGTGTCACGATAACGGGGCCCTCTTAACGCAACATAAACTTCTCGAGGAAACACGCAACAACAAAGTAAAACAATAAACATTTAATAAAGAAAAAATAGCACTAAATAACAGTATTACTTTATTGAACTAATTATTCTAATTACCAAATGTAAACCACGCGCTAATATGTTAAAATAAAAGAAAAAAGAATTAATTACAAACGAAAGAAAACTAACGTTACAGGTTAATAACTTGCCAATGTTTTTTTTAGTTCGTGTTCACCTTGCGTTTCCTCGGTTGTCCTTGTTCTTGAACCCCAAAAAGAAACCCAAACACACACAACATCCAAATATCAATATCCTACCACACAACACCGCTCCTTACTTGTTCCAAACTACTGGCCAGGTAACTTTGTTTTCCGGTTCACTTCACTGCTCCGGACTCCGGCACACTCCGTTTCTCCGTCTCACTACGGTTTACTTTGTAATTCCGCCTCAGTCCGCTTTCTCTGGTTTACTTCGTAAATCCGCCTCACTTCGTTTTCTCTGGTTTACTTCGTAACCGTGAATTACTCGCACACCAAGCTCAGTTTTTCCCCGACAAACGAGTCTTGAATTGCAGGATCGATAGCTTCTGTTAATGACTTCTCAGCAGTGACGGTGCTTCTTCCAACTTTTCATCACTGATCTTCACCACAACGTTCGTTACTGCACACCCCGAAAACCTTCTCTCAACTATTTCGCCACAAAACGCTTTATACGAAACGCAGGTGAACCTACAATTATCTACTAATTTACAATAGAGCTGACTTATGATTAACAACTAATTTACAATAGGGCTGACTTACAATTAACAACTAACAATAAATTACAATAAAGGTCCTATAGAATTGATTACGCAACAACTAACATATTACACTTTTAGAGAATAAAAGTTACGTAACAGCGGAAAGAAAGGAAATGTAGACAATATACTAGGGGAACAAAACTAATTACAAAATCAACAAAGAGAAATTCCGTGACAAAGTCATAACAAAATATAGAAAATCTGAACATATTTAACTTTTGAAACAAGACATACATTTATTTCCAATGCAAGATTTGAAATAACTGTTTTTCTTAATCTTAGTGCTTTTTAGGTGCCTGTTGTTATATACTCTGCACTAGGTATATAATGAAATGAAAAGTTGTATTGTTAGAACTGACACAATATGCAAAATTGGAGAAGAATGGATAAAGAAAAACAACTCATCGATTCAGACATTTTAACACCCGAATTAATCACGTGCAGACGCTGTTATACTTTCAATTGCAGTATAAATTTCGTTGTCATTCGTTATCTCGTCTAGTCTGAGGCTTGATTTCGATCAAACGGGTAACAACTGGCTGGGAGCGGAAAGCGTAAACAAAAAGCTAAAGTAAGCGCATTGAATTTTTTTCTTAATTATTGTGACTTTTTTTTGTGTGTGTGTTTTTGTTTTTTTATTTAGAGCAAGTCGAGATTACTATATCAGTTGAAACATTCTTGCGAACTTAGTCTTGTGTTTGCGTTTTATCAAGCACTTTGACGCGAAATTGCTATGTTTTGTCCAGTATACGTAGCTCCTCGAAAATATTTTCTGGTAGGTTTGGAATATGATTCAAATTTTTAATTTCTTTCACTGTGCAATTAAATTTCTTTCGATGTTTCTCTGCGATTGAGATTACTTGTCAGCGGTATATGCAGAAAAGTGTAACGCAATGTTGCCGTTCTTTGACTCGAAACACTCCGGAAGATTTTGCTGTCTTTTGATCTCTTGGATTTTTCTCAACATACAGAAAGCTCATTGAAAGGTACGAACGTCTTTTTAACCTATTTTACGAGTGTTAAATTAAGAAAGCAAATTCTGGATGATTTGAAACCGATTTGATCTGATAAAGACCGCTTTTGATCTTGACAAATGGCACGTGAGCCGTGTAAACTTTGGAACGCGAGGTCAAATAAAAGGCACAAATCTGCTAAATTATTTTACTTTGTTCTTAAGAACGATAATTAAACACTCGTAATAGTCTTGTAAATGTGTGATGGTGCTTGATAAGAAATTTGTTTAAAGCTTTATTGTTCAGAAGTGTTTACATGATATGTTTTCATCGACTGGAGGCCGTTACGGCAAAGCTCAAATTTCACGAAAGTGCCATTTACATTTCGCGACCTCAAAAGTCATCTTTTGAGTTGCCCAAGGTTTTGAAAACGGATTTTACAAGAAGAAAGAATGCTCTTTCACGTGGTATAAGTTTCCTTACCTTAGCTCATGTCCCAGTCAACGATTTTAGCCGTAAATTTTGTCAATTTTAACTTGTGAGAAATCGCTCAAACTAAATGTAAATAATTGAAAATCTTCTAAAAATTCTTTATTAATCCAAACAAAGAAAATAATCGCTCAAAATGACTATCATTATCTATTCTTTCTTATTATCTATTTGCTGCTCTGGGGAAACTTGTTTTGATATTGAAATGGAGGTCTTCGCAATGTGCGGTATGAGAGCCCTTGAAACACCGCTCGAGAGCGGCGAAATCAAGATGACCTCCGTACGCCCAAAATAATAATCGGATCAAAATAAAAACTATATTTCTAGTTATAGTTCACCAAGGGCTATACTGTGATTTTTTTTCAGATTTTTTGATTTTTCACTATTGCACCTCACCGGTTCATATTTACTGAAACCAAGTCTTAAGCCGAGAAAATTTGTTTTGTTATTTATCCTATTTTATCGTTTTTACTCTTGATTAGCTATATTTTTGGCAGACTTGTTGTATCTACTCGTAAAATCACCGCTTATAGCTAAGATCGTTATAAATTAAGAGAAGTTGACAATAAGAGCCGAATTTAGAAGCAGTTCACAGCTGAACAAGTTTCACAAACAAGACATTTTGCTGTTATTGCGAAACCGTTATTTAATTAACACCCACAACCTTCAAATAATTCCCAACTACATTTCCGCTATATTCATTTCAAAATTAAGCCAACTCAACGAGCAATTGGTGATTTCAGCTGTTGGACTAGCCGATGAAACAATTTCCCGAAATGAAAAGTTTGTGTTTTCAAGCTCACACCTCTAGGCTCAGTCCGCATCATGATGAGTTTCCTAGAGGTTATTAAAATCAAGCTTTCATTCGCATTTCTAACATCTTCTGCATCCTTTGTCTCAACTTGCGGACTGAAACCTTCACTTCGGATGCTCTCTCAAATTAAAAGAGAACCTACTTTTGGCAGAAATGTAGTTCAGGGTAACAACTTTCTCCCTTTCCGATTACTAGTATTTTCAAATAATTTCCGAACATAACAATTTCTTGAAAAACAAAATTTTGCACAAGTAAACAAGTCGGGATCGATTACTCATTCTCTTGTTCTTGGCAGCTCGATCAGTATGTATTTATTCGTGTAAACATTTATGTATGTATTCATGTAAACAAATTCTTTGTCAACTTAATCAAACAGTATCCTAACTTTAAATTATAAGTTAAATGGATCTTAAGAGAGATGGGCATGGAGTTAGAAAAGCTGATCCAGGTGAATTGCAACTGAAACAACAATGTAGCCTATAAAACAAACGTTAAGAAGAGCTTTTTTTTAACATTTGAAGATTTCAAGATGAATCTTTGGATTGGAGTAGTGCTTTTGCTACTTGGAGTTTCATACTCACAAGGTAAGAGAATCCAACTGGACAGTAACATTTTAGTACATATTTATTTCGTTAAATACATTTTTGCCATTGATTTATTTCAATACTAATTATAAATTACTGCCCCATCTTCTTTCCACTTTTTCCTTGAACGTGATTGGGGTTCAAAATATCTGGCACCAACATTCTCCATCCATCCCAAATTTTGCAGCCTGCGGAGTTAAGCCATATTCAAGTAGAGTCGTGAATGGGGTAAATGCCTCACCACACGCCTGGCCCTGGCAGATTTCACTCCGGGTCAACGGCCGCCACATCTGTGGAGGATCGCTTATTGATAAAGATTGGGTCGTCACCGCAGCCCACTGCGTGGATCGAAACCCTAGGCCAAGTGGCTATACTGTCGTTGTGGGTAAGTTATTTGAGAGATTTATATTTACTAAACTTATATTTTAGCTTTCGTTTTTCAATAACTCGTTCATCGATCATTCTGCAGATAAAAGATTTCCTCTTCTACACATTTATGCATGTATTAATATGAATAGAAATTTATTATGGAACAAATATAAAAAAAAACATAACTAAATATAGAAGAAATGAGGGTCTTTTAACGGACATCAAGGATGAAGATCTTTTCATTTTTCTCTCCTCGGCCGGAGTAATTCATTCGTGTGGCTTTTCCTGTCCATTTTCTCTCCGTTTTCTTTTAGAAGTATTTTTTAAGTGTGACGCAATTTCTCTGTGCGTAAACCATCTTCAGCAGAAATCAATAGAAACACAATCAGAATAAGAAAGTGCATATAGTAGACAACATTTGATTATCTTCGAGCCTTTTAGCAAGACAAAAAAAATACAACGTCTTCCAGATCTTTGGCTCCGTTCGGCAGTAGACCTATACGAGTAGTTCTTAGGTTTGTTTTACAGTGCTTTTAATTAAGCTTTGATAAGAATAATATGCTCGTTTCTTACTGAAAAAAAAAAAAAAAAATCAAATAGATGAAATTTAATATCTTACAGGAGCCCATAGTCGCCTTGGGGTAACTGCCGTGCAACAGACCTTCCGCTTGAAAAAACTGTTCAAACACGAAGGATTCAGCATGAGACATCTGCGTAATGACATTGCTCTTCTGCAACTAGAGCGGCCGATTCAAGCAAGCTCTAAAGTCAACACGGTGTGTTTGCCAAGTTCAGGAAGCCGTGTTCCAGCAGGAACACGATGCTACATTACCGGTAACTAGAGTTCGTACAATTCTTGCAAGTGCTTCTTTACCTATTGTAAAGATATCAATAGTTAGCATTGATGCTTCTGCTTAATCTCCCAAATTTCCAGACCGACTGCCTTCTAGCCTGTCTACAAAGATTCAATAGTTAAATGTAAACCTGCGATCATTCCACACTGCCTGCCTTGTTGATCTAGTTTATGATTATTTTCAAGGGGAGGGGATACTCATTCTTCTAACTTGTTGAGGTTTTGCCCCGAGGTCCAAACCCTTTCTTTCCCTTCCATGTACCATTTTTGCCAGAAAGTGTACCCCTTTCAAATACCTCTTTAAATTACTAATCCCCTTACAAAGGTTAATAAATCGACAGGGCCTCTAGGCCTGTTGGAGATATTTCAGTTGAAAGGCCCACTTATATACCTAAACGGCAGTTTTCTCTACCTGTTTGTATAATCCAGCTCGTGAAATGATGGTAAATGTACCTCTTTTGGCGGAGCCTTCTCGTATTGCTTACGACAGGGAGTACCCCTCTCGGGATAATAGTGAAGTCGGTGGTGGGCAAGACTAATACTATGCAAGAAATTCCGCTTATGTAAGCAACATAACAATAACAATGAAAATGTAACTGCATTTATTTGGATAGGCTGGGGAAGAACTGTCGGAGGTGGAAGTGCGGCTAACATTCTCCAACAGGCAATACTACCTGTAGCTAGTCACAGTACGTGCAGCCGGGTGAACGGAAGATTAATTCCCGTTGATGAAAAGTCAATGGTGTGCGCTGGCGGTCAAGGCAAAGGTGGATGCCAGGTAAATAAGCCATACTAATGACAAGCCTTTCTCGTTATTCTCAATGATAATTGCTCACTCGAATTCCATCACGGTCCTGCTCACTTAAGTATATCAGTCTTTCTTCACTATGGGAGGATTCCATACACCATAATCTTGGACAAAGCTAGTTGTAACGTACGAATTTCACGCATTTTTTCACAAATGTCCTCGACTTTTAAGCGAGTAAAATTATTTCATTCCCCTCTTCACCTACACAGTATTGTCTGTTGGGGTTTGCGATTTGCCAGGCTTTCTTTTCACTGCACGACAGCATTAACAACATTGAAATGCATATGGGTGAAAGGGGTTGAAGAAATGAAATGTTGAGTCTAACTTGTAAATTTCGCAAGTGTTTCAACAGCTTTGTTCAAGATTGTAGGAAACTACAGTTTGCCATCTTGCAGTATAAAAAATGATATAAGGATATTTCTATTTCCGTAAAATTGACAATTAGGGAGACAGTGGTGGACCATTTGTTTGCAATGAGGGTGGACGATGGGTCTTGAGAGGTGCCGTGAGCTGGGGACATAGGATGTGCAGGACTGATCATTACACAGTGTTTGCTCGTGTAAGCAACTTTATTGGATGGATCAACTCGAAGAAGTCAGGTAATTTAACAGCTTTCAGTAATATATCATTTAATAATAAATAACTTCTGCATATTCAACATGATCCTCATAAGTTGACATACGATATATTACGTCTAGAACGGTTCTCTCCTTCAAGTTCTTTAAGGACTTCATAGATGCGCTAATATGGAGATTTAGCCAAGCCTAAAAGCGGAGATCTCCAGTTTATTACTTTACAATAGTATTTTCATTTTGGTAGATAAGCAGGGCAAATGTCAAATTTGTACGGTTACCCATGCATAGGTGTAAGATGAATATCTTACGGCCCCAGCAAAATGTGTTTAGATTACAACAAACTTTTCTCCAGGTCTCCAACAATATAAAATAAACTCACAATATCAACTCAGGCGGGAATAGAACTCACAACGCAAGGAAAACTTTTAGTAAAAAAGCCTCTACATGTGCATGCACAGTAAAAGAGTTTCAAATGTTAAAAACGAAAAGCAGCAAACAACTCTTTAAAGACCTTATTCGGCATGACTTTTACCATCATCAGTTTATAGAACAGTTGAAATCTAAAAGCTATAGATTATATGCCCAAGCTACAACTACGAAATAAATATAATGTTTGATATAATCATCTAACTGCAAAAAATTATACATATCTGATTGTTTTTAGATTCAGCTAAAACCGTACATTGTCTAATATTATAATAGGGTTATAACATCAACACTTTCAAACACTCAAGTCTTGCATATCAACATCTTTATTGATTAATCTTTTGTTCTATTAGTAACGGCTGCATTTCAAACTAGTTATTGTGCATGACAGTACCAGGCGATACCTTCCACTCTGTAACGTCTTACCGTTATCTATTGTTACTTTAGTATCACCCAACTAGTGGACTAATGCAAATCCTGCATTTTGATTGGCTACGCTACTAGAGGACTATTAGTAATAGTCATCGAGTAGCAAAATTCGTGATGTTTCTTTCGTTTTATTCCCAAATCTTTCTTCAACTTGCATTTGCTAACTTTATTATTGCTTTTTCTGTCCGACTAGTTGGGTGATACTAAAACAATTAGACCCTTCGCCCTCAAGCGCCACGGGCCAATAGCCCATGAGGCGAAGCCGAATGGGCTATTGTTAAGTAGTTGTAGCTTGGGTATATATATAGCCTTTAGATTTAAAATGATCAATAAACTGAAGATGTCTTAAGTCGTGTCGCAACATGCCTTTAAAAAATTGTTTCGTAGCTTGTTTTTTTTTTAAATTGGTCATTTTTTTTTTCTGCTACCAAGAACATTTGGAAATATCATCCAAAACTAAGCGACTAAGTATCAGGAAAATGGTTTCTTTCAAAATAATTTTAAAAAGAAAGCCATCGAGAAACGAAAATCAGATTTGAATCTGTCATTCCTTAAGAGCCGCCGTTCAAATTTGCCACCTTTTCATACCATCACGCCCATGTCATCCAGTATAGAGTAAATTGTTTTCTTTTTTTATCATTATTATTATTTGTTTTAAGGTTTGCATTAAATTATTACAAATCCTCTATTGAGTATTGCTAGCTATGGCCCTATCTCAGCCGTCGATTAGTGCACTATAATTGCTATTTCCGTTCCTTCTCTCGCTTTTTTAAGTTTCTTTCATAAATTAGCATTTTCCTCTTGTAGGTGGCGGTGGCATCACTCCTACTTCTACCAGCTGTTCAGATAACCATCATTATTGTAAATACTGGACACGATACTGTTCTTACCACCCCTTTGTAAGAGCTAACTGCAAGAAAACATGCAATCTTTGTTGAAGGTGAGTTCAAAACGATTTTGAAGTTCAACAGTTTGTCGTTTGTATCTACCACAGGCCGTTTCGGATTAAATTAGGTCAAGTGGATGATGTTGTGCATGCGTAACAAATGTTTTACACATGCTAAATAGACGACGTCTCCATATATCACCTGCTCCTCCCCTCCCCCAACGATAAAAAATGAAGCACGCACGTACAATATTGTTCTTTCATCTCAAATTGTTCGCTCGTTGCTCGTTCATATCATATTGTTCTTTGATCACGCTGTACTAACTGCTCACTGCCGGTGCCGGGAGTACATAGATAGAAAACAGAAAGCTGCACATAGGTTCCGTGAATGGATATTACCTCGATAATAAGAACTTATTTTTGGATGCTTGGTGTTAATAATAGATATTGGCCATGATTGATTTTTATGACTGTTTGATCAATAATAAATAGTCGAATAGTTGGCTTCTTAATTTTTATTTTTGATATTTGTTGTTGTTTTCTTTCTTTATAGGTTGAAGCCTTATGTGAAAAAATGGAAAACCTTCCTTAGTAGACAATGTAGTGAATAAAGCATTATAAACGAACTATTTGCTGACTCAATTACTTATAAATGTATATTTACCAACACTCAATGTGTGCCTAAATACCCACTTTTGCTAACTTACGAGAAAAACATATTTTATTATTCCATTATTGCGTCATTTTTACCATATTAGGGCAAAAGAACGCGCAAAATATATACCTCTTATTAATCGAGTTCGAGGTCCGTACAGTAAAATACGGACCGAGTTTTTTCCTGTCGATTTATGGCCCAAGCGCGAAGCGCGCGGGCCATAAATCGATGGGAAAAAACGAGGATCCGTATTTTACACTACGGACCGAGAAAACGAGGTTAATAAGATATTTATTATATCTCTCATTCGGGCGAAAAGAAACCATTTCAAGTCAATCGCGGCTACATTTGAATGACGCGCGCGTCAAATGCAAGAAGAAAGCGAAATTTATTGGTTTACGAAAACAGTTTGCAGTTGGCTCGCAGAGACGTGAATCCAAACTTCAAACGTTTTAATTTTACGATTAATCCGTACAGCTTCTTTCTGTGGAAAACTGGATACAGTTCAAGATTACTTTGAAATAACTCCTGAAGTGATGTGATGTTTGATAAACAGAGAAGAACAACTCTACTGAGAAGAAAGCGGTGACCGCAAGCAACAAACAATAATTTCGTCGAAAGCATAAACAACCGGTAAAAACCTCAGAGACCTCCGTCTACTTTTAAGCGCTTTATTGTGTCGTACTGAGAGGTGTTTGGTGCAGAATTCTGGTTGGAAAATGGGTACACTATCCAACTTTTGTCTGGGGTGAACTCGAACTATCCGGCCGTTTTCAAAATAATAAGCGGACGTAGATCGTCAACAACAGCAGCAGGTACGTTGTTTTGAATGTTTTGTTCGTTTACTCTCGACTAGCCTGCGAATACAGCCGCCTCTCATTCCGGGAGCGATGAGAGGCGGCTGTATTCGACAAAAGTCTCGACAAAACTCTTTAAATCTTTTTCATTCAGAATTCGACTTCTCTACCTTTCGGCAGAGAGAAAATTGTCAAGTTTCTGACTTGTGTGATGCTCGGGGTCGAGGACGCTTTCAGTTTCTAAAAGATCTGAAAAATCTAGTTTGAATTTTGTAAGACCCTGTATTTTTCGCTTTTGTCTCTCAAAATGTTTTGTCCGAATGCAGATGTTTTAAAAGTAGCTTTCAAAATTTTCGTTGTAAGAGATTTTGATAAACAAAACTTATCGCATCAGGAGAACTCTCAAATTTCGCGGGCCGTACTGTAGAATACGGCCCGTAAAATTGACCAATCACAGCGCGCGTACTGTCTTAGAGATATAATAAATATGTGTTATTGACCAAGCGTGAGGTCAAGATGGCGGGATATTGGCCGAGTTCTTTTTTTGCGTGTTTGTGGACCGAGACGAAGTCGAGGTCCATAAACACGCAAAAAAAGAACGAGGCCAATATCCTGCCATCTTGACCGAACAAGCTTGGTCAATAAAGGATTTATTATGACTTTTTTCGAGCACTGAAAAGGAAGCCAGTTGCATGCACAATCAATGGCGCACGCTAAATCATTTCATTGGTTTAAAAGTTTAATGAGTGACTGTCAAATTCTGGAATGAATCAAGACGAAGTAAAACGATGCGACAACAGCGAAATTCACATCATTTTAACCCTCAAAAAGATATTGGAATGGCTTAAATTTGCGAAACAACGTTGAGTTTGAAGCCTTAAAAGAAGAATGTCCATTCCATCTGGCCGCCAGCTTTTAATTATTGGACGTTTTGCAGAGTATTTGCTGGCTTCTGGCGCTTTAGTGGTGCAAACCTGCGGTGACATATATACGCGAGCTGAATATTGAAATTGTGATTGTTGAAAGCGTTTGGGATTTTAATACCACTTCACAGGAAAAGCTTGAACTTTTCTACATCATTAATTTAAATGCTCGACTCACTCTTAGTCGAAGTGAGCATTAGAGGCTTCGGTGAAAAGATGTTAGGTTCGCCGTGCCGTCCGCTTTCTTCCATTATTTTTGAAGATGTTACACAAACGACAAGTTTGCAGAGCACTTTATTCTTCAGGTATGTCACTGACTTCATTCTCTCCCTTTTCCGCCAAACAAAGCTGATATCATCTCTTGAAGTCGCTTTGCGTTTTATTTTTTGTATCAGCCGGTTTTTGCGGCAAATAAAATTCACGAAACTCGTTAATTAACATTTGTAGTTTAATTTGTTTGCTCTCATTCGCTTCAACACCTATTTCTTTGTTGTCGGACCTCCTTTTGCTAGAAATAGACATTTCGGAAAATACTTTCATAGCGAAAATTTACGACGAAAAGCTTTTTCAAGTAGCGTCGGTAAAAGTTTTTTCGCTTGCAGGGACACACCGGGCGATCCCGAGCGGTCAAGATGGCTCCATCTTGACCGCTCGGGTAGCCAATCAGAGCACGAGATTCGCTTCATCTTGACCGCTCACGGAGCTAGTCATATAATAAGCCACGTTATTACACAGTAGAACAGGGCAAAAATATGGACTGAAAGCGGAGCGACAATATGGCCGAACCAAACTTTATTTTTTAGTGGAATAATACAACACTAATCGATGGTTTAGCATATAATACGTGCGCACATTTTTCACACTACCACGCAACTCGCAAAATATCAATATATGCTAAACCATCGAATAAGGTACATGGAGGGAGCGACGAAAATCGAGGCTTGGATTTTTCGTGATGCTGAAAATCGTAAGAAGAAGAAGAAGAAGAAGGAGAAGGAGAAGAAGAAGAAGGAGAAGGAGAAGGAGAAGGAGAAGGAGAAGGAGAAGGAGAAGGAGAAGGAGAAGGAGAAGGAGAAGGAGAAGGAGAAGGAGAAGGAGAAGGAGAAGGAGAAGGAGAAGGAGAAGGAGAAGAAGGAGGTCTTTATTGAGTCAAAAGATAAAGATACATATCTTATGTTACAGGCAATAAAAATTAAAAACGATCTGCAATATTAAAAAATTCTAAAAGCATATAAAATGTACTACTTAATAAGTTAAAAGTCTCTGACCTTGTTATTCTAAAGCTAAGTTATATCTAAAAATTAAACGATTAACAAATGTACTTTTAAAACGCTCACTTTTGATGCTTGGTCGGACGCTTGACCTCGTCCGTAAATTATAGCAGCAGGCCTTTACACGCGGAATAAGAAGCAACAGGGGGTGATTGGCGGCCTGAGACACCCTTTTAAAGATGCTGTGATCCTGCTTCTGTAAAATTGATAAAATATAAATGGCTATTTTTTTCTCGTGAAACATGAAACTACGTGACCAGCGCATGACCGTGACTGATCGTCACTCTGGGGTCGAGGTAACTCTTCTCTGATAGGTTATTGAACACCCTTTATATTAATTGTGAAATGGGTATTTCATTTCGCGGGAAACGAGATTTGGCCGTTTTATTTTTCTTCCCCCAAACCCCCCCCCCCCCCCCCCCGCCGCCCCTCCCACCCCCTTCCTCTCGTTAACCACCCTCCTCAAAGATTATTGATTTGGAGCAAAGTGCACAGAACCCAGGTAAAAAAAAAATAGATGTCACCCGAGCCTCGGGAGATTAAAATAATCTACAGCTGGGATAAAAACAATTTTATATTAATTAAATGCAGTTTGTAATCCATTTGAAAGATTCCGCGCTTTCTGAACACGTGACCGATGACAACACGTAGAGTGCATCTTCATATGGGGGGCTACGCGCTAAGTCAATAAGGCTCTTGATTATATGACTAGCTCCGTGAGCGGTCAAGATGAAGCGAATCTCGTGCTCTGATTGGCAACCCGAGCGGTCAAGATGGAGCCATCTTGACCGCTCGGGATCGCCCGCTGTGTTCCTGCAAGCAAAACAACTTTTTAAACCGTCGCTAGTTGATCATGAAAAAGTTTTTCGTCGTAAATTTTCGCTATGAAACTATTTTCCGAAATAACACAAAGATTTCCTGTCTATTTCTAGCGAAAGGAAGTCCGACAACAAATACTCTGCAAAACGTCCAAGAATCAAAAGCTGGCGGCCGGATGGAATGGTCAGTCTTCTTTTAAGGCTTCAAACTCAACGTTGGTTCGCAAATTTAAGCCATTTCAATATCTTTTTTAGGGCTAAAGTGAGGTGAATTTCGCTGTTGTCGCATCGTTTTACTTCGTCTCGATTCATTCAAGAATTTGACAGTCACTCATTAAACTTTTAAACCAATGAAATGATTTAGCGTGCCCCATTGATTGTGCATGCAACTGGCTTTCTTTTCAGTGCTCGAAAAAAGTCATATAATAAATCCTTTATTGACCAAGCTTGTTCGGTCAAGATGGCAGGATATTGGCCTCGTTCTTTTTTTGCGTGTTTATGGACCTCGACTTCGTCTCGGTCCATAAACACGCAAAAAAAGAACTCGGCCAATATCCCGCCATCTTGACCTCACGCTTGGTCAATAACCCATATGTGGTGCTAGGTCGATAACCTTTATAGTCAATTAGTTAATTAACATCCGATAATTAGTTATTCTTTGGGAAGTGCCGTGAGCTGGAGACATTCGATGTGCAGGACTGATCACTACAGTGTTTGCTCGAAGAAAACAGGTAAATTAACAGATTTCAGTAATAAAATAATTTAATAATCAATAATACTGCATATTCAATCCTCGTCAGTTGCTCTAATATATACATTTAGGCAGGCCTAAAAGCGGGGCTCCCGTTTATTAATTTTTTTGCCCGAGTTAATTAGTGTGACTAAATAAGAAGCCACACTATATTTCTAAGCTTATGCGGTGGCCCATAAAGGTACAAAATAAATTTTAATCGCTCATGATTAAACTTAATATCCTAAAAACCTCTCATGATTTTGTTGACGAAAGGGACGTCAATGTATTTTGTGGTTAACCCGTCTGAATTTTCCTGCCTGTAGTGACAGGTTCTAAAATTGAAACTGACGAGTGCACTTTATTGGGTTCCTCACGTACACACGTAGGCGCAAAACAAATCTTAGTAAAACTTTTTACAACGTTTACTACACACCAATTCGTAATACACCTCCAGGACCTCTATGAGTTATTCAATGCAAAAAGAACCTTGACCTTGTTTAGATTACTACAAAAGTGCCAGGGCAAGAAAATCAACTCAAGGCAAAAAAAAAAGTACGTACAAAAAAAAAACAAAGTGAACTCGCTGCTAAACACAGTAAACTAAATGAACTCACGCCACGGCAAACTGAGAAAATCACGGCGGCAAAACAAACTCAAATTGATGGTGCCGGTTATGAAAGTCATTTTAAAGCAGTTTTTGTGTAAGAATTGTTGCAGTTTGTAATTTGGAAAGTGGTGCACGCTAACTTAGAATAAGCTTACAATGTTGTTTTGACTGTTTTGAACCATCTTCTTTTTGTTGCGGTTTGGTTGCATGATTTACTAATTCTGTTCTATCGTACGCGTTGCTAAATACCTAAGATAATTTTATGTAGAGAACTGAATGAATTTTCTTCATTTCTGGTAAGTAAATATGCGGTAGGTTAAGTCTGAACCCACTCAGCCTAACATGAACTCGCAAGGAAACCGTTGAATTCAACACACTCACTGATAAGGAGTGATAAGAGAAACAAAACAAATGCAAGCGAGCCGAAATCGTGATTTTGATCCGTGAAGCTAAATAATTTGTTTTCAAAATCCAATAATGAACATCACAGTTAACTCCACTGACCAAAACAGAAAATAATTAGTCTAAACGAAATATTTACTAAACAAATATGTCTGTATAAAATGTACAAACATGAACAGGCTTGATAAATATTTACGGGAAGATCTGAAAGCCGACACAACTTCAATTCATTCATAAATGAAGTATAATTCTCTCAATATAAAATTAGGCTTATGAGTAGTGCAGACATTTACTTTTGTTACCTCATTATTGAAGAAGGCTTGTAAATTCTGCAGGGCAAAGCTTTCAAACCAGCCCAATAATATCGGAGACGAACACGGCAGTTTCGTTGCAAGCTTAGTCCAACACCACCGACATATATACAATATATGAATTATCAGCGAATGTCTATTTCTTTCTTTCCATCGGTGTAGCCTTTAACAGTCTTTTATCCTTCACTTCAGTGAACTTGAGCGGCTTTGAATTCACTTTTGTTTGAGCTCAATTCAGTGATATCAGCCTTCCTCAGCCGCAGGTCGAACCCTGGACATCGCGCTCCTTTTGACTTGTTATCCAATATATCATGTTCAAATCGGCAATTATTTCGGATCTTCCTGTTAAGAGGTTGTCCTAAATCACTTGGCATAAGTTTCCATGATGTAGATGGGTAAATAAAGCGAGAAATATTCACGAAGATCGATGTTCGCCAGCAGCTTTTTCGCGTCTTTCATTCAGCTTTAAGGTTAACAGCGTACCAAAGATTTGCCGCCTTTTCATACAATCGCTTCGTTTAAGTTGAAATGAAATGTCCAGTTCATTTATTTAACATGAGAAAAAAACTAAATTAATATTATTTCTAAAATAGATTTAGCCAAGCCTAAAAGCAGAGCTTGTCGGTTATTTACCTTGCCCTTTGTTTAAATCTGAATTTACGCGATGATAAAATTATCAGGCTAAGTAAAAAAAATGAGTACTTGAACCCGCGATCAATTGGAAAACCATAACCTGGTCAGCGGTCAACATCCAAAAAAGACGTCACCTCGATTAGCTCTACGCCTGAGCCCGCGATATGGTCATATGATACTGGTCAGTGGATACCTTGTTTTGACAGCTGTCAATTGACCAGAACATGGAAGTTCAATATCAAAGATTTAACATTAACAAAGGCGGCAATTGTCCTGTGACTCCCCTCCCCCTCCCCCACAGTCTGTACGGACGGACGCTCGGACGCTCGTCGCGCGCTGGAGCTCCGCTATGAAATAGTATGTCTTGAAATGATTATTCCCTCCAGTTGTTTAGGGTTTTCATGGATGCGTTAATATATAGATTAAGGCAAGCCGAAAACCGAAGATTTCAAGTTATCCATTTCAGCTATTTTCATTCTGGTAAGCAGCAAAAATATTAGAAGTATACGGCTGCCCATGCATAAGTGTAAAGGGAATATCTTACGGTCCCAGCAAAATTTACTTACTGTTCAACAAATGTTTCTTCGGGCAAAACAAAATAAACTCACAGAAAAACATATCAACTCACGCGGGAAGAAAAGAATCGACTCACCGGGGCAAAGGGAAAGTTATAGTCTGAAGTGTCAGCCGTCTTCTCTTTCTGACTTTATCAATTCTGAGCTTAGCTTCGTTTCCGCACAATCATATTGTAGTCTTGATGATGAGAGCTGCGAAACCGTAAACAAGTAAAACCGGCCGAGACAAGCTTCTTTGGTTGCTTGGACAGGAAATATAAACCTTAAACTGCGCAATTATTTCCAATTTCCCCGTTAACGTAATATAGACGATTTTTCACACGATTGTGTGAGGAATTTTCGGAAGAATGTCTCGCTACCATTCAATTTGCATGGTGGGGCCGCGCAACAAATTTGCGCCTTTTCACACCGCGTCATCTAGTAGAGTGCATTGATTTTCAAATTTGTTTGGGGTTTGCATGAAAAGAATTATAAATCCTGTGTTAAGTTTGCTTTTTCACCTTTTCAACCGTCAATAAGTGCCATATAATTGTTACTGCCGTCCCTTCTCTGGCTTTTAAAGATTAATTGTCTTTAAAAAATTACCTTTTTTCTCTTTTAGGTGGCGGTAGCATCAATCCTCCGACTTGTTCAGACAACCGTCGATATTGTAGATACTTGAAAAGTTGCTGTTCTTCCAACAACTGGGTAAGAGCTAACTGCAAGAAAACATGCAATCTTTGTTGAAGGTGAGTTCAAAACGATTTTGAAGCTCAATTATTGTCCCTTACTGCGGGCCATTCTGGATTGATTTAGGTCAGGTAGACGATGTTGTGCATGCGTAAAAAATGTTTGCACTTGCCTGAATGTTTCAATAATAATTATTATTCTCTCCGCCCCCACAATAAAAAAGACGCGTGCACCTTCCATATTACTATTTATACCATGCCATAGAAAATACAGCCAATCAGAATACTGGAAAGCCGTTGTATATTCGACGGTATTCAACCCAACCTTCCCATCGTGCGCTGCGGTCTTATTCTCGACGAAATTTAGTCAGCGTATTTTCTATGGCATGGTATAAAATAGTTACACAACACTTTCTCTTGGTATACTGTGGAATATCCCACTTGCCACTTGTATTTTCTTCGTATAAACACTCGCCTAAAGGCTCTTGTGTATACCGAGAAAATACAAGTGACTCTTGGGATATTCCATAGTATACCACGAGAAAGCGTTGCATAACTAGTATATCCTTTGGTAAACTGGTCTATGATAAATTACGCTAACTTCTCAGTTGAGACACATAGATAATACAAACACCGTACACAGATTCTGCCTGGATAAGAACTCATTTTTGATGTTAAGTGTTAATAAAGAATATAACATGAGGAAAGATCTTTATTATTTAATGCGAATAGTTTGTAGCCATTACTGTTTTTTCTGACTGTTTGATAAATAATTAAGAGTCAAATAGTTGGCGTTTTTCTATTTGTTAAATGTTTGTTGTTTTCTCTTTCGTTATAGGTTGAAGCTTGTTGTGAAGAAAGAGAAGAACCTTCCTTAGTAGACAATATAGTAAATAAAGCATTATAAACGAACTATTCACTGACTGTGCTTTTTCTGTTCAATCAGGAGCCAGCATTCGCAGAGCCGTTTGAAAATGACCAGGAGAGACTCGTTTCCTAGGGGCTCTTTGCGCTTCTCTTGAAAACTATCGTCGCCACTTTTGTTTTGCTTACTCCACATGTTTACTCAACTTTGGTCCCTTAAGGTGGATGATATCAGTCCCCAATGGGTCTTTGTTAGAAATCTTTATCAGAACTTTGATGCTACAACAATGATATCAAATCAATTCCAATGATTGGTGAATACGTTGTTGTTATTTTCTTGAGGTCACTGGTTACCATAGCGATAGTATAACCTGTTAAAAATACCCTTAATTTTAGCTTAAAGTGCTTCTCAGACTCAAAAACGAGCTCGAAGACCCCCATTTTTATAGTCGAGTTCTGATCAGCATATAAAGATACAGCTTTCGACAAAGTTAAAAAATATCTACGGGGCGGTTTCAGAGTCACCTTAAATTTTCAAATATTTAAGGTGGCTTTGAAAACGCTCTGCAGAATTTTTTTTTTAACTTTGCAGAAAGGTGTATCTTAACATGTTAATCAATGTTCAATAATAAACAACGGGGATCAGCGAGCTCTTCAGTTATAAACACTTAAAGCCTAAATAATAGGTGCCATTTAAGTATTAGATAAAATATTCGCGTCCGAGCCGATAGGCGAGCCATTGTAAACGGCCATGCAGATCGGACGCGAATATTTTATTCTACTTGTGAAATGAAAACAATAAATTGTATGCAAAGTATTGTTATGCGACTCGGTCGAGATCTGTATCAAAAGTTAATGAATACTAATTAGCTGAGCAACGTTAATTTTTATTGTTTGATTTGTATTGGGGTTTAAAGTTGTGTACATGTGATCTGAATACAGTGCTGGGATTAGGTTGCACCCTCATGAATAGTTAATGAATTTTACAACAGGAAACCAATGACGTCAAGAAAATAGGGACCTTCAGATCGGAGTACGAGTACGAGATTTAGTACGAGTACAACGTTTCACACCTAGTGCCTATACACTGGATTGTCACATTTTACTTCAATCTCTCACCGATAGTCTCCTTCGCAACTGGTCAGCCCAACAGGGAGGAGTGAGGGCTCTGGGAACAAAATTGGATTGAAATTCGAAAGTCGTACTCGTACTCGATCTCGTACTCGTACTCCAATCTGAAGGTCCCTAATAACCAAAACGTACTCACAAATCATTGGGCATGTATTTGATATCATTTATTTGATAGCACCAACTGATAAAAGATTGTTGTACTATCCCGTCAAAGTATAAGACCCGGAGACTGCTGGAAACCAATAATTTTTATAAAAATGCACCAACCTAAGAAATGTTTTTTTCCACCGGAGAACCCGTTCCCTCTCTTTCTCTCTTTTTTTTTTTTTTTTTTTTTTTTTTTTTTTTGACTTTTAGCACTCTAGACTTTCACTGTATCTGTAAATGCTAACGGGAGAACCATCACATTGTTTCAATAGAACACAAACATTTGTTGTTCAGAAAAAGACCTGAGTGCTACAAGAGGGTGGTAAAGGGATTATTAGCGCTGAAATTATGGCGCGACGTCACATAGATTCGGTTTCTAATTGGTTGCTTTTTCCCGCCTGGGTCTGCTTTGTTTGAAGAGGTGGCTAAACGATCAAACATTTGCTTTTGAAGCAAAACGTTGGATTAAAATGTTTGATCTAGATCAAACATGGGAAATCATTTAAATCCAATGTTGAGAGAGGTGGCTAAACGGTCAAACATACCCTTCCGATTCGATTTTGGATGAAAATGTTCGATCGTTTAGCCGGGCTTTATAAGAGTGTTTAATTACATGTTAAAGCTGTGTGATACGCGAGGGCCGCTCCCATTCAATATGCTGGAGGGCATCTTTGATCTTTTAAGATCAAAAGTTGAAACTTATAGTAGGAGCCGAGGCCAGAATGGACAAACAAGTCTCCGAATACATACCAGTTATCCAACGCTTTCGAGTGGTATACTTTACAATTATCCGAATTGACCTTCGATAGCGACTTTCTGTTACATTCGCACCTTTAAAGGGACACGGTCACGAGCATAACTTCAAAAATTCAGCAGCCCAAAAACATGTTTACACCACTGGAAACCTATTAACAGTGGTCAAGTTTTCTTAAAATTACTGTACCAGTGTATTGAAACTAAATATAGAGTGATATCATCGGGAGCTTTTGATCTCAACTTGAAAAAGTCAGCCTGACTTTTTCAAGTTTTGTCCTTGTGGTTTGGAAAAATTGATGAAAACTATTTACGGTCATCATCTGCTTTTAAAAATTTGCTAGATATCCCTCCCTTTACGTTCTAGGAGCATTTCCTGCATGGTTGAAACTATTATGTCGTAATTTTGGCGCCATTTTACTAAAAAAAAAGCCAAAAAATACCCGTGACAGTGTCCCTTTAAGCAAATCAACACTTTCAGAAAACATCATTCAGCATTTTAGCGTAATTTGACGCCACCTTGGGGGTTTAAGTTAACCTCTACTAAAAAATGGATTCAGAAATAACCAAGGTATATAACTATTGTTTTAATGTATTAAAAAAATAAAACATTTTATTATACTTTTCGATGTAGATATTGTATGTAAAATATGCCTTTTATTTTGAAAGGAGAAATACCAAACATCCAAATCGCGGTTGCAGAAAACTAGTTCAATTTAGTATTAAAATTGAATGTTTGAGATACAAGGCATCAAAGTAACTTTTAAAGTCTGCACGTGCACACGAAGAAAGGCATGAAAGAATGCGTTAAGGACGTTAAGGATTTAACACTTTTTAGCTTGGTCATAGTGAAAGACCATAATGCTATAAAATATTAGTTGTTTTTTTCTTGCATCTTAACATGCTGGTTGTTTGAATTAGTTAAATATACATTGATAGAAAACACGATCAAGCTGAAGAGGATTTTTCATACGGTTGTTTAAATAATTTGACTTCATTTCATTTGCGAGCTCGACTTAAAACCCAGCAGACGGCATTGAGTTGCACTTTCAGCTGCCAATAGTAAACAACATAAGAATTCATATATGTCTTATCGTGTAACAAGTAGAAATCAAAAGAAAAAGTGTTCACAAAAGCTCGTATACAGGTGAATACAGATGAAAAATTTCCAGACATCTATAAATAAGGTTTTCCTTTTATTCGAGGGCTCGACGTAGAGCACAACAGACGGCATTAAGTCGGGTTTAAACTGCCTATTTGTAAACACTATTAGCATCCGAGTTTAATGAGGGGCCAAAGGAAAGGGTTTTTACCAAAGCTCATATACAGATAAATACAGGTGAAATAAGTTTCTAGATATCTGAATCATCACGTTGTAATTTTACCTTGTTTGGAAGAAGCTCACGGTTTTACATGTACTTTAAAAACATATGAAGAAAGTAAGATCGAGCTGAAGATGCAGTCTTATGAAAGAGGAGGAGTCCAGTTTACGGTTGTTTAAATAATTTGAGTCTTTTTCATTCGAGAGCTCGACGCATGCAATTTAAAAACATTTATATATAGAAAGTACAATCCAGCTGAAGATACAGTCTTATGGAAAGAAAGGAATTTCTTTATAGTTGTATAAATATATAATTTGACTTTTTTAATTCGAGAGCTCGACTCAGAAACCAGCAAACGGCATTAGTGGGACTTGAGGTGCCCGATTGCAAACAGTATAAGCATTCCGATGTCATTTATTTCTTATCGACTAATAAAAAATAAAGAGGAGCCAAAGGAAAGGGTTTTTAGAAATGTTCATCAGGGATAAAAACACAGATGAAATAAGATTGCATACACCTGAATCATCAATTTATAATTTGACATGCTGGGAGACAGCTCACGGTTTTCCATTTAATCTGAACAGTACATACATAGAAAGTACGATCCAGCTGAAGATTCAGCCTTATGAAAAAGGAGGAGTCTGGTTACGGTTGTTTAAATAATTTAAATTCTTTTCATTCGAAGGTTTGACACGGAACCGAGCAGATGGCATTTAGTCGGGTTTTCAGCTGCCCCATAGTAATGACATTAGCATTCCAATTTCATTTATTTCTTGTAGAGTTATAACTCGGAGACAAAGGAAAGGGTTTTTACAAAATCTCATAACCAACTGAATAAATGTTCTCGACATCTGAATCAATAAGTAGCATGAATTATAATCTAAAATTCATAACTTTATACAAAGGATGCGAGCGCATTATTTGAATAGGATGTCCGGGTGAGCTGCTGCTGATATGACACAAAAGTCTATAAAGCATTAAGTGTCAACCTAAACTTGTTACCACATTTGAAAGTCATTTCTTCGAGATGAATCTGTGGATTGGAGTCGCGCTTTTGCTGCTTGGAGTTTCATACTCCCAAGGTAAGAGAGTCCGTTTAAGTGGTGGGTTTTTATTATGGCTTACCATTATTTACTAAAGGTTCAGGGTTCCTTTAATTTTTTGCTCAATTTAGCTTTCGTGGGGTCGTTTCAATTGGATCTCAGTTGGAGGTACTGACCACTTAAAAACTCACTCATCTGCTCCAACAGCAACATTTATTAATAGTTCTTTATTGGGCAGTGGATTTCCTATATTTATTTCTTATTCTTTAGGTTGTGGAAATCGACCATTTACTAGCAGGGTCGTGAATGGCGAAAATGCCCAGCAACACTCATGGCCGTGGCAGATATCCCTTAGAGTCAACGGCCAACACATTTGTGGCGGATCACTGATTGACAACCAGTGGGTCGTTACTGCGGCTCATTGTGTGGAACGAAACCCAAATCCAAGTGGCTATACTGTCGTTGTGGGTACGTTTTCCTTGTCAGCCCTTATAGGTTAATGTTGAATGCTTCCTAGAACTATGCTCTTAAGTACCCATAGAATGCTGTTCCTCTTGAGCTAGAGATCCCCATTATTACGAGAATGAGGCAGGTAACTTTTGTTGCATCTAGATTCTTCAATTCGACGCCTCGCGAAAACGCCTATCACTATTCGTAATGATAGCATGATAGAAATCTGAAACATTCCGATTAAAAGGAAAATGTCGAATTCCCGCAGTTCATTGGTTTCAAGTACATTAGAAGACAAAAGCTAAGCATCCTTGCAAAACGGTAATTTATTATTTTGCGTCTCCTGTCTCGCTATCCTCTCCTGTTCTTTAATAAATTACTGGTCGCACTCTCAGAGAACACTTCGAAGAGCACCTAAGAGGTTTTTAGAATTTTCCGCGTCTCCGTGCAATTTATATTTTACTTCAATGAGAGTGAATTTATCTTTCACGAAGCACACTCTGATGGTACATATCTTTGCGCATTCGTTCTAAAGAACTTAGCCCCCGTATCGACTAAAATGTTTTTGCAATTTAATTTATGTAAGCCACATTTAGTCATATAAACTCGAAGCGGATTTGCTGAAACTGACTTTATTCCACTGACAGGCGCCCATCGTCGGACTGGAACAACAGCTGTTCAGCAGACCTTCCGCTTAAGGCAGCTTTTTAAACATGAGACTTTCAACATGAGGCAGCTTCGTAACGATATAGCCCTTCTTCAGCTGGAGGGATCAATCTCACCAAGCTCAGAAGTGAACACCGTGTGCTTACCAGCTTCAGGAAGTAGGATTCCTGCGGGAACACAATGCTTCATCACAGGTAACTCGTGATCGTCTACATTTAAAATCCCAGAACATTTGACCTTATAAAGTCGCTTACTGACACGCGACGGGACATGTGGCAGCGTGTGTGCTGATACTTTCAGGGGACGCGTCGCTGCAACATCTTCCAGATATTCTTGCTACATTTGTGCACACGTTGTGAGTTTTTCTGCCCTGTCATTGTGTAAGGTATAACGTAAAGTCTGCGTTGAGCCAAGTGGCCCATCAGGCCAGAGCTTATCTCAGTTACCGTAGCATTAAGCGTCTTTGAGTATTTCTACTCCCCACTGGATTGGATGCTTGTGCTTTTTTGTATCTTAAAGTGTTAAACTTGACTTCACATAGTGCTGACTAGCTATTTGTAAAGGTTGCAATTTACAATAGAAATCAAACTACGATCAATACTATAGCACTTATGAATCAGAGTTCTGGAAACCTTTTTTTTTCATCTGTATTCACCCGTATACTTGTTGTAGGCTGGGGAAAACTTGTTGGAGGAGGAGGTGCCGCTGACACTCTTCAACAGGCGATGCTTCCTGTCGCTGAACACAGTGCCTGCAGCAGAGTGAACGGAAGATTAGTTAGTGTTGATGAAAGGTCAATGGTGTGCGCTGGGGGTCAAGGAAAAGGTGGATGCCAGGTATAAAGCAAGACATCTTTCTTCACTCCTTACACCTAATAGGTGTTTTGCAACGCCACTACAAAGAAGCATGCGTAAATATCTATAATAGAGTGAACTGGCTTAAAATTGCTGATTGAATTGATTGTACGAAACGGCGTTTAAAGTCTGAATACAAGCCTAGTGGCCCATCAGGCCGGAGCTTTAACCGGTTTCCGTAGCATGAAGTGACTAGGGGTATTTCTACTCCCCCCTGGATGGGTACAGCAAACCTGACTGGCCCTAAACGCTGGATTATTATTATTTTTTTTTTATTTGAGTGACATTTTCATCACTTTCCCTAATTACAGGCAAACCAAGGGTTTAAACTGCGTGATTGACTACAAATTTTATCGACACGATCATGTTCCTGGAATCGAGTTTTGTTAATAATCGTTTGAAAGCGATAGTGATCTTTGTTATACCCCCAACTGAAATGCTGTTTTCTATTGGACGAGAGCGTGTCACGTGGCGGGCGAACAAAACTCACTAACTCGCTTGGGCGGCAACAGCTTAAACTTAAACTCGTATGCAGGTTTGATTTAGATGCATTCAAGAAATGTAACTGGATTCAATGGTAAATTTTTATTATAACAAAAAATGATTCTTTCTTTTCTTTCAGATTTCTTACATTTTTTACTTCTTGTAATACGGTCGATTTTTGTAGCTGTGTATTTGCGATCTCATGTGTAGTTTGCTTTATTTTCAGTGGGGTGTATAACAAAAAACTTAATGTTTTTGTCACTATGGAACTTTATAATCTTAATAAAAGTTATTTAATACATAAAATAAATCACTTTCCTTTGTCTGTTTATGTTAAAACAACAATAAAAAGGTATACCTGAGACGCGCTTTTTTTTAACAAGACCGTATTACTCGCGCGCCATTTCAAAACGCTTGAAGGTACTTAATGCAAAATTTATTCACCTTAAAGCTAAACAACATTCATAACATAAAATTAAGGTACTATAAGAAGATTTATTATTTAAAGCAAATACTCGTCTCGCAAAATAAATAGTATGTTTATTTTTTCGTATTGATTGCTATAAGGGAGATAGTGGTGGACCATTTGTTTGCAATGAGGGCGGACGATGGGTCTTGAGAGGCGCCGTGAGTTGGGGTCACCAGGATTGCAGGACTGATCATTACACAGTGTTTGCTCGTGTGAGCAGCTTTATCGAATGGATCAACCAGAAAAAATCAGGTATTTCTCATTCAGAATGTTGGATTCATCGACAAATTTATGTTTCCCGGAGAATGAATTTATCCGAAGAAAGAAAATTATATTTATTTAAATTTCTCCAGAGTAAAATCTACTTGACACACAGGAGCTATTTCTCAAAAAAATTTAAAGACCCTTCTTTTGATAACCATGCAGCACGTCATTCAGTCTGCTACAACCTACGATCATGACCTCCTCTTTACATTTTATTCCGAGTTTTTCCTTCCTCGTTTAAAAACAACGCCTGATCGCAGGTTAGTTCTGCAATAAATTATAATGCCTCCTATACCAGAGAGAAACTCAGTTATTAAGGCTATTCAGCCATAGCACGATACTTTTCGACCCAAAATCTTTACGTACAAAAATAACATATAAATTTCTAATGCTTTTACCACATTTTTCAATCTAAAATTATAAAAGTAATAGGGGTGGTAAAGAAGAAGAATATCTTTTCTTTAAATGCTTTTTAAAAACACCTCTATCACTTTATGTTTGCAAAATGATATATTGATTGTACTTTTTGAGCATTCGTCTTAACTATATACAAATGTATTTTCCACTTCAAATGTATTAACCATAGAAAAAAGTTAGACACATCTCTTTGGTGTTTTATCTTTTTATAGGGGGAGGCGGTGGTGGTGGTGGCGGAGGAGGAGGTAAGTTCGTATTTAAAAATTACCCTATGTCCAAGCCGCATACACTTGAGCTTATTTTATGTAACAACATTTCTGTGACAAAAATGTTTTCTCGCGTACACGACGCGTCAAATTTTTTCTCTTAAAAACTCGTTTCCATATGCAACAACGCAAGGGAGTCTTTCTTTTCCATCTGAGTATATGCCAAATGATCTGTGACGAGTCATAAACATGAGAAAACTTTCACATGTGGTAATTTTTGTTTGCCACATAAAAACTGGCTCTCCAGTTTTTCAACAAATGCATCTGTCATACAAAATTCGGGCAATTTTCTCACACAAACAAGCAATAAATATGTATGGTCACAGAAGAGTTGTCACATACAATTTGCTTGTGTGGATGAAATCTCTGAAAGATCACATTACAAAAACATACAAACATACCAAGTGTTCCGCAGCAAAAGTGAGGGAGAACCCGTCATCCCTCTGCTAAATATAATAGAAAACAGTTTTAGGTGTGGAGGGAGGGGAAGACATCAGCGAAAGAGGATTGAAATTAAGCTTGCCTCGATTCTACGTAAGAACCCATGAAGCAATATCCCGGATAACAGGAAGTTCCCCCAACCGGAGGCTGAGAGATGAATACGTCACAAGCTACATAAATCATTTATTTCTAGAAACGAATAGAGCTAGGTATATTTATAGTGTAAAAATTAATATCGTTCTTCAATAGTAGCAGCACATGGGATTCTTTGTCAATAAAAAATAAATAAATAAATTACTTTATTTAAGTGCCAATGTTTTTTACACTGATGTGCTAATTGAGGACACTGTAAATAAATATTGTAAATGAAACAGAAACTTGTTAAAAATTCCAACTGGCAGGAGGCTGACCAATTGGCTATTTACAAAGCATAGAGGAGTTGAATTTAGGACCACTAAACGCAAATCCACCTGGTGGTAGGAAGGAGGATTTGAACTCGGGACTTCCGCCCTAGACCACTGGGCCGCCTCCTCAGATACAATTCAGTGTGTTATTTTACTATGCAGGCTGTGTGGACAGACATAGGGATTGCCGCTTTTATGCCCAGCAGTGTTTCTACAACCACAACGTCAGGAGGATGTGCCCAAGGACATGTCGTCTGTGTAAGTAGAGAATCATGGGAAATTCCATTAAATCATTTTTGATAGAGCCATCAGAATCATAAATGTGCTCGACGGAGCCGAAGTGTGATAAACATATTTCATAAAAAGTTTTATTCGCGTTTGGTCTGAGAGATAATCGCCCACTAATTCCACAAGTAATGATTATTAAAAATAATCCAAATTGCAATCGAACTGATGGAATAAATCCGAAAGAAACACTTTAATGAAAAAAGCTATTTTAATGTTAGCGAAAACATTGGCTTTCCTCACGCTGCTACTTTTTACTTTATTCCATCGCAGTTAACGTTTGTGAACGGTTTCTTGACATCATCACTGCATGCACAGTATAATAATTCAACAATAGAAAGACATGTAATCGCACCTTATGAGGTTCCTTTGACACTGTGCCTAATTTTCCTGCCAATGTTTTGCAAGAAATTTTTAATATAATGACAACGAATCAAAGAAAGTCGAACTTGTAGTAATTTGGCGTTTCCCATCGTTATCCTCTATCCCAGCCTGTGTAACAGCCAAGAACAGACAACAATCAGGGTTGTATTTAGGATATAGCGTGCTGGAGTTCAGATCTCAATCTTTATTTTGTGTTGTTTGATTGGACAATTTGCTCTCTATTGCCTCTCTATTGCCTCTCTTTACTAAAATAACCATTATCATGTTTGTTTAGGTTGAGCTTAAGCATCATTCTTCAAGACATCGAGGACTGAATTCAGTGGGCAGGATGAAACATAGTCAATTAGCCGTGTAGAAAAATCAATAAAGTAGTAAAAGAACATTTAACGTCTGCTCTCTTCAACGTTTTATCTAAATGAAGAGCACTTTACTCGCACACGGCAGGGCCTAACCATAGATACCGCGTGTCGATTGTGCCTGCATGAACTAAGAAATGTAATATATTATGTACTATTATCATTCAAAATTATGACACAATGCTGTTGTGTTTGGGTTACAACTCTTATTGTTTAAACAAGTTAAATTACATTTCAATATCTCAACAGGGGCGGATCCAGAAAAATAAGAAAAGGGGGGCCAAAAATATTTTGGAAACAGCGCAACCTTGCCCCATACGCACAACACAACCCTGATTGCACAATACCGCTCAAAAGACGATTGGTTACCGATGGTTTTTAGAATAAATCCGAGGAAAAGGGGGGAGGGGGGGGGGGGGGGAGTTCGCGGCCCCTTGAATTGAAGATCTCTTTGCTTAGATTCGGGGCGTTTCAAAAGAGATAACCAAGCCGATACCTTTGAGAAATTTCTTCCCTCCGCCTCTCTTCGACGACATGATGCGTAGCGAGTGCCTTTGGACACGGCCGCTCACTGCTAAGGACCACAATCGTTTCACATATTTTATAACCACGCGAGACAATGAGGGCCAAATAAATATGAATAGTATACAACCACGACGGAAGCGTCTGGGTTTCTCGCGGAATTTTGTTATCGGCGAAGCAAATGTCTGTAGCGAGAGAGAGGATGAATCAAAGATCATCGGAAGATACCATTTACTGTATAATCATCTTAACGAATAACTTACCTTAAAAGAAAATTCAACTAATATTTCGCATACTTAAAATACTGGAAATTCATATATTTGCAAGTCTACAATTTGCTTTTATTTGGTTTTCTTGTTTTTTTTTTGTAACTGAAAATTGGTTATTTAGCTTCAAGAATGTGTTGTTTTATCGTTGGATGGATACTGTGAAATGACCATTTCGATTGGCCCACTTACCAAAGTCGCACCTTTTCTCTTGGCATCGTTTCCCTTTTTGTGGCATTCTCGTAAAACCTTCACCCTTCACCCGGTCGTCGTATATATGAGCTCATTAATATGCGGTGGTGTCGCGCCATTCTGCCCAATGGTTCATTACTTAGTTTTGCCTTTTCCATTTTTTTCGCGTATTTTACATTGTATCTGCTCTTAATCGAAATAAGCGAGTAACTCGTTATAATTAGTATCTAAGCTCTTTGAAATTTAAAACAAGGACGGCGTATATATTGCTGGGCTAGAAAGGAATATTTTTGTTGCCCCGACTAAAATTTAGCTTCGCGTCTTGAAGGTTTACAGAAAATTGTGTCTTCTATGCCACAAACAAGTAATTGCATAGGGCCACGAAAGTCTAAGAAACAAGTAATTGCATAGGGCCGAGTAAAATATGATTAAAGATTAATATCACCTGTGTTTTCAAAAGTTGCAGAAATTGCCCCTGTCGCTACGCGGCTTGGGATGTTTCTGCACCTTCTGCAAACACGCGTGATATTAATCCTTCATTTTATTTGGCCCGATGAGATTACCTATACTTATAGCTTTTCCCGCTTTTTCGCGTCTTTTACACTGTATCTTAGCTTATCTTCTCTTTGTCGAAAGTAGCGAGTAATTTAAGTGTTATAATATAATAAGTGTATTAAGCAAGCATAGGACATCAGTGGACGCATTCCAACCGTTTACCCACAAAAGAGTATTGTAACCACACAATTAAGAAAAATATTTTCCGGAAAGTCTTTAATAAGTGATTGAAGAGTCAAAAGGGAGCACAGCATTTTGCACAACGTATTGTTGTAATCAGTGCAATGTATTATTAAACCGGTAACACCTTTGCTGAAAGGTGGAGGGCCTACCAATGCCCCATCGTTAACAAAAATATCCTATAATTTCATACTGCTCTTCATAGGAATCAGTCTCACTCTTGTTTCTGTTTTATATACGTTTCAAAAACCACTTCATTTATTTTACAAAATATCGTGACATATTTTCTTCAAAGAGACATTTATTTTCGACAATACGTCGCATTGTGAGGTAGCTTTTAACTAAAGAAAATTAGGTCTTTACGAAGACAAAAAAGGCTTTTTCTAGACGAAAACTATACATAATTACTTCGGTAGCGTGAACATTATCTACAAAAAAGAATCAAAGATTTCGGTTGAGCCTTTCCAGCAGCGGAAACAACATTTCTGCAACGGAGTACTTCCAGTTCGGTTGACTAAACACCTTCCTTGGTTGAATAAGTCGATGTTGACCTTGCAACTCGCAAAATTAATTAAAATTTAGAATTTTTGGTTTCCATTCAAGCATTCCGAAAAACCTGAGACAATATGAAACAAAAATAAAAGGATAAGCTATAACAAAGGCTTTAAATAAACCTTCGTCATCTGAATCACCCCCTTTAGAAAAATTAAATTCAATAAACCTCTGAAGTCTTTAGAAAAAAGTGCGTAAGATGTTTGAAAATGACAATCAGGTGCCTTTGCAACCAATACAAACCACGCTTTATAAAAAAAAGCGCAAATTTGAGCTTGTTTTTTGTGTTAGTGGGACGGTTAGTTAATGACGCTCACTTCCTTTGAATGAGAAAGAAAAGCAAATAATCAAGTGGAATACTATCTAAACTCAGACTTCTTCAGCTGCACTTGAAAAATTAAAATTTGCTCTTGTTTGTATCTTATTCGGCAATTCAGGACAGCCTCGGATAACAACGCAACATCAAAAAATGATGGGAGCAGTTCTAACAAAAGCCTAAAATTTGCCTTCTCCATCTGAATCATCACGTATTGAAAACATTAGTCTTGAATTTGAATAAACCTTTAGAAAGGAGTGGACATGACGTTTGAATAGGGCATTCAGGTGCCCTGCATCTAATACAGCACTGCGGACTATAAAAAAACGTAGGTCGATACTCATTATCACATTTGGAGATCATTCCTTCAAGATGTATCTCTGGATTGGAATCGCGCTTTTGTTGCTTGGAGTTTCATCCTGTCAAGGTAAGATAATAGCTACATGAAATAATCAGAAACTTGATAATTTTTCTTTAATGTACTTTCTAATTTCTGGTCCTAGATAAGAATATACCGTAAATTTCACCACGAAAGTCTAAGAAACATTTTTCGACATTTTTAGGATACGTCGACACTAAGCCCATAAATCTTTCTTGCATTTTTTATTTACAGCGCAATGTACTCCTTTTTATAAACATTTTTGTACTACAATTAAAGGCATATTTTCGCTACAGTAAATAATCAAACTATACACGTTCAAGTCAATAACAATTTTTATTTTATCTCTGTAGGTGGTGGCGGAGGTGGAGGAGGAGACGGTGGCGAAAGTGAGTTTAATATTCATTTCTTTCATTGAGTTTGGCGCAAATTCAGGCGCCACAAAAGTTATTTAAAACTCGATACTGTCAGAGATGAACTTGAACATTTCACGAAAGGAAGAAGCCGGAAAGCCAACTTTTTTATAGTCTATGAATTATACAATTAAGGATCATCGTTTAAAACAGCAGCGAAGAAACAGTCGTTTCGATAGAAGGGCAGAAGAAATATATATAAATTTAGTATCTTGACCATAGTATATATCTAACGATACATATTTTTATAATAATCCTTTATTTTAATGCAAAGGCTGTCAAGACAAGAATCAGATATTCTGTCCCTACTGGACAAACTACTGCTATACAGACTATGTCAAGCAGCAATGTCACAAGACATGTGAATTATGTAAGTGTGCATGACAACGTCCAGGCTAAGGTTTATTCCTGTTAATACAATGACACAATGATGAATTTTTAACAGGGAATAAGGAAATGAAAAATTTGAAAATAAAACTACGTTGGAGGTAAAAGTCTAGCGGCTTAATTTAAGATGCTGTTGCATGAGGCATTGTTTCGTGCAAATTATTAATGTCTAGTTTTATGTTTGTGTGTGTGATTGTTGTTGTTTCATTTATTGTGTTTTGTTTGTTTATTTGTTTGCGTTTTTGTTCGTTTGTTTGTAGCGGAGCTCCCGCGTGCGCCGAAGGCCCTGTAGGGAAGGCTGGCAAACAAGACAGGCCTTGCACATTCCAACTCAGCAGAGTACCCAGGCGATGCTCTGTCTTACCCATGTCTGACCAGAGCTCCCACGGGATGCTTTTGCCTCACATACAAAACTAGACGCACTGGTGTACTGAGAGGAAGTTGCCGAATCTGTTTCATTATAAATTCATAACATTTTTCACGAGACAAAGGAAAACTAAAATAGTTCTGCGTATGTTCCAAAAGGGAAATTGTAACCTTGGGAAAAACAAATCGAAATTTACACATTAGACACATATTGGATAAAAAAAAACTCGTAATAAGTTTTTGAAAAGCACATATTATCGTATTTGTTTCAGTTGAACACATTTGATGTAATTTAATGTAAATGGCTGTTGTCACATCAACGCGGTAACTACAGCTTAACTCTAGTTATTCATACTTCACTGCAGTTAATGGTCGACTCTGTGGTCACACCAATGCAATCAACTGGAGTTAGTTTTTATTAGCCTTTAGATGACGTCAGACTTAAAAGTAATTCCTGAGAGCCCTTATTGGCGATTCCAGAAGTCCATAACTAGAAGTCTACATCTCTGGTAATAGGCTTTGAGATATGTCTTTCGCGTGTACCTCGCGCTCCTCGCGTGTAGGCTATTTTTAGAACAGCTTTGCCGCGAACAAGTAGCCAATCACATTGAAGTATTGTTTAATTCGCGCCTTTGATTGGTTGAACAAATTTTTAAAGAAAAGCAGAACTGCAGAGGACGAGTGAACTCGAGCGAACGGCATTACGAAATTTCTGTTTGTTGGTCATCGTATTCTCCGTTTTGTGAGGATTAAATCGTCCGGACAAGAATCATCAGGCCATCTTTCATCGATGACGATAGCATCGAAGTTGTAAAAATTCGGAGCATCCAAATAAGCGAGAGGACCTCAGTGTTTTGGAGTCAGAATACGAAATGGCAGCGGGCAAGATAGACTAATTCCGAGTCAAATTCAAAATGCGAAGACACTAAAGATTAATGGTACTCTCAAGATGAGGACAGGCATTAAGAGAGCAAGTGCATTTTGGCACAGGCTCGTTGCTATTTTGAAAAACAAAACCGTGGTCCCTGAAGCGCTCAACATCGAGCGCGGAATGAACAGAATGAAGTTTGATTCGTTTGAGAACAACATTCAGAGAAAACGACAAGTTTGGCGAGTTTCGCATGTTTTTGGAATTATAAGGACGGCATGAAAACAAAAGACTGACTAAGGTAATGTACTTGTTTTAATATGAATAGAAATACGAGTTTAATTCATCGAACAATGATGATTTCATTCACATCCGTCAAAAGTTTAGTTCAAGTTGTGCTTCTCGGGCACTTCGCAGTGTGCAGCTATTGTGTTGTGTATATGTTGTTCAGTATTTTAACACGAGGATATGCTGTACAATATAAAGACACACTTAACTACTAAAAGTTTGGGGAACTTCTGTTCATAAATTCTCTCGTAAATTATAAAAAGTCGACCTGTTTGTTTTGTGAGTTTGTCTACGGAAACCCGGCGACGGGTTGCTTTTTCACTCACCTTCAAATGCCACTGAACAGACGTTTGAAATCACTATCTACGATACTACTTCTGTCGAAATGTGAGAATTAAAGAGAATGGCCTGTCAAGTGTTTTGATGTGATTTGATTTATTTCACCTGCCACTTTCCAAAATGTTCGGCCGCAACTTACAACTCCAATCGTGTCGAAATAGTGGGTTACGTCATTTTCTCGCGAGACATCAGTTTCTAAAAATAGCCTACACGCGAAAGACATAGCACGCGCCCCAATACCAGATGTAGACTTCTAGTTATGGACTTCTGGCGATTCTTAATAAAATGTAAACATGGCTGACCGCCTAAAACTTTGTCTGGACGTCGTCCTTTGTTCATATATTCGTGCAGTTAAACGTCGAAGATTTGAACATAAATAAAGTCAAAAATTGTTACGGATGCTAAGACGCCGCAAAATTTAAGCTGTGATGAAGCTACACGTGAGGCTCTCGTATTATGTAAATTGTTGCTTGCTTTTCGTTTTTTCCCCCTCACCGCGTTATTTTTCATGCGAAGTTTTTGGTTTTGCATATTTATGTACATCTCGCGCGTGCACATGCCAAGCAAAACGTGAAAGACCACATTCTGATTGGCTGTTCGTTTGTAAACTGAGATTTCTCCCATGCATCCTGTTTTGGTAACACTATAGTTAGATTGCATTGTTTTGGATGACCAGGGCGTAAATTTCTTAACTATAGTTAGAATGAGCAGAGAAGAGGTCACATTACTGAAATTGCCAACCCTAAGGTGTTCTCAGAAAACCCCTCCACTCCCCATCCCCCTGCGGGGATTTGGGATTGTGATGATGTCTGGCAAAATTTTTCGGGGACCAAAAATAGCATCCGCACCGTTTTAAACTGAAAGAATCTGACGAAGACATTTTGGTCTGGTAAATAAAACTTCGCCTGCAGTGTAAGACAGTAAGCTATGTAAACCTGTTAATGCTATTTTTTCATTTGTCTTTTCTCCTAGGTTGAGGCCAAACAGTGAAAAAGGATAAATGTTGCTGTAGTTGAGAAGCTCACAATAAAATATGACAATAAAAGTCTGTAGTACCTGTACCTCTATATGTTTCTATAGTTATTTCATTTGCAGAGATTGCCACGGCTATCCCCTTTTGCCCATTCGGTTTTCGGGGCTCCTTATCGCAAGGCCGTTTTAATCAAAATAAGAAAACTAGAGTCGCACATATATCCGTAAATATATCGTCGTATATATTCCTCTTCAGCATAACCTAGATCAACTAACAGGAAGAGAATACCCTGTAAAAGTAACGGAGATGTTCGTCAGAAATGAAAAAAACACCCCTGAAAGTTGCCAAATTCCATTCCAATTCTTGGGGCATACTGCCGTAGGCTTTTAAGGGCCTAATCTATTACTCAGGCCCAAGACAAAATCAGGCTCATCCTCGGTGTAAGAACCTGTGAAACTCACCGGTGACGTAAAACAAAGAACGAACAATACAACGAAGAGCTGGCAAAACAAAGATAGAGAAGGAAAACAATAGCTCCAAAACAAAGAAAAATATCACAGGTTCAGTAGTATAGTCGGAGTCAAACGAATACCACTTTGGGTAAACCAAAATTTTTAACCTCTTCACGAGACTAGTAGTCGGGGACCAAAGCCAAACCATGCTCACATAGCTCGCATGGTTTGGCTTTGGTCCCTGACTACTAGTCCCGTAAAGAGGTTAAAAATTTAGGTTTACCAAAGTAGTATTCGTTTGACTCCGACTATACTACTAGGGAAAAGAAAGGGAGTGAAAGGGAGTGAAACCCCAGGCGGGGACAAGCAATTAGAGAATTGACACCGTGCAGTATAAAACACAGAGATGGGAAGAGGAAGAAGCGGCGTTACAAATCAAAGCATGAGAAAACCAAAAGTAAGTAAATATAAACAAAAGAGGCGACCCAATTATGAAGTGTTTCACTCACCCCTCGCCAAACAAGAGCGCCCACCAATTGCAATAGATCACATTATCGCGCAAATGAAAAAAATGAGCCCACAAGATGTAATAAATCTTCTTTTACCAAGCAATTAGAGAAACACACCAACAAGTGTATAAACATGGCAGACACATTGGAATTAATAAAAGCACTTCCACTAGAACTTCGAGAAAAAATCTGTACGGAGTATATTAAAATAAAACTCTGGCAGCGAAAAATGCTTGGCTGGGACGAGGTTCGAAAAGAAATCCGCAAAGGATATATTAAAATGAAGCTCAGACAGCGAAAAGCTCTTGGCTGGGACGAAGTTCATGCTGCAATCCATGAAGCTCCATTTTGTGATCACAATGAACAAATTGTAAGGGTCTTGTTCTGTTATAAATGTGACAGAAGCAGATGTTCGCGAAATGGTCTCTGTAATTTGTGCATTAGAAATGGATTCAGACACTATCTCGGCTATCCAATTTATGATGAAGATGATTACGACGAGTGCTTCAAGAAATCTTTCTCCTCGAAATGGAGTGGAGTCTTTGCGTGATATTTCTGAGAAGAAGAGCGGAAAACCAATATTTATATTACACAAGCCCAATATTGAGTGAAGTTAACTTACCAAGCGAGACTGTTTAATTTTTTTCCGCCTCTCTCATAGCCTCCACTACTTGACGTGTTATCTGTCTGACCTCGTTCTGCCAAACGGGTGTAGAAATTTCGTTTATAACATACATAAGAGCATGAAATAGTAAAATCATTTTGCGTGTCTTTCCGTTTAATTATATTCTAGAAAGTTCTTGAACTTTGCGTATTTACATAATCTTACTAACGTCTAAATAGAAAACTGACAGGTCTTAATTTGTTTTTTTTTAAAATAAGCAGAGCGGAGCGAAAGAACAATAGATTTGATTGTTCTGAAATTTTTTTAGGCTAAACCACAGAATTTTAGCCCAAAGGAATGTGAAAACAAAAGATTTTCGAGGGTGTGAAAACCGCAGAATGAGAATTGATTGACAGCGCACGTGCGGGTATTGTTTTGATTTCAAAGCATTGACGTCACGGCTGCGCTTAATAACCACACAGCATGCAAATTCGAGCTGTTTACAAGCGAGCAGAAAGGAACGACAAAACTTACTAGTCTTACTACCTAAAAGAATAATCGTCTATTAAAATTAAACTTACTAATACACGTTTTGTATTAGATAGGTTTATCTCTGGGTGGTCGGGATGAGATAAATTAACTGCAAAATAGTTTCCCGGTTCTAATCTTTGTATTTCACCGTCAACACGAGGCTCCGCATATTGGTATTTTAAACCATCAGCATTACGTACGCCTTTAAATGGTATCTCATCTAAAAAACTGCCAGGTAATCTTAAACCAAAACCTATTCTTTCATAAGTTCGAGAGGCACCCTTATTTTCAATAATTAAAGCTGAGATACCGTCGAGTAAGCAAGGAAATGGCGCCATTACACGAATGTTATTACCGAATTTAACAAAAGTTTTATTACCTATTTTATTTTCATCTGAGTTCCATTCTCCAGTTATTATTATTTTTGGTTGGAAATTTTTTAACGAATAACCGCTTAGATCTAAATCTTTTTGTAACCTGATTGTATCGTTATCTATTGTGTAACCTCGATCATAATTTTTTAATGAAAAACCGTTTAGATCTAAATCTGTCTGTAGCGTGATTTCACCATCATCGATAACGAAAGCCTGATCGTAAACAGTTCCGTCGACATCTTCTTGAAAACCTTTTATCCCATAAATAATCAAAGCAGCCTTTTCAAGTGGCGACGACCCATCATAACCCGAATTTGAAATATCAAGATAGATTGTGCTATCATTGTCTTTGTATTTGCGCGTGTGAATAATGGTGCGTGAATATTTTGGGCTGTGACTGTTGAAGTGCTTGGTATGGTAATTAAGAGTATCAACCGGGTTAGGAGTTGAAGCGCTTATAAACCAATTAGTATCAACTTTCGGGATAAAGAACTCGACACATATAGTGTACTCTCCTTCGGGCAGAGGTTTTTTATTTAGCTTTAAGCGTGAGTTGAAAGAATTGACACCAGTTCTTACGAGATTGAAAGTATAAGCTTTTTTATTCACACTGTGAAGGTTGGTTGTAAAGTCTTCTAACGTAACAGAAGTAACATTGTTTACAGCTGTAACGCCCGACCCTCGCTCCAAATAGGCTAAGGCATTCTTTTTATGTGAGTGTCCTGCTGAAATAGAATTTGAGCCCACATATTTTTTCATTGAAGTAAGATTTACAGCATCTTGGTCGCCGACAGGATTTGCAAGCTGTTTGATCGCATGGTCTTTCATGAGAATATCTCCTGAAATATTAGCGGTTGATAAATCCGCACTATCACCCTTTTCACCTTTTTCTCCTTTTGGACCAATAGCGCCCTTTGAACCCGCAGGTCCAGTTGCTCCAGTAGGCCCCGCGGGTCCTGTAGCTCCGGTTGGTCCTGTAGGTCCCGTTGCTCCCGCAGGGCCAGCAGGTCCGGTCGGTCCTTGTGAGCCCGTATCACCCTTTAATCCTTTTTCCCCAGCATCGCCTTTATCTCCTTTAGGACCTTGTGGGCCAGTATTTCCCTTATCACCTTTTTCACCTTTAGGGCCAGCGGGTCCAGTTGCGCCAGTCGGACCAGCAGGGCCGGCAGGGCCGGCTTCCCCTCGGATTGAAGTAGACTCTTCATGTGTTTGAGTTGCACCCGTCGCACCGTTAAGATACCCCATCTTTATATATTTTCGTCAAAATTTTTGAGTGTGGTTTTTTTTGGTTTGTCGTAGTATAAAAAAGAATATTTAGCATCGGTAGCCCTTTCAAGCAGCTCTCTGTCAATTCCCAATTCATCAGCAATACGGTTATTTTCTCTGGGAAGAAAGTTGAAAATGCAAAAGTGGGTGCAATTATCTCGGATGTTTTTGGGGGTCTTGAAGTAGCTTTGAGAAAGATAAATGACGCTGCAATTGCGCTGCCGCCCGTTCATAAAATAATCGATAATGTCGTTTTGGTTTTTTTCACAAACCATATCATCAAAGATTACAATTTTTTGGTTGTCAGTGGGCAGCATCTCAAGAGGAATAACATCGTTGGCGCCTTCAATAACATTATACCCAGCCGCAGGATTGACTCTTTTATCGAAATCATCAATCATATATTGGTACTTGTCTTGATGTAGGTTCTTTGTGCAAAGGTAAATTTTGTCGTAGACCAACAACCTGTAAAGCATATGCATGAGAATATTTGTTTTACCAGAGTTGCTCGGCCCGCAAATAAGCATCCGAAAGGTATTTGCTGGCATACAAGGGTGGCCTTGCTTGTAATTACTTTTTGTAGTCAAACTGGGGTCGTAATTTGGAATTTTCATTTTTTTTCTGTTATATATACGGCAAAAATATGTCCATGAAGAAGTGGCGAAAACTTGCCAGCGAAAAGGCACAAGTTGAGCAGCAGAACGACAGCATTCTCGCGGCAATAAAAAATAACAAAATAGATAAAGAGTTTGGCCAGCTATCAGGTGAGGATTTGTTCAAACCTATCACATCGCGGCTTGACAAACTCCAAGTAGGGGCGGCCCCAAAAGAAGAGGAAGAAATCCCAGACTATGGTATGGATAAGTTTGATTTAAATAACCCCTTCGATGAAGATTTTAAACCGGATGAGGAAACACCATTACCAACACCACCACCATCACCAACACCATCACCAACACCATCACCAACATCAACACCACCATCACCAACATCAACACCGTTACCACCTTTAGCTGAAGAGGAAGAACTGGAAGAAAGCGGGGCATCAGCAACTGAGTTGCTATCCACACCCCAGAGTAAATGGGGGCCACCACAAGAACCGGGTATCAAGGGATCAGAGTCAGTTGACCTGAAGACACTGAGCAGCATGTTAACAAAAAATAAAGACAATCCCGGCTATGTGGTAAAAAGCAAAAAATCAAAATTCTACGGCTACACATTGGCAGATATAAAAGAGGCAAGAGAAGAAATTCTAGACAGGAGAAAAGGGAATAAACAGCCTTCAGTAAGGTTACCCCACACTCAGTTGCTGATACCCCAGGATGATGAACCCGACTGGGAACAGGAACCCGAAAGAGAAAGGGAAATGGAAGGAAGCGGAAGTGTTGATCTAAACGCTTTGGTTGAAAGGCTACACTTAAGCTTGGCGTCTATACAGGCGGGCAACACTTCACTGAAGCTGAAAAAACAGGTCCAGCAGATGTTAGGGTTGCTGGTAAAGCTAAAGGAAATAACACAAAAAGAAGCCCACAAAATTTTGAGTAATATTATATAAGCATGACGCATTTCCATTTCAACCTGTTGCTCGACTCGCAGCTGGCCAAACAAAAAAACACCAACAGCAAGTCACATGACTTCACAATTAACTTTGACCCACCAATCGCTTTAGACCCCTACAAAAGGTACAAGGCGGCGTTAAATGAGCTGGTATCCATGTCTTATTCGTGGTACAACATCGCGAAACGGTACAACAACAACGAGTTCAAATGGCGGAAAAAAACAGAGAACTGGAAAACCGTGACAATCCCGGACGGAATGTATAATTACAAAGACCTCAACACCACAATTCAGGAGCTTATCGGAAGAGTGGATCCCAAGGATGAAAAATCCAAGTTTATTGTCCAGCTGTATTTTCACAGCACAACGTATCGGGCGGTCATTTTGTTGCAGGACGGCTACGAGCTTGACCTAAGTGAAGGTGAATTTGCCGCACTGCTGGGTTATGACAAGAAAAAAATAGATGGGGCGAACAATAGGAGCGACCGCGTGCCAAATATAACAAGAGGCGTCGACTGGATCTACATCCATTGTGACCTCATTACAAGGGCCGTGGACAACATCGGGGGTGACGTTATGTTCTCTTTTTCAACCGCTGAACTCTCCGTCAGCTACCCCTTTTCAAAAGAGCCCCGCCGTCTCCTGTGGCACCCGGTGAACAAAAATAGAATCAATGCCATAAATATCAAAATCACAGACGGGCGCAACAACATTATAGATCTGAATGACCAAGACGTGGCTTTAAGCATCATCATCGAAGAAGAAAAATAATTTGCACCTAAGTATAAGGAGCTATGAACCATCCGAGCGAGTGGACGAGATATTACGACGCGCCGAAGGGAACCTATAGATACAAACACAAAGGTACGGGGGTTGTTAGAGACACCCTGATGGCCATAGGAAGGCGGTTCACAAAGAAAGCCACCAAAGAAAAAGCCCGCCAGGCCTTGAAGAAAGCTGTAAATGAAGCCTCGAAGCAAATAATGAAAAAAGCCACCGAAAAAGCCGCCGAAAAAGGGGCAGAAAAGATACAAGCTGTTTTGCGAAGTGGGGATACCCCACGCCCCAAGAGTAAAAAGACCCCGCAGCGGGGAAGTAAAAAGACGACCTCACTTAGTACCGAGTCGCGGCAGAAACTGAAGAAGATGCTGACCAGTGGGGTACCCCACAAACTCAGCGGAGATTCGCGGAAAAAGTTGAACCAGATTTTAAACGCGGGTCGGGCTGCAAAGTTGAAAGTAAACCAATATTTGGCGGAAAATTAAAATAATTTTTTTAAAAGATATATAGGACGCAAGATGTTCAGAAGCCACAGGCATTTGGAAAAAACAGAGTATGTTCGTATCGGGTTAGACAAACCGATCACTATCCCGGGTAACAATCAGCACCAGGTAAAAACAAACTATAAATTCACACTCACCGACCGAGACAACTGGTTTGACTGGTATAACGCCTACTTCCGGGCTGATTTCACTTTCGAGGCAACCGCGGATGGCGCAGCAGTTGCAGGGGACGTCCGGTCAGCGCCCATTAACGGCTCATTTTCACTGATAAACAAACTTGTGGTAAAATCATCGGGCAAAAACATTTACAACGTAGACAACATTCACAAGTTAATATTCATCAAAAACTTGTTGGATTTTTCTGATGACTTTGCGAGGAGCGCGGCAAAAAATCAGTTTTGGTATTTGGACACAACGAATAGCAATGTAACGGCCGACGCTGCCACTAACCAAGGAATCAGACAAAGGGGCTTGCTTGCCCACGCCGGCCTCACGGTTGAAACCCTCATACCGCTTAACAGGTACTCATTCTTCGAGGAGCTGAGTGACAAGCTTCTTCCCCCCATGCAGCTGGAGTTCGAAATTGAGCTACAACCGGATGCAGAGCTGATTTGGCAAAACGATGGCACAGATCGTAGGGTAGTGGTGAGAAACCTTGAGCTGTGGGTTCCAATGCTGCGTTTCACCAGCGAAGGACAGAAGCTCGCAAACGATAACTTTTTGAAACCTCAGAAATGGACGTACCTGAATGAAATGATCCAGCCCAGCCCCAGTCGGCGTGACGCTTTCGGTTCGTGGCAGATAAATCCTGGTCTAAAAGACGCAAAACATGTTTTCATTTTCATTCAACAGTCAAGGAAGAAGAACGCCTTGACTCAAAACCCCTACTTCTTTGACACTTTTGACATTGACGGAGACAATTCAGCCAAGCTAGCGACCTGCCGGCTGCAGTACGGCTCTTCGCAGTACTATCCGGAGCTGGACTACGACGAAAACTTCAAACTGCGCATTCTTAATGACTTAATGAACTACCGGTACCGCAAAAACGACTACAACACCGGTGTGCAGCTTCAGCCCAACAACTTCGAGACGCTGTACCCAATAGTCTATTTTGACTTACGCGAAAACAAGGATAACATGACCAACGACCCGAAGCAGATGGTTTTCCACTACAGGCTCAACGAGGCGGCCAACGCGCAAGACTACACCATTTATGCAGGAATTTTGTACGAGTCCGAACTTGTTCTCAGGCAGGTGGGTAATGAGCTGGTGATGGTTTAGTAGTGGGTAGCAACTCAGTTGCTGATACCCCACACCCCAAAGTGAAAATAATTTTTGAAATAAGTATAAAGATGACGACTTACTATCCGCACAAGATTTCGCTTTCAGACGGGCAGAAGGTAAGCCTCGCGCGGGCCTTTGGGCCAGGAGAAGCAGTTACGCTCAGATTTAAAAACGAGGCTATAACCGGCGGTAGCGACACTTTGCACTTGACCGCCAGGCAGATCAAAAAAATACAGCGCGCTATCAAAAACAAAACGGGCGTGGACATAGACATGAGCAAGACACAAATCAGACATGTGCGCAAGATGGCGAGTGGGGCCGGCATGCGGGTAAAACCCCCAACAGGAGGAAAGGGAATGCGCATCAACCCTCCTCCATATTTCCGGCGTCCTCCACCATTTATTGGTTCTTGGGGCGACCAAAAAAAAGCCTACCTTCGTTGATGTCCCCTTAACCGATTTTGACTTGCAGCGGTGGTGCCAATACTTGAAAATCCCCATCAAAGGCATATTTGCGAGAGACGAGATCCACGTGAAAAACCACTCCCCTTGTATAATCAACATGGATGATCTTGGAGGGCCAGGCACCCATTGGGTTTGCTGCTGGGGTTCACCTGGGGGCGTGGGTAGCAACTCAGTTGCTGATACCCCACCGGAGTACTTTGACTCTTTCGGTTTACCTCCGCCCGCGGAATGGGAAATTGAGTTGATTCTTGAGGGCAAACAGACCTTTCTTCAGAATGACAACCAGCTTCAGTGGGAATTCAGCGTGCGCTGCGGCTACTACTGTCTGCTTTTTCTGAACGAACGTAACAAAGGGCGGACATTTCGAGAAATTTTGAGCATGTTTTTAGAAAATACACACGCCAACGAGGCTGTGGTGAAGGATTATTTTACACATAATGTATAAAGATGGAGGTTTACTGCGTGAAAGAAAAGCGCTTCACACCTAATGTGGTGGGAAGTGAAACATTTGCAACCACAAGAAATGGTAAAAGGTTGCTTAAAGTAAAATGTGCTAGCTGCGGCATTACCAAGGCACGTTTTGTCCCTGGGGCAGTGGGGGTACCCCACGAAGGAGGTAATATTTTGGATCCAATATTTAAGTGGACCAGAAGTGGTTTACCCAAAAAGAAGAGAGAAGAACTTGCACGCGCTGAAAAAAGAATGTTCGGAGGTGGGGTTCTTGATACAGTTGGAAATACAGCAGCTGAAGCTTTCTTTGAGTACGGAGTTCCTTATTTAGCCAAACAGGGTGTTAAACAAGGAAGATACTTTGCAAGCGAGTTTCTGAGACAACCAAAGTATCAGAAGAAGTTAGCCAATAAAGCCAAACCAATCGCGAGAAAAGCTGTTAATTACACAATTGATGCTTTGTCTGGGGATTTGTTGACTAAAGCCTCAAACAGATTAAGACCAAAAGATATGATACCGGGAAATAAGTTGAAAGGCGGGTGTCACACAGCGGGTAGCAACTAAGTTGCTGATACCCGAAAATTTCTTTAATTATATAAGATGGAGGTATACTGCGTGAAGGAAAAGCGTTTCACACCCAACGTACCGGGAAGTGAAAAAAACACTACCACAAAAAATGGTAGAAGAATGTTAAAAGTAAAATGCGCAAGTTGTGGCATTACCAAGACACGATTCATTTCTAATAAACCCCAAAGTGGTGGTAATTATGATATGAGAATTTATGCGGGTAATAGAGTAGATGACCCAACAAACCCTCTTTATGAACGACCCCGCGGTGGGGCTTTTGATTTGCATAAAGCTATTGGTAAGCTGCCTAAGCCAAAAAAGGGGTGGACGCTTCCTGGTCATAACTACACAGGACCGTACAATCCTCTTGAAAAACAGCTTTCTTACGACCCCCAAACTGGAAAGATATTAAAGATTTACCAGCAACCCACAGGCGCCACGGACGCAGTTGCAATGCAGCATGACGTTGATTATGCCGTCTGTGCAGGCAAGAAAAATGAGAAAGGTTGCAAACACGCTGCAGACAAAAAAATGGTGAAGGCGCTTGACGCTATCCCCAAAAACAAACGGCAATGGGGTCACGCCGCGGCGCGCAACGCAATCAGCTCGAAGCAAAAGGTGGGTTTGGGTGTCGGTGAAACGATCAATAAAAAGATCGGCGAAAAAATTCCAGGCTTTCAACAGGCTCAAGATGTGGCTGCTGCAATCATGGCTATCACAGGTTGTGATAAGGATTTGTTTAAAAAGTATTGGAGTGGTGACATCGCAAAAGGTGCCTTTAACACGAAAACCGGTCTGTTCAGCAAAAAGTTTTGGACACACCCTAAAAATACAACTGGGCCATGTAACCAAATAATTTACGACAAGAAAACCGGAAAATATCGCAACACCTATTGCGACTAAGCAGTGGGGTAAACCCCACACCCCTAAGGTAAACCCCCCACGAAATATTTTTTAACACATATATAGGAAATGGATTCTGCAACAAAATTCAGGCGGGCTGAAATAGAATTGATCAAAACAAATTTGGAAAACCAGTTGGTGCACTACTACGAAACCTCAGCCAAATTCAAACGGTGGCACACACGTTGCCAAACGGTATGTGCATTTACAGGCGGAGTCGCTACCATTCTTACCGGCTCTGGGCTCGCCGCTTCTCTTTCTGCGGTTGGCGTTGCTGTTGGCGGTCCTTTAATCGCAACTGCCACCTTGTTTTCATTGGTGTCAACCTCCTGCATGGTCACCATCAAATTTTTCCTGCGGAAAGCGAAAAAACACGAAAAAATACAGACCCTGGCTGAAGCTACGCTGAGCACGATCAACTCTCTCATATCAACCGCTCTTGAAGATGGTGTAATCTCTGACGGTGAGTACCAAGATATTGTGAAAAAGTACAACACCTTTACAACTGCAAAGACAAAACTGCGTTTTTCAAACCACACTGATGGTGGAGTGGGGGTAAAGGTTAACAGAACATCTAAGTCAACTGCTGTTTAATCGTGGTGGGAAACCTGATACCTGTAATAAATAATTTGTTTTAACATTTCTTCTCTCCACCATTTGTTGAAACTTTTATCCGCTTTATTTCTGGTTTGTTGCATCTTCGGCAATCTTTTCGTGAGCTTTTCCAGTATTGCATTTTTCGCCGGCCAATCTCTTGTTGAGACCTTTTGAAAATAGTTGTATAAAAAACAAACGTAGTTACACGATCCGAGATTTAACAGCTTGAACTGGCAAATGACATTACCCAAAAAGGTCAACCTCATTTCGTCACCGACCTGTTCTAAAGAAATGCCGACTTTTTTTAGTACTGCAATTAAATACCATAATTTTGGTTTGGGAGGGTGGCTCATCTCTTCGTGGGGTAAACCCCACACCCCTTCGAGGTCGTAACGGTCGTCAAGATCTTTTTCTGGCTTGATTTCTTTTATTAACGCTTCCTGCTTTTTCAGCAACATTTTGATAAGCTCTTTTTTTAGTTGTTCACTGTGGGGGTACCCCACACCCCTTGGGTAAGGTTTTGTGGCCATGTATATATGCCCGCGCATAATTATTTAAATGGATAGAAAATTGGAGCGGCGTTATTACAGCCCACAAGGTTACTGGAAAGGTATCTCCGCCATTAAAAAATTAGCGGTTGCTGCTAAGGTTCCTGAAGTTGTTGCTAAAGAATGGTTGTTCAAACAAGCGCTCTGGCAGATCTACCTCCCCGCCCCGCGCTACATTCCTCGTCCAAAATTCGACGTATCCTTACCCAACAAAGTGCATCAGGCAGATCTTCTTTTTCTGCCGCACGACAAAGTGGGCCGTAGCACTTACAAATACGCGCTTACCGTTGTTGATGTTGCCAGCAGATTCAAAGAAGCTCAGCCTTTAACCTCTAAAAACTCTGACGAGGTTGCCAAAGCTTTTAAGACAATTTATACACGTGGACCTCTGAAGTGGCCACAGATTCTGCAGGTTGATCCTGGGCGTGAATTTATGGGCGCTGTTACAAAAGAAATGGAAAATCACAAAACTTCCATCAGGCGCGGCCACCCTGAAATTCATAGAGACCAAGCTATCGTTGAACGTTTTAACCGCACCCTAGCCCAGCACTTGTTCGGACACCAGTACGCCGTTGAAATGCGTAGCAATGAGGGTCAGCGGTCCACTGAGTGGGTAAAAAGGCTTCCCTCCGTTGTTTCTGCTCTGAACAACCAAGTCACGCGGTTGATTGGTATGAAACCTGCTACCGCAATCAAGAAAAAAATGTTTATGCAGAACCGTCAACTAAATATTTGAGACCTGTTGGTTTAAACGAAAAAAAGCTCCCATCCATCGTTATGGTTCGGTATTTGTACGAACCTGGCGAGCTTGAAGGTGGTGTTAAAAGAGCCACTGATCCAATCTGGTCTTTGAAAGTTTACAACCTTGAACGTTCTTTTATCAAACCGAATCAGCCAATTCTCTACTATTTGCATGACGGGCCCAAGCGAGGCTTTGTACGTGAAGAACTACTTGTTGTGCCTCCCAACACTACTCTTCCTCCAGCTAAAGCAAGCTAAATGTGATATTCAATTGGTTCGGTGTGTATTCCGTCGGGCAGCACCCATCGTTTGTCATAGTATGCACTCAACCCCAGCTTCTCCTGCTCGTAAGTTACTATATTCCCATCCCGCATCCGAAACCCTCTGTTTGTTGCCATATCCTTGCTTCCTTCCAACGCTGTCTTGAAACGCTGCCAGTTTATATTGTTTTGCTTCTTCGACATTCCCTTTGTGCTGAACTTCTTTTTTTCACCCCGGTCGTCAATAAAATAACATTTTGAGCAGAGCGCAATCATCCGGTCCCCCTCACACTCCATCTTAAACAGACCAGGTGTTCGACCGCTCCACTTGTCCCATGCCAGCCAATTCTTTTTTTGTGCCTCGAATTCTTCTTTCAGCTCTGGTCGCACAATGTCCTCGAGTTTCTTACCGGAGATGGCCAAGTAGTTACTGTCTGTGTCCATCTGTATCAGCTCGAAATCTTTTCTGTCAAAATATCTGTCAAGGAAGTCGTAATAGAATTCCAGCATCCTTAACTTTGCCAGCTGATAGACAGCGATTCCAATCTGAAACGGTCTTCTTATTGTGATCCGTGGCTTCCGACTTTCCAACTCATACGCCTCCCCAATCTCATCAAGATCTGAGAAATACGCGCTTCGCAAGGCTCTGTCGACTACCTTCTCATCTTTGGTGTAAATGACGTTTGTTTGCCGCTCCAAGGCTTCGATGAGCTTTCCGTACCCACTGTTTCCCAACAGTTTGAATACCTCAGCCAGCAGTGCTTTGCTTTTTTCCACATCTCCTGTCCGGCGAGCCTCCGTGACTTGTTCCACGAACCAGGGAAAGATCTTTGCCGGTTGGTAGTCAATTGTACGATAAACCCTTTTGATAACTGCACCGTGATTCACATACCAGAGTAGTAGAGGGGCGTACACAAGCATCCTCTGTGCTGACAACGTTCCCATGAGTTTCTTATCTTCTCCTCGTTTTCTTCCTGTATCTCGCAAGTATTTCAGCATATGCTCGGGGACAGCTTTGGCTGGCAGCGCTTTGTTGTGAAAGAATGGACACATTTCCTCGAACTTTTGGTGTAAGTGATTTGGAATCTCTATATCTATTTCTGCATATCCGAACCAGCTTCCTTCTTTGAGTCTGTGCGTTAGTACTGGAGCCCCATCTGTTTGGTACTCGCCTGTGTAGTGAACGACCTTTTCCTTTCCACAAGGCATTTCTCTTAGCATGGTTGAGAGATACAGGGCGTTGGCATCGTATCCGAGGATGTTTTTGCAAAGTTTTGGTTCCGCTATTTGATGCGACCTTATTCTTGTTTTACCAACTTCGTGGTATCTTGTGAAAACGAGGCTTGGACCTCCAACAACAGCTTCTTTCAACATATCGTATGCTTCTTTGCCTGGGCTGTAAAGCTCCGCATTCCGTTCAAAAGCTCCCCTTAGAAGGTAGTGTAAGCTCACACCTGGGATGCTGACAGCGTCTTTCATGATGTCGATTCCCTTCTCAGTGTAGAAGTTTTTCATTTTTTGCAGTGCCTCAAGTCCGGGTGCGACATCGAGATTATTGTAGTAACACGCCCAGTCTTTGAAGGTTTTCATTCCCTTTTCTCGAAACGTCTCTTTGCAAGCTTTCCATTCTGACAGTTGCAATGTGAATTCATCTTTCAACTTTGAGTACCAATGCGGGTAATCCGGCAATCCTGGGTAATCCAGCTTTTCTGGTCTGTCAAACCACTCGTATGGGAACCATGATTTCACTGACTCGCACTCGTAGGCCTTTACCCATTTCTCATAACTGGTCCCTGGGCCAAGGTAGTTTATGATGTCAAGGAAACGGAAACCACATGTGAGTATGAACATGATTTTGTTTCCGTGCTTTGCTACTCTGACTTTGTTGGTTGTGTCCGCAAGGCGCTCTGCGAAGTAGTTTTTGATCAGATTCAGATCGTAAGTCCCAGAGTTGAATCCCAGCACTGGGACCTGATCACACCATTCTTCTATCTTTTTCCTCTGGTCTTTTGGTAGCAGGTTTACGTCTGCTGGCATAAATTCATCTCTTACTTGTTTCCTTATGTTTTTTCCACGTCTCTCCAACTCTTCCATAAACTTACGGACCAGCTCTGCGGGATCTTTTTCACAGATATGGGCTGGCTTTCTTTCAAGAGTGTCACCGATACTAACTGAGATTGGAACGTGTGCGTTCTCGATTGTGAGTGTTGCCGTCGGCTCCTTTCGCTGATTATTGTCTCCGTACGCCTCAAAATCATACAAAATAGCGTGTGGGTAACTTTTTGTTTGGGCTTTTGGCAGTTGTTCGACATATTTTTCTCCGACTTCACAAGCCCAACACTCAATCACTCTGTAACCTTCTTTTCGGAGATAAGCTGTTCTTCTCTTTGTTGCTTGGAAAAGATCTTCCCTTGTTCTGTCACCACGTTCAATTATTTTGTCACGATCGGGGTAACATTTTGGACAACCGTGCCAGTGGCAGCCGTGATACTGTAACACCAGCTTTTTCTCATGGTTGTAACCATCGACTGGTCTTTTCTCAATCCAACGCTCTCCTCCGTGGCCAGACATTGCGTGGTAAATGGGGATTTTCCACTGCTCTGCCACGTACTCAAGCCACTGAATTGATTCTTTTGAGGCTTGATGCTTTGGATAAAATGCTTTCTGGTAAGCTGTCTGTGGCGCTTCTACCTTTTCACCTGGGCAATCTATTACAGTTTTTCCTTGGGCACATCTATCTGCATGACGTTGAAGATTGCAAACCTTTGTGAATCTTGCGTTGCAATGGGTGCATGCATAAGTTTTCGCTAACTTTGTAATGTCTTTTATCAAAAATGAATGCTCTCCAAAAATACCGATTGTCATAACGTTTTTAAACTGTGAAGCTGGATTTCTTGTGAGGTGCCATACAACTTCTTTGTCATCTACACGCTCTGGTATATAAACTCTGATTCCAAGCCAACCTGAGAAAGCAGTGCCCTTATTCAGATGCATTTCTACCTTTTCCAATTCATCAAGTGAGGTTTTTACACAGTCCGTCGGCGTATCCCTGAGCTTGAAGAAACTCTTTGCTAGACCTTGTGCTACTTTTGTGCTTCGATCTGCCCTAGCTCCTCTGTGCACAGCGATACAACGCCATAGACACATGTTATCTCTATAGGTGTCCAGTGTCACCATTGCATGATTCCCACGTGCAAGGTTGCGCAGCCAGTCTGGTAATGGGCCTGTCCCCATCAGAGGTTGCCGGTCGAGCACAACTTTTACATCAACAGCATAGTAGTGGTCGAAGATCCATTTCGTGTCTGGTCTTTCGATTCTATCTACTTCCAGACGTTCAGACTCCCTTTCCCTCAGCCATTTTTCCACGTCTTCTAGCTTGTTTATCCATCGGGAGCCTTTTTCATTTTGGTAGAAGGTAAGAAAGGTTCCGTCTTCAATGTTGCGCAAATTAAATGCAAAAACGTACCTTATGTAAAATGATGTTCTTACGTCCTTTCTTATTTTTTCCATGAATTTTGATGTTTGGTCTCTTTCCAGATTCTTTTTGAAGCGCCACCGAATATAACGCCTACCTTTTATCTTCTCTACACCCTCGGCTGTTTCGTCCTTGTACTTATCCACAACCTCATTCTGGTAGTCTGCCACATTTCTTATGTTTTGGGGGTGGATGGGATCAAACTGCCTCAGAAGTTGAAACTGTCTAATTATTTTTTGTCTTCTGTTCCTTTTTCTTGGTGGCGGTATTGGTTTGTAAGGTTTTGGTTGCAAAGGTGGCTTTAATCGCTTCTTTGTTTCTTCTGGAATTGGTTCTTCCAACGCATTCCTTATTATCTTTTTAACCGCAGGTACGTTTTCTGCAAGTAATTGCGATAAATAGCGCAACTCTGCGGGGTCTATTTTTGCAAGTTCTTGTTCAAGAGATTCGAGGTCGACATCTTCGAGAGATTCGAAGTCTATTTTGTCCATTGTATATTATAGAAAAATATTTTTTAATAATTAATTATTATAACCTAATTGAAAAACTTTTATACTGCACGGTGTCAATTCTCTAATTGCTTGTCCCCGCCTGGGGTTTCACTCCCTTTCACTCCCTTTCTTTTCCCTAGTAGTATAGTCGGAGTCAAACGAATACTACTTTGGTAAACCTAAATTTTTAACCTCTTTACGGGACTAGTAGTCAGGGACCAAAGCCAAACCATGCGAGCTATGTGAGCATGGTTTGGCTTTGGTCCCTGACTACTAGTCTCGTGAAGAGGTTAAAAATTTTGGTTTACCCAAAGTGGTATTCGTTTGACTCCGACTATACTACTGGTTCTTACACCGAGGTAAACCCCAAAATCAGATCATGACAACTGTTTAAGGTGGCCCGCGGCTATTTTTGGGAACAGAGGTGATCTTTCCTCATTTCCAGATGCTAAATAATCTTGAGAATGCGGCAAGTTTGAATAATTTACTGTAACGAGAGGGTTTCCAAAGCCCTTCAAAATGGAAGACTACTCACGCGAAACTAAATTAAGCCGTTTGCATAAATGCAGTATTTTCTCATACTTAAAAATTAAAGAAAAAAATCGGTGGATTTCTTTTTAATTCGAAAAAAAAAAATAAGATTTCAATATTCACAATTTACGCAATGTAAACCCCTTCTGCTTTATTTGTTTACAACTTTTGCTACGATTTTCTAATTTTTCCAGACTTTTCAGCAACGTTTTAGCTGGCATTACCCTTTTAAAAAAATATATGGGATCTTAGCATTACTTAAGCGCTGTTGTAAAAGCTCCCAAAAATACACAAGCATAATATTTTGAAGCAAAACTTTAAAGTCAACTGTGCAGCAATTTCGACCCAGCCGATTTAGTTGAAACTTGCTCACATTAAACCTTGGATAATTTGAACTTGTTGACATTAATTAGAAAAAAATCTATTGTCGCGTTTGGATAATATTCGCGTTTTGTTCATAAAGTGATTTTTTCAAAAGCGCTAATATCTCGTGATCGTTTATTTTGCTCGCCCTAAAGTTTAAAGCTTTATAAAAGTTGAACATTTGTTATTTCAATTTTTTTTTAAAAATCAGAAAAATCGGTTGAGGTTCACATGCCCAAAATTCGATTTAGAAAAGAACACCTCCGTTCCCAGAAATAGCCACGGGCCACCTTAAGGACGTTTGCCACCACTGTGAGTTTATGGGTTACTCATTCAGTAAGGGACGGACCATTATTTTCCTGCAGGAGGGGTATGAAAAATTAAGATCTAAAAATCGGCCATGTCAGCCTTCGTTTCTGGCAATGGCGGCAGTTTTTATTTGTCCAAAAATAACGCGAATAAATCCATGAAATGCAATTTTCTCGTCTAAATATTGTTTAAGGGAATCCATTAAGCAAATTAATTCAACTAGTGATGTTCCTTAAGAAAATCTAATTCTTTAGCGATCGCATTTGCACTCGGCTGGCAGTTAAAAGATGGGCAACATTCGATGCCGCGTGGGCAAAAAAAGGATATTTATTTCACGCAGGAAAAATAAATGTTTTTATGTAGCTTGTGACGCAGTAGTTCCCAGCTTCCGGTGAGGGATTACATCATTGCTTCTTACATGAAAGTGAGGCAACCGGGGGACTAGTTCGACCTTCACTGAAACATCACAACATGGCGTATTCCATTTTTCCCTCCCTCCGCTCCCTGTCTTATATCTTACCGAACGTGAGGCGGGTTTTCCCCCACCTTTGCTGGGATATTTCCTTGTTTGTTTTTCTAATGTTATCTTTAACTGATTGTTTTGAAATAAAACGGCCACACCTGTGGCCAAAATATCCCAAATGGGAATGTCTGTTTTTGTCCCAGCAAACAGAGCTCAGCCAAAGCAGCACACATGTCTTACCAATAAGTATGTTTTCATTAATTAAGAAGGAGCAAGATACATAAATACAAATTTGTAAACTTCCCACAATGAATTTTTGTTCATTTTTTTTTATAGTCTGTCGACAATTGCAAAACAAAGCTGCCTATCCAAAACAATTGGGGTCACCGACCATTTGAGAGAGTGAATTACGAGCGAAGTTATCGCAACGGCTATCAGCCCAAAATTTGTTTGGAAAGTTTTCTCAGCGCGCGCGCTCGATGCATGACGTTAATTACGTGCACAGTAAGGATGCGCAAAAACAATTAGCGAGAACGGTCTTAATACAGATTTGTATGGGTAATCAAATGGTGACGAGTGAAATAAGGAAATAATCTCACGAGCGTTTTGTCCAAATTCTAATAATTTCCCGAGCCTTCAGGTTGGTTGAATAAGTCGATGTTGACCTTGCAACTCGCAAAATTAATTAAAATTTGGAATTTTTGGTTTACATTCAAACATTCCGAAAAACCTGATACAATATGAAGCAAAAATGAAAGGATAGGCTATAACAAAGGCCTTAAATAAACCTTCGTCATCTGAATCACCTCCTTTAGAAAAATTAAATTCAATAAACCTTTGAAGTCTTTAGAAAAAAGTGCGTAAGATGTTTGAGAATGACAATCAGGTGTTTTTACAGCTAATACAAACCACGCTTTATAAAACAAACGCAAATTTCAGATTGTTTTTTTTTTTTTGTGTTAGTGGGACGGTTGTTTAAAGACGTTCACTTCCTTTGAATGAGAAAGAAAAGCAAATAATCAAGTGGAATACTATTTAAACTCAGACTTCTTCAGCTGCACTTGAAAAATTAAAATTTCCTCTTGTTTGTATCTTATTCGGTAATTCAGGAACAGTTCTAACAAAAGCCTAAAATTTGCCTTCTCCATCTGAATCATCACATATTGAAAACATTAGTCCTGAATTTGAATAAACCTTTAGAAAGGAGTGGACATGACGTTTGAATAGGGCATTCAGGTGCCCTGCACCTAATACAGCACTGCAGTACTCTATAAAAAAAAACGTAGGTCGATACTCATTATCACATTTGGAGATCATTCCTTCAAGATGTATCTCTGGATTGGAATCGCGCTTTTGTTGCTTGGAGCTTCATCCTCTCAAGGTAGGATAAAAGCTACATGAAATAATCAGAAACTTGATAATTGTTCTTTACTGTACTTTCTAATTTCTGGTCCTACTGACATATAATTTCCAAGATAAGAATATACTAGTAAATTTCATCATGAAAGTCCAAGAATTTTTTTCGACTTTTGGACACATTCTGCAGCTTGCAATTTTAAGCAGCGTCGACACTAAGCCCGTAAATTTGTAACGCAACTTTTTTTTCTCTGCATTGGCCTTCTGTTCACACTAAAACGGCGTTTTCGGTCACCGAAAACGGAACTTTTTAAAACGCTCTCCAGGGTGGAAAAATTTGAAAGCGCGCCGACTGAGTGTATTAGTGTGGACAAAATGGCACTTTTTGAAAACGGTGACGTCAAAACAGTGCAATTAGCGCGCAAGCTCAAGTAATGTGAGCATGTTCTAGTGCGCGTTTCTTGTGATGCAGCGTTCCACTTTCGACGGTGAAACAGTTTGAAAACATTATAGTTTGAACAGAAAATATTGTATTCGTTTTTGGAGCGAAAATGCCGTTTTCAAATTTATCCGTCTTAGTGTGAACGTAGTTATAATTAAATTAGAAATCTCTCCGGCTTTAGAGTTTGAAATTTTGGCGGTCGCTTTTAAGCCGTATACAGGCAAACTTTGATATATCTCGGATAGGTTGCACTAATTGCGCGATATTTCATAATATTTCATAATTAATTGCATGATATATCTTTTCATGATTCCTCAGGCTGTGGAAATCGACCAAGTTTGAGTAGAGTCGTTAATGGTGAGAATGCCTCGCCTCACTCCTGGCCCTGGCAGATTTCACTTAGAGTCAACGGCCGCCACATCTGTGGAGGATCACTGATCAAGAATGACTGGGTCGTCACCGCGGCCCACTGCGTGGATCGAAACCCAAGTCCGAGTGGCTACACTGTCGTTGTGGGTAAGTCTGAATTTCGTAAAGAAACTCCCTCCACCCCCTTTTGTTCCTTTTCGTTTTTTTTTATTTATTTATTTATTTATTTATTTATTTATTTATTTACTTTTTCATTTTATCATATTTATATTTCCTAAAGGTCTTGCAGCAATGGACAAGAGAACATTTATGAAACGAAACATCAACGTTCTTGATTTTGGGGGGCGTTTCGACAGTTTTGGCTGTGATCGTCAGTTGTCAACAACGTTAACATAAATTTATCATGGTTACTGTCTGCTACCCTAGTCAATCGAAATTATGACAGTTGTATTTTGAAGGAAAATCTTTATTGCATAGCCACAGGTTGTGTTATTGGAAGTCTGTTTTAACAGTTTCACGGTGAAATAAAATACTGAAACTTCCGTATGTCAACAAAAGCAAACAGCTTCGAATAAGACGATAAATTCCAAACGCAAAAAAATGTTTCTTGGCCTTGTTTTAACCCAAATCACACTCCAACGTACATGTTCAAAAGGACTGAGGTCACTTTTATTCTAACAACTTCGTTGATGTATACTGTTTGATCAATTTGCACAATCCAGTCCCAGTCCGTGGAGTTTTTCACCATCTGTGCCTTTATAAGATTAAAGTCCAAACTTAATTACAATTAAAATTCTATTTCATTGCCAGGAGCCCATCTTCGTACTGGATCAACTGCCGTGCAACAGACCTTCCGATTGAAAAAGCTGTTTAAACACGAAGGATTCAGCATGAGACACCTGCGTAATGACATCGCTCTTCTGCAACTGGAGCAGCCCATTCAAGCAAGCGACAAAGTCAACACAGTGTGTTTGCCAGATTCAGGAAGCAAGGTTCAAGGTGGAACACAATGTTACATCACAGGTATAGTTATTAAATGGCTTAAATTTTACTCGTTTGATTCTATAATGAGTGGTTTACATTCAAAACATAGTAAAAGCTGTGAATTGATTGAGAATATTCAAATTAAGTCGCTGCTGAGCGATACTAGTCTATTATGCAAGTGATTCCGCTTATGTTAGCACAAATTTTTCTCGCTTTTGGCCTTACATACATGACCCCCACACATACATACTTTATTGCGTAGCTCCCTCTTGGGGGCTCTTCCACCATACAGAAATTAAAAAGATAAAGCTATTTACAATAAAGAAGGAAAACGAGAAAAAAAAACAAAACGGAGAAAAAGAGAATTAAAATTCACAATAAAAACTATGTACATTATAGTTGTAAAATCATATTTACAAACTTGAAATATGTTTAAAAATTCTATTTTAAAATAGTCAAGACTATTCGTGCCTCTGATATCTTAGGTGAGTCATTAAGCATCTTCGCTCCACGATAGGCAAATGACCTTTGAACAGTTTTGAGCCTACGCTTTAGCAACTCGAGGTCGTTTCTTTTTTTTTTTTTTTTTGCCTGGTGTTGCGTGGTTGTATTATTGAACGTCGCTGAAATCAAAGATAGCTTTGCGTGAAGCATTTTTATTATTATTTGGATAGGTTGGGGAAGAACTGTCGGAGGTGGAGATGCCGCTGACACTCTGCAGCAGGCAATGTTGCCTGTCGCTGACCACAGTGCCTGCAGCCTTGTCAACGGAAAGTTAGCTCCTGTCGATGAAAAGTCAATGGTGTGCGCTGGAGGTCAAGGTAAAGGTGGATGCCAGGTAAGTAAAACATTGTGCAATTTGTCCAGTGGCTAAACAAAAAACATCGACAACAATATCAGAATTATTTTAAAGAGTGTGCGAATTGAAGTAAACAGAAAGCAAAATCTTAGCATTTTATTTACCAAGCGATTTTATAAAATGAATGTGCCACGTTTTACTCGGTTTAGTACAGTTACTTGTATTTATTAGTAATAGTAATTGGACTGAGTGGAGTACAATTCCGTATCAATAATAAAATTTGAGGTTAGAAAGTCTTCGAGAACCTCTTTAATGTGCAAAAAGGGATAGATATGTTCAATCGGTTTTACAAACAGTAGGAAAACAGCAAGAAAGAACCCATTTAAGTGCACGTGATTGACGCGCAGATGACGCAGGTGTCCAATTACATGTATCCAATAACAAGAAGTTGTAATTGAATACCTGTAATTGGACACCCACGTGATCGCGCGACAAAAAGGGGAGCGCAGAACCAATCAAAATCGAGAATTTTATTACAGATACCATTAACACTGTAATATAACTTATAAAACATTTCTTAATTAATTCAATTTAATGCAAATCGGGTCCCTTGTTGCTTCAACATGTGCGTTTCAAATCATGTCGATGAAAGATCCATAGGAGCCGTGACAAGGCCATTTTCCGTAGGAGCAGTGTTTTTAGACCCAACTAGAAGAAGGTATAAACTTGACGGGTCATCTCCCCGCAAAATGTCACCTCTACAGGCCTGTGTGATGCTATTTAAATCTGAAGAAGATTATTTCCAGGATAGTTTACTTTTTCTGTAACAACTGTAATTAGGGAGACAGCGGCGGGCCATTTGTTTGCGAAGAGGGCGGACGATTTGTCTTGAGAGGTGCTGTGAGCTGGGGACATAGGGATTGCAGGACCGACCATTTCACAGTGTTCGCTCGTGTAAGCAGTTTCATTGACTGGATCAACCAGAAGATTTCAGGTAATTTAAATGCTGCGAGTTGCTCTTTGATATGCCTCTTCTTTTGAACTTGTCGGGGTGTTTCGAGGATTCAATTCGATGTGTGTGTTATCGCGAACTACCTACCAAATTTAATAACATAGCAATATATTAAATAATAACAGAAACCCATAAGGGTTGAAACGTGTAACTCCCTATGATTCGCATTGTAAAAAGCGTTTGAACATTCGTTGCCATTAAGTACCATATTTGGAAAACCACGAGAAAAAAATCAACCAATCAAAATTGCAATATTTGGATAAATTCAGAGCGCGCGCTAGCTCGTGCTAAATGGCGTAATCTTGTTTTTAAACAACTTTGGTTAAATATAGTTAAATTTGGTTAAATTCTCTGTTTCATCGTCATTTGATGGTCCGGAGAACTTCACTTGGATACTCTTTATGAATTTCTCTAGTTTCTGTGAGTAATTCACGGCGTTTAGGTCGGAATTCAAGTGACTTACCGTAAAAGCGAAAATTTTCTTGCGTGTGTCGTTACGTGTGTAAATCATTCGCGTACAAGCTCCTTGTGTTTCCAAATATGGTACTTGGCAAACTGAATATTCGAACGCTGTGAACGCGCGTTATACGTTTCAACTCCTTATGAGTTTCTGATAATAATATCATAAATTTGACGTTTGAATGGTCTAACATTTAACAAGTGGCATTTGTTGATGTTCAAGATGTCACTGTGGCACTGTGGTTAGCTTGTCAATAGTTCTTTGAAGTGCAAATCCCTATAAAATGGCAACAGTATTATTCACAACCAACAAAAAAGTCAGCGTGAAGCATAATTAAGGTCATTGCTCGGTATTGCATTGCGCATCCTTACTGCGCAGAATTTTACGCGTAATTAGCGCACGCACATAAACAAAATGGCGGCTTTTTTCTATGCAACTTAGCCCGTGAGAGAAATAAATCATCGCTTTCTCGTAAACGCGTATGGTGACCCATCGATTTTTTAAGGTATTTTGGGTGTAACGATCAAATGCTTTCTATAAAATGAATACAGATTTATTTCTATGTTTGAAAAATTGATTATCACCGGAAACGTGTACTTTGCCAGTACTCGCAAAGGAATTAGAAGGCCTAAGGAATTATGTGGTATTTACAATGTCTTCCTGCTCCTAAAGGAATGTGGTGACACGTTAATTAATTTCAAAATTTAAGTTCCCTAAAACATTTTTACAACGTTTTAGGTGGAGGCGGCGGAGGAGGCGGTGGTGGAGGAGGCGGCGGCGGAGGCGGAGGAGGTGGAGGTGGAGGCGGAGGTAAGTTATCATTTATCGTGATCTTCTAAAAGGGAAAACTAAATACTTCTTTAGTAGAATCCTACTAGTGTACTTATGCAAATGCTGCAATTTGATTGGCTAAGCCATTGCACACTGATAGCCATTGGCGAGCAGTGGCTGAAGGTCGACTACAGAATGGCGACATTTTCTCGTTTCTCTGAAGTTTCGAAAGAAGTTTAGAAATATAATTGTTGAATAATTCAATTCCCGAGAAGACTAAAAGAACGAACTTCACCGTTGCACGTGGAAAATTAATTATACATCAAAGTTACTGAACGAAATGATGAGCGTGCGTACCCAACTAGTCCGCGCGCGCGATTTCGCTAATATAAAGCGTGGAATTTAATATCACTTTGTAGAAAAAAGATTAGAAATTATTATTTGAAGGAAAATTAGTTAGAATTCTACTAAAAGCCCAAAGATTTCTATGAGGTGATAGTTGATGAGGCCGAGAGCGAGAAAGAAATCGAGAGCGAATAGTTGAAGAGAGACATGAGAGGGAGGGACATCGGGGGTTACTAAACACCGAATTACTGCAAATAAATTCGGCAAATATCGCAATACCGCAAAAAAATCGGAAAATACCACAATTTCATAGTAAACCTGTATAGCTTGCGGATTCACTGACGCGAGGGCAAAAACGAGCGGTGCGGCTGTGGTAACAATGACACGGCTTTAACTGGTTGTCAAGACAGTCGATAAAAATGTGTGACAAAGTGAGGCTGTTTCAAGATGCTTCTGAAACGACCAGAAACGGTTAAAAATGGTCAAAAAAAGATAAAGGATACGATTTTATACCGTCTATCGTAGACCAGGACGTAAAGAAAACGGCGCATGCATCCCGAAGGTTTGGAGAATACCACAATTCAAAATTAAAAGTACTGAAATAGCGCAGGAAAAATTGACTAATACCACAAACCTTAAAGTCCCCATCAATAGAAAGTGTGACCCATCAATCCAGAAGATAATTATTCAACGAACGATTAATTAGTATAGCGTGTTTGCTTTAACTATTGGCTGGGTCAATTGTTTTTAATTAATGGTATTTATTTTATTTTCAAGTTAAGAGGGTTTTTCATCAAGGAAAGTTTTATTACAAATTAAAAAGTTAATAAGTTTTACCAGCTTGAACTTTGGGCGTACAATGTATTGTAATATAGTAACATTGCATTGCATATTTTGACAGAATGTATTGACAGGTCTCCATTGTGTTCACGAGTCTCCACTCGGTATTGTGTAATACCCCAGATCAAAGCAAAATGCCCGAAGAGATGTGGAGCATGTAAGTACAATTCATGAGTTACTCGACTGTTTTTTATTTCTTTTTGGTTATAGATGTAATACTTCTTTGTATTTTTAATGTTAGTTCATCTTTTCTTTGGTGAACCAAGATGAGCGTGGTTGTTTGCAGGCCCGTAGAGAAGGGAGGAGAGCGACGGGTGTAACCGCACCTTCTCCCCCTCCACCTCCCCTACGAGCCGTGGAAGTCAGCCCATTGTGGAAAGAATTTTTTATTATTATTAAAAACAAAAACAATGCCTGTACTTCAAATACTTACATATAATTTAGTCATTTGGGCTGAAGTTCCGCCATTTGTAGATTTTCGTGACATATTTTGGACTAGATTGTGAGATTCTAAGTTGCATTTTTTAATAATGGTAGACCTTAAGGAGGCTCACAACCGTTTCCAGCAATTTCCAGCTCTTAAAAACTTTGATGGGTCAGTACTACAAATCTTTATCAGTTGCTGCTACAATAATGACATCAAACAAATTCCCAATCATTGCTAAACAAGTTGAGGTCATTTTCATGACGTCACTGGTTACTATAGCAACAGTTTTACCCGTTAAAAACACCCTTAATTTTCCCTTTAAGTGCTTATAACTCAAAAACGAGTCCGGTGACCCCCATTTTTTATTATTGAATAATGATTGGCATGTTAAGACGCAACTTTTTGCAAAGTTAAAAAAAATTCTCCGGAGCGGTTTCAGAGCCACCTTAAATTTCCGTAAAGTTAAGGTGGCTCTGAAACCGCTCCGGAGAAATTTTTTTAACTCTGCAAAAAGTTGCGTCTTAACATGCCAATCATTATTCAATAATAAAAAATGGGGGTCACCGGACTCGTTTTTGAGTTATAAGCACTTAAAGGGAAAATTAAGGGTGCTTTTAACGGGTAAAACTGTTGCTATAGTAACCAGTGACGTCATGAAAATGACCTCAACTTGTTTAGCAATGATTGGGACTTTGTTTGATATCATTATTGTAGCAGCAACTGATAAAGATTTGTAGTACTGACCCATCAAAGTTTAAGAGCTGGAAAGTGCTGGAAACCGTTGCGAGCCTCCTTAAGTCGAACCGTTTGAAGTGCCAAATATTAATCCCCAGGCGCTACCAAAAGGAGAATGACTGGGTACCCGATAGGCTCAGAACAGTGTGGTTGAAAAGAACAGTTTCTCGACTTATTCGTGATAAAATGTGGCAACGAGAGCAAGACGAGAGAAAGAGAAGACCAGAGAAAGGCTGCAGCAAAATCCTATCATTTTGTTCAAAAGAAATCCTGCCAACCGATAGATTACCTTGTCCGTCAATTGTCTAGAAACGAGATTAATTTGGCTAAATCTTTGCTCCTAAAAAAAAGCAATAATGAGCATCCTTTAATTTTTATAAATGTTTAAGGTGGTGGAGGTGGCGGTGGCGGTGGTGGAGGTGTCTGTATGGACTCAAGCAGATACTGTCCATTCCTCGCTAATCGATGCTCAAACATAATAGTGAAGATGAAATGCAAGAAAACATGCAAGCAGTGCTAAACGAATGGCACACTCAGGTGCGTTAATTGTAAACATACGATGTGAAGTAATATATCAAACAAGAGGGAGAGTGTTTCATCGCATTTCCAAACACCGAGAAGAGAGTTGAAAATACGATGCGTAGCGGAGTATTTTTGACGAACCTTGAGGTGTTTAAACATGTGATGAAACACTCTCACGAATGTTTGATATATCTTCTGAATCGAAACTAAAAGTACGGTGAAAACAGAGAAATAAAATCTTAAAAAATCAACAGCCAATAAAAATTGATTTATTTGTGTGTGTGGATGGAAAATTGTGCTACCTTATCGTTGGCTACGGACTGTGGTCCACTTAAGTAGGAAGTTTAAGCAGTCCATAACGGCAACCAACGGCAACCATAATCCCGTTGTTTTTTAAATAACGGTAGTTTAACATATGTTTTTCTGGCTTTTCTTTATTTTAAATCTTTTATTACTGCATTTTTCTTATAGTATTATTATTTCCTTTAGATTTGCCCCTCAGAATAACTTGGAAGTACCTCGCGTTGCACGATGGAACAAAGATAACTAGCCAAGTAGAGAACTGAATAATAAAATTAGTTGAAGAGCATATATCTACTCGTCTCGTCACTGTTTCAACGTCTTCTATATAAGCAATTCCTTAGTTCCTGTCGTTTCAAGAAAAAAAAAGCATTAATTTCAAGAGAAGCAAAACTCGGAAATCTAGCTAAACTTTCTTTTTTTTTTCTTTCTGAGGACTCCAGTGAATCCAGCACTTGTGTTTCTGTTGTTAAAATCCAGTACAGTTGAACCTCGAGTTAACGAATTGCTAAGGGACTAGGTGAAAAAAAAAACACAAAATGTTCGTTATATCGAGGTATAGTTAATAATTGTTTTTAACGGTGTTACGTTGCACTACCCTGCATTTCCGGTTACAAGCGATTGCTGAAAATAACATTTGTGTTTTAACGTCTAATATCCACAAAGATATGACATATGTTTTTGAAGCTGCTCTTTTGTTACAGGATTAAACGATTTTCATCCTTGTTTTCTTTTCCTGTTCCGCATTTATCTTTTGTCACGTGTTGACATTTATTCGTTATTTTATATCGGGGTAAATTTTACGTTTGGGCTTTTGGAGTGTGTTCGTTATAACAAGGATTTCGTTATATCGAGGTTTGTTATATTGAGGTTCTGCTCCAAGCATTACACAGTAATTCGTTAAATCGAGGTTCAACTGTACTACGAAAACAGGGGGGGTGGGGGGGAGAGTGGGCAACGTACTACACATGCGCAGTACTAAATGAGACGAAAGACTGCTTTTACTGGCTTTATCAGTTACCCTCCCTAGCCATCCCCAGGCACTAGCGCTTCCCACACTTTCCGTATCCTTCCCCTTCGTTGTGTTTCGTTAGCATGTTAGCATGATAATCTTATAAAGTGTTACTCTTCCCATATTCTGACCAGAGATAATAAACATATTCCTCGATGCAAACTTTGGTATCGATCAATCATCCTCTCTAGTATCGATTCAATGCTCCGTTTAGGGAAAAAAAACTGTTTTGAAATTTGTGATGTCCGTGGATGAACGCGTTTGTTAACTGTTGCAAAAAGGGATATTTCTAAAAATACAAATATATGTATCGCATTTTTCAATTTTCAAGAAGCACTGTTAGGCCGAGTAATAAACAGAATGATGGAAAATCAAGCATCAACAAAAGAATCTAACTTTTATCATTTCGAAAGTTGATTTACTCTGTGAACTTTAAGCTAAGATTAGCGTTCAACCCCCAGGATTTCCCTTTGCGTCGATAAACTTCTCGACATCGGGCAAACACTTAAATCTTTTGATAATTCTTCAAATCAGGATAACGCTATCTAGTGGATAGGGTCGCCATGCAGCTCTCGCAAGGTCTCACATGAGTGGCTGAGAGAACAATAGAGCAAACAACAAGAACAATGCCCCTAGCCCCCAAAACAATAGCAGCTGCTACACTAGAGGGCCAGTAGAATTACAAGCTTACGAGAGCTGCATAACTATTCAGTGGATAAGTACTATCATAAAAAACTATACCAGGCCAGCTTTGTTTTTAAGATAAGATCTAATGAAAATAGCATGGAAGGCCTGAGATGTTTTCGTGGCTTTCCTTAGAGAAACGGGTCCAAGCTCACGAACTTAAGTCCCGAGAGAGCACCAAAGGGGTACAAGTACGGAAAGTCAGGCCCTAGGCGAAGACGCGGTGAGCCCGGGGAGGGTTTTGGTAAAATACTGCGCGAACGACCTAACATCAAGAAATTGATTTTTTTGGTCAGCCGTGCTGGAACTGATCCATTTCTGGCGCAGCAGCCCACATGATAAGGGACGGAGCATCATTTTCCTGGAGGGGGGGGGGGGAGGGCTGGGAAAAATTTTCCTCTACAAACCTTCATTCTTAATTTATGCACCTCTGCAAACATTCTTTTTTCGAAATACAAACTAATTTTCTTACACACACCATGTTTGTAAGCAATTTATTTTGTCTTTTTAGGCCCTGCAAACATTTTTTTCCATATTTTTCATACCCCCCCCCCCCCCCCCCCCTTCCTAAACACGTGAAGACTGAACGGCGAGAAAGTACTTGCGCCTTCATTCAGTGTGGTCAGTTACAATACCCCATTTATCCTTCCGTCCCACCTACTCCGTACTTCCTCTTATATGAATTTCTTTCTGATGCAATGTAAAATAACTTTATTATTTTGTATAAATATACACACACTTATTTAATTTTCTTTTGGATCTTCATTTTCTTTGGTTGTTTTTCGTGTTCCGGAATGTTCCGGAAGGCTCCATGTTCATGATTTTATCGACGGCTGTCTAAAATTGCCTTCACGTGAACGTGAAAAGTTCTTCAATTCATAAATATTTGTTGTCGCACAAAACTAAGGTGGCTGGCGGCAGTTTCCAGCAATTTCCAGAGCTTAGATTTTGATGGTTCATTATAACTTCTTTTTATCAGTTGATGTTACGATCAAGGTGTCAAACAAATTCCCAATGAATGAATCCCATGTTGTTATCATTTTTATGACACGATAGTTATCCGTAGCATAAGTATAAATGAGCTCCGTGACCCCTATCCTATATGTAGAATTGATCCGTCAAAGTTGAGGTGCTGAAAAATGCAGGAAACTGTTTTGAGCCAACTTTAGAAGCTGTACCTGTAAAATCACTCACGTATACTCAAATTCGACTCAAGAGTAATTTTGCTTACAACACTGGCAGTCACCGGGGCTTGATCTTGATCTCGAAAATTGAAAAGTAGGTATTTTGCTGTAAAATAATTCATTCACCTCGTCTATGAACAATTATTATATCAATTGGCTCATAAGCGTTTCTAGTTTCTGAAAAAGTAGCAAATGTTTACTCAATTTATCTGGAACTGTAAAATCAAGGATATTATTACCACTGCTTATTAGTATCGAAAAAAGCTGAGGCTGAAAATGACCTTGATTTAGAATACAGGGCAAAAACATGTAGTCCTTTATTGGCTAGAATATGCAAAATCCTACGTATTTTTTACGGGTAAGTATGAGTTTCTGCCTTTGTAAAACACAACCAACTCGAGAAGACTTTGTTAAAAGCAGCTCACCTACTTCGCAGCTCGGAGTTATTTTACATTTACTCCAGATGGCTGAATTTTATAATAGTTCAATCAAGTAGGTGAATATTACCTTCGAAATTTGAGTGCGGCTTCTATCGAGTCTCTTAACTTGTTGCGAACCATGTCCAAATTTCACGCTAGATATATAAATAAATAAATAAATAAATAAAAAGTCTTTATTCATAGTTTTAAATCAAACGTTAAAACTTACAAAGTCATTATAAATTAAGATGGAACTAGCTAGCTATTTAGAATTAAAAAAAGACACCTATTTACAAAGCACTTCTTAAACCTTTCTGTGTTAACACGTGGGATCTGGTAAGGATGCGACCTACCGCGTAAAGCCCGGTTCTTAAGGACGTTCGCGCGAAAATTTTCTAGTCGATAGATTTTTCTAAAATTTTCACTGAGGACGGATATATATGTTATTTGCCAGCATTTTCAAGACCGAGGTCACAGTTTTTCACGATACGGACCGACCCAAAGCCAGTAAATAACTTATTTATTTTTTTTCTTTCTTGGTTAAAAAATCTAAAAAGATTGTCTTGCAAAATGTAATTGTATTATACGCGCGCATCCAATGTGCATGTTGAATCGATCGCTACAAGCTGCGGCTAAAGTGAAGAATGATTTGTTTTCCACCAAGCAAAATAAATTCGCTAAACTGAACAGTACTCACGGAAAAGGTCATCAGAAAAAAAGAGAAAAGTAGCTTTAATAATAAAAAAGAAGCACAATGTAGCAGCAAAAGAGAGCAAAAAATCTCGAGTCACGAAAGTGAAATTGAATTAAGTTTGTTTGTGTAGTTTGGTCGACTGCACACGGCACAATTTTGCGGGAATTAATTTAACTGTTTTTAATCAAAACATCTCATTTTCTTGAATGGTGATAAGCAGTATTCGGTTTTCGGGAAAAGTAGCAGAAAGGCAAAGCGTTTAAAAGGATAAATCGAGTCTGTAACCCAGCGACTTGCAGTAAACCGCATTACGGCGTGAAAATTAGTGCGAAAGCATAAACAACGATCGACAAACAAAAACTTGATTTTGTCAATAAATACAAAAAATACCCGCCTATTGGAGAACTTCAAGGCCTTTAATTCCGTTATTTAGTTAGCTTTTGAAAGAATCAATCGGGTATGTAACTAAGCCGGCGACTTGCAGGTAAGCGCAATGGCGTGAAAATCAGTGTAAATAATGCACAAACAACGATCGACAAACTACGGCCATAAAACTTGTACAACTTGATTTTGTCAATAAAGAGAATCAATACTCGCTTTTTGGAGAACTTCAAGGCCTTTAATTGCACTGCTTACTTTTCCTTTCACATTTACAACGGTTGGTGAGCAATTACATTAACTTTGGAGAGCAAAACTTTCGAGGGCTCGTTCGCCTCGCCGCCAAATCAAACTGACGAAAGCGACTTACCGTTGCCCGTGGGCAGATATAGGAAAATCTTGCCCGCGCTAAGAACCAATCAGATTGCAGGATTCGTTACCGTGCCCTCTTGGAAAAAAATAAAATGAGTTACTTGTGTCAGAAATACAAAAAAAGTGGGGGTCACCGACTTCTTTTCAGAGATAAAGTCTGTAGAAAACTACCCTGATTTTGAAAAATTGGCGCACGTAATTTCGAACGGCTTTCAAGGTTTGTAGTTTAAATTATCGATGATGAGAAAACGGAGGCAAATGATCTTGGTGATATTTTGAAGAAGTGCGTCTGTTGCGTCAATAATTTTAAGTGTTGCCATCTTTTATGCAAAACTTAACCCTGGAAGAGGCATTTGAACCCGTCGTACGGCAAAACGAAAAGATCAAAAAGCGGACTTCGAACGTGCGTGGGGCAAAAAAAATCAACCTTTTAATCGATAGATTTTTTTCATTTTCTCAGAAAACGTAGATAATCGTTAACAAAAATGATCTGTTAAGAAAAAAGTAGGGGTCACCGACCATTTAAGCTAGCAAACTGCAAGCGAAGTTATCGCAACAGCTACTCACCCTATATGTGGTTGGAAAGTTTCCTCAGCGCGCGCGCTCGATGCATGACTTGGCGTAGCGTTGCGACAGGAATTACGTGCGCAGTAAGGATGCGCATGAACAATTAGCGCGAACGTCCTTAAGTGGGGGGAGAAGATCCTGCAAGGGATGCGAGGAAGTACCCACAACACTTTTCCAGAGCCTCACATCTCTGTCTTTAACAAACTGTTGAATCGATGATTTATGTAGAATATACCCAAGCCTATCGGATAATCGGTTCAGAGATGAAGTCCTAAACAAAGTATCCAATAAAGCGTGGATATCTTTTTAGTATCGCATATTAAAAAGGTAACAACTGAAAATCAAATTGGTCTTTTGAAATCATTTCCAATATGCGCCAATACTTGCAGTCCTAGTTCGTTTCTGTTTTGATTCATTAACATTGATTTGATTATTTTCCATCTAATATTTTGAAAATACTTTTTATTTGACTTGGGATATATCTCATAACACGGATCGTTTTTACATGCTTTCCAAAAAACATTTCACTTTGAGAAATAAAATTCAGAAAAAGTGACTTAACCGATGACTAAGTTGCTTCGATTTCTGGGTGAAAACTAAACACCTTTTTTCGGACCCTCAGCAAGGTGTGCAAATAAAAATCAAAAGTTAGTTGAATGAAGCTTTTCCACCTGTGAAAGCACGATTCTACTTTATTTGTATTGATTTTGTTTTTTCGGGTAAAGGGTCAGTTCTCGTCCAGTTGTCAAACAATTTATTTTGTTCTGAAACTCAAAGCAGGCTTTCAAATCGAATACACCAGTAGGATCAGGCTTTTCAGCTGCACAAGTTTGCAAAATTCAAATTTGCACTTCTTTGTTTCTCATTGAATAATTGGAACAATACTGCAACATAAAACAAAAAGCAAAAGGATGAGCTTGAACAAAAGCTGCAAATAAGGCTCAGTCAACTGAATCATCACCTATTGAAAGCAAAGTTTGAATTTGAAAAGGCCTTTAGGAGAGAGTGGGCAATTTTTTAACACCTCATTCAGATGCCTTTTAAACTAACACAACACTGCAATCTAATATAAACGTCAATTTTAGATTTGAACATCTTTTGTTGAGGGACTCGAATCTAGTTGTGCTTAAGGAAAACTGTACAGATTTAGGCTTTTTCAGAAGACCTGCATTTTGTCGTAAAGCGCATGTAATAATTGCCACAACATAAAATAAAGAAAACGGTGATTTCTGACAAAAGTCTTCGTTATCTCAGTAAATCATCACGTATTGAAAACGTCAATTTTAAATTGAAAGAGACATACAGAAAGGAGTGTGCATGGTGTTTGAACAAGACCTTAGCTTTCAGCTAATTACACAGAGCTTTCTATGCAACAGTTTTATTTGGCCGTATGCACGAAAAAGATACTATTTTTTTTTCCTTCCAAGGTTCATTTAAAACGAGGTACCCCTTGTTTCTGGACAGGAAGACCTGGAAAACAAACACTTGACAAGTCGCAACGCACTTATGCACCAGTCGACAAGGAAAACGTTTTGTAAAATTCGCGATACAGATAGTATTGCGTTTTCAAGGAAAGATAAAGAGCAAGCAAAATAAATACAAGTAAACATAACTTGTGAAAGAAGCCTTGCACGGTAGGGACATGTGTCGATCAAAGGAAATTGTTCGTTTGCGTGTACTTGTTCAGGTGACCTACAGCTAATACGACATCTCAATCCATAAAACAAGGGTAAATTTTAGCCTGCTTCAAAATTTGGAGATAATTCTCTTAAGATGAGTCTCTGGATTGGAGTCGCACTTTTGCTGCTTGGAGTTTCATACTCCCAAGGTAAGGCGATAACAATATTTAGTTAAAGAATTAGATATTTTATATTTCATTTTACTATATAATATATGTGCACGATCAAAATACAAATGATCCAAACATTTTTTTTTCAGACTTCGAAATTCAAAAAGAAATCTCTTTTTAGTTGAACTATATACACTATATAAGCTATTGTGCTTTCTTATTATAATTCCTCAGGCTGTGGAAATCGACCATTTTCGAGTAGAGTCGTGAATGGTGAGAATGCCTCGCCTCACTCCTGGCCCTGGCAGATTTCTCTCAGAGTCAACGGGCGCCACATCTGTGGAGGATCGCTAATTAAGAATGACTGGGTCGTCACTGCGGCCCACTGCGTGGATCGAAACCCTAGTCCGAGTGGCTACACTGTTGTTGTGGGTAAGTCTTTCATTGTTGGCCATGTCCGATTATTGGCAGGCGTGAAGGAGTCATCAAGTGAAACCTTTTTGTGGTACATTGTGCTTTTTATCTTAAAATTGAAGTGACCACAGCGAACTTCTTTCGATTGATGAACTTTGAGCTGAGGAGAAGAGAGAATAGAATTACCAGAAACCGTTACAAATTTAAAAAAAACCTTTTGTTTAGCTGCAAGAAAAAAATGTGTATGTTCGGTACTTTCGTTGCAAAAAAAAGGAATATCATTGTCGCTTTTTCCTTGATTCTGTTTTTAGAAACAAATGGCAGAATAAAGACACAGTAGGTTATCTTGTAGTCCTTAAAAGTCTTATTTAAGCAAACTCTTATTTGACTGCCAGGAGCCCATCGTCGCACTGGATCAACTCCCGTTCAGAAAACCTTCCGATTGAAAAAACTGTTCAAACACGAAGAGTTCAACATGAGAAACCTGCGCAATGACGTCGCTCTTCTGCAACTGGCGGGGTCGATACAAGCAAGTTCTAAAGTCAACACGGTGTGTTTACCAGGTTCAGGAAGCCGTGTTCCAGCTGGATCACAGTGCTACATAACAGGTGACTGAAGTGTCTCTGACGAATTATATGTAACTGTAAGCCTACCTATTTGCCTCTCAACAGAGACGGGGTTGAAACATATATAATTTTATAATTTTAAATGCATCTCATTTCCTGTCATTTGACTCTATTTAACCATGATTGTGTCAGTTATCATCTGATCGATTTCCCGACATTCCAAAGAATACCAGTCATTTCCGAATACTTGTATTCAAAAACACCAACACTTTAATGTGACATTTGAAAAAAAATATTATTTTTGTTTTTATCCCACATCCGTATCAGTTTCGAATTCATTTTAAGCTGTGCTAGCTAGTAAAACATCGATTCAACGAGTTGTTTAAGTAACATCTGAATGAAACTTCACCCTATTCTGTTGAAGATACTTTTTAAGGTCAAGAAACTTGAGGCTCGAAATTTTTTACAAGTGTTTCCGCCTATGCTAGCTAATTGAAAGTGGCTCAGTCATTTTTCTCATGCGGTATTTGTATGATCTACTCAATTTGGTAGGTTGGGGAAGAACTGTCGGAGGTGGAAATGCCGCTGATACTCTCCAACAGGCAATGCTACCTGTCGCTGAGCACAGTGCCTGCAGCCGAGTGAACGGAAGATTAGTTGGTGTCGATGAAAAGTCAATGGTGTGCGCTGGGGGTCAAGGAAAAGGTGGATGCCAGGTAAGCAAGACATCTTTATTCACTCCTTACATCTAATAGATGTTTTGCGACGCCAGTACAAAGAAGAATGCGTAAATGTCTATAACAGAGTGAACTGCCTTAAAATTGCTGATTGAATTGATTGTACGAAACGGCGTTAGGATAAGATAAGATAAAATTTTATTGTACACTCCTTAAAAGGTTTTTCAGTGAACAATATAATACATGAAGTGAAATAAAACGTAAAATTTAAAATATATATATTCAAAGTACACTAGTTATATATATCAATAAAAAAATAGAAAGAAAAATGAAAGAAATAAGAAAAATGTAATTTAAAAATTTGCTGAGAAGTTCTGTCTTCAGAGTTTTCTTAAAATTTGCATGACTCTCGCATAGTTTTAAGTCTTTGTTTAAAGAGTTCCATAGCTTTACTACTCTGTAATAAAAAAGATCTCTGACCAGCAGTGGTTTTGCACAAGGGAATATTCAGTTGTTGTGAGTTTCTTTGGGTTCTGCTTGATATTTGTTGCCTTTTGACAAATTGTGATGTCAGATAGGCGGAACGCAGCCCTTCATGCATTTAAAAGCGAAAACAGCGTCTTCGGGAGGTAAAGCTGCTTTTTTACGGGAAGCCATTATACATTACAGGCAGGCATTTGTGCATTACAGGCAGCGGTACTGGACCATACAGTAGACCAATAGTACAACTTACTGAAAACGAGCGCGTTGATGATAGTCACTAATAAGTCTGAGTCTGAATACAAAAAGTCTGAATACAAGCCTAGTGGCCATCGGGCCGGTGCTTATCCCGGTTTCCGTAGCATGAAGCGACTAGGAGTATTTCTACTCCCCCCTGGATGGGATGCTGGTCCATCGCAAGGTTACCCCCAGCGGTAAATTCGCCGGTTCCCATTTATACACCTGGGTGAAAAGAGGCACTATAAAGAGAGTGTCTTGCCCAAGAACAAAACGCAGTGCCCCGGCCAGGCTCGAACCCTGACCGTTAGATCCGGAGTCCAGCACACTAATCCTTACGCCACCGCGCCTAAAAACACGAAAATACTTGTATGATGAAACTAAGATAACTCTGTTTCTTTTGAATGTAATTAGGGAGACAGCGGCGGGCCATTCGTTTGCAATGAGGGCGGACGATTTGTCTTGAGAGGCGCCGTGAGCTGGGGACATTCACAGTGCAGGACAGACCATTTCACAGTGTTCGCTCGTGTAAGCAGTTTCATTGGCTGGATCAGCCAGAAGATGTCAGGTAATTTATGGATTTCAAGAACTCTTTGTTGTTCTCGGATAAATGACTTTTATTGCTTTACTTTATAGAAAGGCGTCAAAGCCTACAGAAAAGTACAAAATGCATACATGCTAGGGGCGGTTCCAAGAATTTTTGGTTTAGGAGGAGGGGTTAAGACTTTGATTGAGAAAACATTGTTGTTCTTCGGGATACCTATATGATAAATATTTTACACTCATCGGTCACAAAACAGCCCAACAAAAATAACCAGTAGCACTATACAGAAAAAAATAATAAGGTGCAAACTCATAAAATATTATCACACTTTAGGTGGAGGAGGCGGAGGCGGTGGCGGTGGCGGTGGCGGTGGTGGCGGTGGAGGCGGCGGCGGAAGTAAGTTAACCGTTAAAATAAAATAATAATATAGCAACGAATAAATTGGTTTTAGAGAAAGTAGATAAGGCACCGAGGCCGAAGAGAAAAGTTAGTTTAAAACTTGGAACAATTCAGAATCGATTCCTTCACAACTCTACCTGCTTAGCGGGTAGTAATAATTAGAATATAAATCGGAAATAAATAGAGCATAAATTGGAAAGAAGTCGATTTACAAGGCTTTAGGTTGACCCTCACACAAACCCAAATGGACCCAGATGCATAAGATATAATTGGAGAATCGGCCCGAGGGTTTGCGAGTCGGTAGACCATGGGTGGGGCGAAATCTCCTAGTATGGGTGCCGAGACCTAAACTTTACTGGAAGTCGATGAACTACCAAGCAGGCTGCTCTTAAATAGCGGGATGAGGTCTGTTGGAATGCTGTGTACTCCTCTGAATCAAGCTAGGAATGTAGGGTAGTGCATGGTGCGGACTCCATCCAACATACATTGAGAGCCCGGTGGTCTTACGGTTTTAGCGTCAGCTGGGGTCAGTGTTGTTGTTCATGGACGGCGGAGCCGGGGGGGGGGGGGGGGTCTTTAGCCCCCCACTTCTAAGCCAAAACAAATATTCATAAATTAAAAAGATCAATAATGCTGCAAGCACGTTTCAACCATCTTGCGATTTTGAACACACACAAAGAGAGATTAGACAAGCTATGTTTAGTTTCTGTGGCTAATTCATTCGTTTCTCTAAACAAAAACCGTCAACGGAACTTCGGCAAATTTGACACTGCTGACTTCAGCCATTGCAAATGACTTTAACTAATGAACTTACCTTGGGTTAAAACGAGAGACGTACGACTTGAGATGAGTCAGGCAGAACCTTATATCCCCTTTTCTCGGATTTTCCGTTAGCCCTTTACAGTTTCTCGAGACTTTGCAAATTGTTTTAATGTTGAAATTTGTCATATTCCATTAAGAATTTTGCGTCGCAATTTTACACCACTGATTTTTAACATTTCCCCAGCAGGCTACACACGTCGAGCTTTTATCAAGTTCAAAAAAATCTCGGCAATATCGGATGTGAGAACTGAAAATACATGTGATTTTATACTTTATTCAGATTTATTTTTTGACGAAATATCTCGTGGAGAATGCTGAAAATAGCATTTGCGAGACTCTAGATTTCAAAATTTTCTGGGGGAGCATGCCCACAGACCCCTCTAGAGGCTCGCGCGTTCGGCGCTCGCTTCTGTGAACATCACCTTAAACCCCCCCCCCCCCCCCCCCCCCACTTCAAATTACACTCCACCGTCCCTGTTGTTGTTGTGTTATTGTGAAAGACACCCAACGCCCACATTAAATATAAATGGCTTCCGATGATAGGGCAATCTGACGAAATTAAAGGAATTAACGCGGTGTTGAAATCCAATCCTGGAAAAAAAGAAATACAGTAAAAACCCGCAAATCAGAACCTGCATTTTCCCAAGTTAGCCTAAACAGGTTCTTGAATAAATTTTGTCGATTGGGATTTTAGGTTCTTAAATAGGTTTTTGGTTCCTTGCGAACAAAATGTTTTGTTGCCGAAAACAATATTGGTACTGGCAGTTGCCGGTTTACGCCGAATATACATGAAATCATGACTTAAAGACTTCAGTTCAAACATAATATGAACCATTTGCCCAGTAGAGCTTGTTTTGCTTGATTTATGAAGGCTAAGTTTCAAATGAATTCTATGAAATAAGAACTTGTTTTGAAGTTAAGGCTAAAACAGGTTCTGGTAAGGAGTATAAGGAGGTATAAATGGAAACTTTGGCCAAATAGGTTCCTAAATTTTAGGTTTTTAAATACGGGCTACTGTATTGTTGTGTTTCCAATCTCTTCAAATTATGGAAACCGGGGTGGAGCGATGTTCATTTGACCTTAAAATGATTATTCTCAAACAGAACTCCAACAGCAAACAAACGGATACAGGAGATTTGATTAGTTCAAAGTTAAACGAAAAAATCGAGCAGGCACGTCAAGGAGAAGACAAACTCTGACGAAATACACTTTCAAGTTCTATCATGCTCCAACCAAACGAAGCAATATTTTCCATGTGTGTTTTCAATGCTAGAAATTTCATTAATTTAAGTTCTTCCATCAATATAAAGGCTGCCAAGACAAAAGCCAATCCTGTCTTTCCTGGAAGCCATACTGCCGGTCCAACAGTATTGTCAAACAGTGGTGTCCCAAAACATGTGGTACTTGTAAGTATTATACATTGCAATGTATGAGCTAGATATTTAACAATTATTCCACGAGCGCGCGTTGGTTATGAGGTGGTAGATAGTGAGGCGCGTACCGCCGATTTAGCTATAACGATCTCATATCCAACAAGCACGAGTGGAATAACTGTTTTATTAAAATACCCAAAAGAATTGCAATATTTGAGCTCCCCAGCTGTTTTCGTTGACGCGCATCGGCTACGAAATTTGTTGTTTATAGTATATGAGCTCATATACCATTGCCTATTAAAACTCAGGACCACGAAATTTGTGGTAAATGGTATCTGAGCTCATATACCATTGCCAACCAAAACTCAGGAATTGCAATATATATCATTGCTGGTTTTTATTAATACATTATAAGCAATTGTGCTAACAAAATACAGTTTTACGGGTCATGTAGACTAAGCAAAAATTGAAATGGCGGAAGTGCCATGGCTTCCATGCTTGCTGGGTATGAAATGGAGCAACACGAACAAAAAAGGAAATTAGAAAGAAAGGGGAATACATAAGAGGGAATAATGAAAAAGAAAAGTAAAATTTAAAAAAAGGTCGGTAAAAAAGGTAGAGGTACAAATATACCAAAGCAAAGGTGGATTTGCCTCGCCTCGCCTTGCCTTGCCTTTCCTTGCCTTGCCTTGCCTTGCCTTGCCTTGCCTTGCCTTGCCTTGCCGTGCCTTCCCCTGCCGTGCCGTGTCGTGTCGTGCCGTGCCGTGCCTCACATTTGAAGACTTTTTTTAAAAGTCGCCACGAAAGCTCATCATACAAACTTTATGTCAAGCCGGCCAGACATTATTGCTATAGAAATACGTTTGTTATTAAGATAGTTAAAAAATGGAATTTCGTACCTAAAAACATAGTAGAGGCTGAGAATTTCTAGAGAATTTCTTAAGGCGTTATGAAATTTTCATTTGTATTTCTTAGGGGTTTAACCTCCAAACATCCCTTCAGATGCCCTTTCTTTTTATTTTAAGTTTTATACTAGTATACATAAGAATATGTTTGTGTTAATTATGTATTGTAGCTTGTGCATCTTGTGCATTGCATTACCTTTCTTTCATTTTTTATTTACATCGCAATGCGCTCCTTGTTATAAACATTTTTGTTTTTCAGTTAAAGGCATATTTTCACTAAAATGAATAATCAAACAATATATACTTTCAAGTCAATGACAATCTATATTTTATCTCTGTAGGTGGTGGTGGCGGTGGAGGAGGAGGTGGAGGAGGAGGTGGTGGCGGAAGTGAGTTTAAACTTCGTCTCTTTCATTGAGTTTGTCGCAAATTCAGGCGCCACAAAAGTAATTTAAAACTCGATTTGGCAGAGATGAACTTTAAAATTTCGTTTAAGGAAGAACCCCTTTATTTGGGAAGCCAACTTTTTTCATAGTCTAAACAGCGTTTCGATCGAAGGACAGAAGAAATATAAATAAATTTAAGTATCTTACCTATAGTAAATATCTAATGATACATATTTTTACGCTAATGCTTTATTTAAATGCAAAGGCTGTCAAGACAAGAATCCTAGGGCCTGTCCTGGCTGGAAAAACTACTGCAATTTTCCTTCTGTAAAGAAGCAATGTCGCAAGACATGTAATTTATGTAAGTGTGCATGACAACGTACAGGCTAAAGTTTATTCCTATTAATACCGTGACACAATGATGAGATTTCAACAGAGACTAAAGAAATGGAAAGTTTTCAAAACATAAAACTAAGGTAAAAGTCTAACGACTTAATTTAAGATGCTATTGCAAATTATAAATGTCTAGTTTCAGGCCTGTTTGTGTGATTGCTGTTGTTTGATTTATTGCGCGCGATTTGTTCTGTTTTGTTCTGTTTTGTTTTTTTGTATGTTTGCAAAAAGTTAGAATTCTCGTCAATAGAAAGCTTATTGTATCAGAACATTATTTATATCTGTTCATTTTAGGGTTTGTTCTTCTAGGTAATTAATCATACAGCATGTGCCGTAGCATACTTGCAAGACGAGTTGCAAAAGACCGCGCGCATGCATTCCAAAATGGGCAACCTTAGTTCAATCTAAGTGAATATATATATATAATGCTTCACATGTTTACATCTACATAACAACAAATGATTCATTAAGCCACAAACGTTAGCTGCAGTATAGCTAAACTACGCTGAAAAAAACCTATTTGTGTTTTCTGTTCAAATGAATTAATGAAACATCAGAGTCGCTTTTTGGTCTAAGGCAGTAAGATAGTGATTTGAAGCCGGATCGATGCCTAACTAAGTATGAAAAACTACCGGGTGCTCCTCGTACCTCAGGACCTCTAGGGGCAAACTTTGTGATACCACTTAGGGTGTGGTACCAATTGAACAATACAAAGTGTAACAGGAAATACTTCTCTCACTTCAGAAATGGTGTCACTTTGGGTGAAAAGAAATTTTAGCCACGCCAACCAAACGAGAATCTGCTGCTGGTCAGCGGATCCCCGTATGGTTAAAAATTCCCGTATGTTTAAAGTAAGCATGTCTGATCGCAAAACAAGTAAATAAATGAACGCTCTGTCGTTAGCACTGGCCGCCTTCCACTGATATCTATTTGGGGTGTTCTCAGAAAATCACTCCACTCCCCATCCGCGCGGGGATTTGGGATTGTGGTGATGACTGGCAAAATTTTCCGGGGACCAAAAACAGCGTCCGCACCGTTTTAAAAAAGATCTGACGATGACATTTTGGCCTGGTGGATAAAACTTCGCCTACAGTGTAGGACCCTAAGCTATGTAAACCATGTTATTGCATTTTTTTTTTCATTTATCTTTTCTTCTAGGTTGAGGCCAAACACAGTGAAAAAGGATAAATGTTGCTGTAGTTCTGAAACTCACAATAAAATATGACAATAAAAGTCTGTAGCACCTGAAATTTTATCTTTCTTTACGTTTCTATAGTTATTTCATTTGCAGAGATTGCCACGGCTCTCCCCTTTTGTCCATTAAGTTTTTCGGGGCTCCCTATCGCAACCCCGTGTTAATCAAAATAAAGAAAACTAGAGTCGCATTTATATTTGTAAATATATAGTCGTATATATTCCTCTTCAGCATACATCTGGATCAAGTAACAGGAAGAGAATAGCTCCACGTCTTTACTGGCACAATAGCCACTCATCGTCCGAATGTGATTAAGTTATGGGAGGAAAAAATTTTGCCGGACGATGAGCGGTATGATTTAGGGGAGAAATTTGTCGCCGAAGGGGAGGAGGGTGGGTAAAACAACGTGACGTTGGCCTCAAGCGTATTAAATTAACGGTGAAAAGAGGCTGCAATAGCCTGAAGCGGCCATATAAATAGCGGATTAAATACCCTGGGGATTTGGAATAAATGGCACCCACGTGTGATAACGCTATAACCATAATAACATTGAAACGAGGCCGGATTCGTGCCTATCGTGTCAGTGAAAATACCCTGTAAAAGTAACTGAGATGCCCGTCAGAAATGAAAAACTCCCCTGAAAGTTCCCAAATGCCACTCCATTTCTTGGGGCATACTGCTGTAGGCTTTAAAGGGCCTTATCTATTCCTGTTTAATTGCTGCTTCCTTTGGAAACGAACTTAGGAGGAGTAGGAGGTATCGTATATGTATAACCTGTGAATTTGGCATATTGGAGTACACTCAACGAAATATCCGAATTCTGATTGGGCAAGAACAGTATAGTACAAATAATCCCGAATGGCACATTTGCACGATGTTGTCATTTGACTGCAAATATTATTATTTAAATTTTGAATCCACTGTGGGGTTAAAATATCAATTGTTCTAATTAGAATGATAAGAAGAAAAAGGGAAGGATTCTGGTAGTTGTATTCAAATGACGCCGTCATGTAAATCGTTTATTCTATTCCCTAGAAATGCTTATTTTTCTGAAGTTCACAAACTCTCTCACGAATATTTTCAATGTTCTTTAATGATATAATTGAAATATCCAAAATATACATTTAATGACATTTGCGTCATTTAATATCTTACTCATCGCTATGCAAGTAAGTATTTATGGGTTAGAGACTGTTGTGAGTGTTTTGTTTACAAATACACGCACTTGCTGGCCGCACAATGAACGAGAAATTTTCAATACTGCACGAGGCGTAGCCGAGTGCAGTATTGAAAATTTCGAGTTCATTGTGCTGCCAGCAAGTGCGTGTATTTGTAAACAAAATACGAACTAACAGCCTCTAACCCTTTTAATATACAATCTGAGTACACTGCACGTAATACACAATTTCGCGAACTTTGAACAAGAATTTTAATAAATAAGAATTCAGTTGTATCTAAGTAGCACAAAATTATACTGGCGTAGTTTAAGAAAATAGAAATCACAAAAAGCCATAGATTCCTTAAATATAATTATATGAGGCTTAAAATCATTCACAAAATCGTTCATAAGTTCATATTTAATTTGTTCTTCCACAATTTCTGCAAATTAATCTGTCAGCTGAAGCCATTGTCAATAATGCACGATTTTTATGCGTTATTGTCAATAACGCACTGTCGGAGTTTGCTGACGACAGGTAAAGTAAAGTCACGTGCTCGATTTTAACCAATTGCGTGGGTGGATTTTGGACAGTGAACAAAGATTGTATATTAATGTTTAATATCGATCCTGGTTTGAACGAAACTTGAAACCCATCAACGCGTTATAATTGACGCGAACCACTGTTATCTCCTTTTTGTCTCGTGTCGTCATGACGTTGTCATGACGACACGAGAATATGCGAGGGGGAGAAGGTGCATTCCAAGGTGCATTCCATGCGCGTTTGCTTTATGAGGCCGCGGAATTTTCCCGCCATGTCAATATTTTTCCCGCCATGTCAACATTTGCTTTGTGGGGCCGCCGGAATTTCATATCAAAGAACAGATAATGTTTCTTACAAAGCGGTCGCAGCCCGCTGGTTTATCAAACTGCAGGTTAGGAGTATTTATTGTAAAGGGCTTATTATGTGAAATACAGGCACGCTTTACTGTTCTTAAAATTGATTTCTTTTCTTTTACGTTTATTGTGCGGTTCTTCTGATCGGTCTATCAAGCGCAACAAATTCGAGCTAATTCGGTGCACTCGCACGATTTTATCTGTAAATAAACGACACGCGACGCACGCAGAAGAGATGGCGTTTTTTTATGAACTTGCAGCGAACGAGCAAATTCTTAGCTGTCCAACAGTGCGTTGAAAAGGGTTGAACAGAAAAACGAGACCCTAAAGAAGACTGTGATTGCTACGTGAGTATTGCACAACATTTGTTTTGAAAAGTTAGACCTATGGCACGGATAACAACGATCCAATAACAGAAAATAAACGATTAGATAAAGACAATTATTTTGATGCTAAATCTTAAAAAAATGTCTTTTAAGCCAGCAAGTATGGCGTTTGTTTGTTCCATTTGCCTGCTCTGGGCGTCACGGAACATTTTCGTTCAAATCTTGCGGTGTCCTGTTCCATACTCTTTTCAAACATTTCAATAAAAGAACTCTGCCAGTCTGGAGTCGTACTTTCTCGTCTTTCTAGATCTTTTCTCAGGCGGTTCTGATTCATGGAGAGAAACATTTACACTTTCGATTTGCGAAGCCTCGTTAACACTCGGCTCTGAGGTAAAGGTAGTGACTCATTTGTGTGTGTACAATATGCGAGCCAGCAAGTCATGCGAGCCATGCGAGGCAGACCTGCGAGGCACTTGAAAATCCCAATAAAAAAGCTACCTAAACGATCTGTAGGCTAACCGAAGTGCTTTTTTGGCTAACCGGAGTGTTGCTAGGCTAACCAATGTGTTATTTAGGCTAACCGAAATGGCTCGCTTGCCTCGCATGACTCGCAAGCCATGTGAACCGGGCAAGCAAGAAATCCCTTATCCGAATATAAAAGCTAACCGCAATTGCAAGCTACCTTAGAGCTAACTGTAGGCTAACCGAAGTGCTATTTAGGCTAACCGGAGTGCTATTTAGGCTAAGGTGTGGACACCTTTCTTTATACAAAGAATAGATATCGTTCCAGAGTTTGATTTTTTCTCTTTGTGAAACTCCCCACAGCTTTTTATATTTTGGCGCCTACGCTTCAAGAACTTCGTGCGTTTCTTCCTCAGTCCAGTCAGCAGACTTAACGCGAGGTTTTTTCGTTTTTGTGTTTGCCGTAGCAAGTACTTCGACAAAACTTGGAACTGAAGACTGAGGCGATGGCGTGCTTCTCGCCAGTAGTAGTAGCTGGACGATAAAATATGGCGCTTGTCGATGGAAATGGACAATGTTGACCGCCATTCATTGGCTGATCTGGATTTGCTACTCTTGCAAACCGTCGACTTGTTTAATAACTTATTGCTAAAAGAACAAAATGCGTGATTTGTGATTGTGTGAATTTTCTTTTTACAGAAAGAAATGTACGTGTCGTACAAGTCTTGCGTGTTCTGATGCCTCATCGAAAACGCATTTGATTGACATTTAATTTCCTGAAATTGTTTTGATAGTGCGTATTTAAGTAGCGTGGCATCCGACAAACGATAGAAGGTCAAACGATCTCAGTTAGTCCTTCAGTTGTTTACACCTTTTAAAAGAAATTTCTTTCTACCGAATCTAATTAAACTCGTCAAATATAATTTATCTCTTTCGTTTATACTTTATATTACTCCTTTTCTAACTGCCGGGGAGTAGTTTGCTTTGTGTTCTACGCGGCGATAACTTGATTTCTGTTCGCATGTGAAAAGTAGCCGGGCAGTGGCTTTGCCGTGAACATGGCACCTAACTATTTTATTAACTTTTATTTAAAAAAAACCTTCCTTTCCAAATAGACCCATGCGTTTTATGGTTTTACTTCCAATCATTGCGAAATGTTAGATTCTTAGTCAACTTTTATTTTAGAAGTGAAAAAAAAAAACATACAGACCACGAAACTAGCCCTCTGATTATAGATTTTGATAATCGAGAAATGTTTATCAGCACACTGAGATAAAATTAGTCAGCTGCGTTAGTAAACGAAACGCGAGAATAAATATAGACATCCCTTAAACGTTTCTTTTTCCTTTCGCGTGACAGTCAGGACGTTTCTCAAATGTTTCTTTTTCCCCTCGCATGACAAGAAATCCGCCATGGATCCTGAACGCGTGATCGCTTCGATTGTAGCTCTTCTTTTCCTGATTATTGCGCTTAGAAAAGTTCAGAGATTTTTTTCGAGTTGAGGATTGCCCTTCTCGGCTCGCTTTGCTCGCCGATTTCTTTGGGAGCCTGCTCGCAGGCTACGAGAATCGTTACCGAAAGGTTTTTCGTGACTACATAAAATGTAATTAACATGACAAGAGTTGACTGGAACAAATTACTTGATCTGTGCAGCAGTGTAGGGTTTCAAGTACGGAATAGCTATAGCTTAGTGTCAAGTGTAGTGTGTCAAACTTATACAGTTGCGGTTACACATCGTCCTTTTACCGTGGTAAATGGGCTCTTTACCTCGGAAAACTCACAAATCGTGTGTGACCAACATTTCCCAAGGTAAATTTATCGCGGTGTATTTCCATGGATACATCAAAAAGAACAAAAGAATCGCCCATGCAAGTTACCGAGGTAAATAGGTAGGTTTTTCAAGTACCCCAAGATAAAATGACCGATCGCGAGGCAAACCTCAAAGATAAGCAAATAAAATAAACAGAGAAATTTGAAATTAAATATGGTTTAGATTTCCGGAGGTCAACTTTGCGTGTTCAAGGCAGCAAAAGCGTGGTCTTTCTTAGAATCATGGCTGGATGGCTTGCTGATTTGTAAGTATAAGCTACTTTTTTTGGAAATTTGGCTTTTAAATACAACACAAGTCAAGGAAGATCTATAGTGCATTTTCTTATATGTATTTCGATTTAATTTCTAGGCCTAGAAATATCCAACAAGGAGATTTATAAAAACGGAGTCTTCGCCTTCTAATTCTTCGGTGTCTGAAACACTGATATAACAAAGCAATAGAGGACTGTCGAAACAGTATAAATAATAAAAGCGAGATGATGCTAGCAAGCACCCTCGAATTATCCATTTTCGCATTTCGCGCCGAAAACAGTATGAAAGATTAATGACCTTGGTAAAGTATTAAGTCTGTGACGGCAAACACCCCGGTAACGTATTCCCGCCGTGAGTTTACCTTGGTGTAATTTACCTTGGGAATGCTATTTCGTTACAAACATTCCGGTATTTCCATTTTCAGCGTTTTCGTCGCAAGAAACATGTACTCTATTTTCTGACATTGTTCTTGGATCGTAGAAAGCGGGCAATAAATCACAAAAGAAATGGAAAACAGCGCAATTTAACGGTCGGCGCAAGAAGGTGGGGGACGAGTGCTTCGAGTAACGCTCAATTCCTCTTGCGTTCATTTGCGTCAAAAATAGAGAGGACGTTCTTTTTTGGTAAAAAAACATAAATAATATTTTGTTCTGTCATTTTGTTTTCCCGCCTGTTTTGTAATTTTGTCTTCCCGCTTGTTTTGTCATTTTGTTTCCCGAGTGTTTTATCATTTCGTTTTCCCACATGTTCGCCATTTTTATTTCTCGCATATGAAAAAAAGAAGACTTAAAATTATCCCAGCAAAATTTTCCCCGGTCTCTGCTTTCCCCATCCCCGGAAATGGTAAATCTTCTAAAAACACCTTTCTTTTTAGAGGCGCGAAAGTTGCAAGCGTAGATAACATACAAGCTTTTTACAGCCTAGAGAAACATTTCCTGTTATAATAGCTTTTTGGTAAAGTATATTTTAGCCTCTTTTTGTATTAGCATTGTAATAAGGAGTACTATTTTTAATCTTAAATTTTAATGTGATGTAAGTTTTAGATGCAGCGCACCTATAGATACCACAAGGCAGTCTTCCACCTGAATGACCCACCCTGTTTAAATAAAGTTTCATATACTTACTGTCGTAATGATTCAGTATACTCACCCGGTAATGAGCTAATTAGTCTCCAACTGAATGTTGTGTAATCCCCACTGAAAGATAGCTGTTCGCAGTCTCTGAATGGTTTTCACCAAACAGTTTCCGTCTGATATCAAGTGCATGATTCTTGGGCTCAAGAACGGAGATGTAGTCGCCCAGTGAATGTTGTGTAACCCCTACTTTATGGAAGCTGTCAGCAGTCTTTCGATGTTCTTCACCAAACAGCCTCAGTCTGATGTCGAGTACACGCTTCTCTGAATAAAAAGCTTCTGAGCAGTCCCCTCTCCTGTGTTGAATGACGGCTTGGTCTTAATAGATGTCTGGAAAAATCGAATAGCACATAGTCGCGAATAGTACGAATAGTCGCGAATAGTATGTGATAAGTCACCCATGTCCAATATACACGACCTGATACGAGTCGTAAGTCGTGAATGATGACAACTAGTAGCGAATAGTAGTTGAATAGTGGCGAATAGTAACGAAAAGTGACAAATACTACAGTTCCAAATACTAACGAATAGTTGCAAATAGTGACGAATAGTCCTAAATAGCGACGATAACGAATAGTGACAATTCGAGACCAGAATACTCTCTACTACTGATCAAAGTCAATATCTTACATTGATCTTACACTTTAGCATATACCACGGACAAAGAAAGGGGGCAGCTATTTTTTCCTAATTTGGAATGCCCCTTCTTTGTAATCCTCTGCACCCTTAGCGAATTGCAACTGTCAGGTTGAGTTTAATACGAAACAAAACTACCTGGTAGAAACTAGCCTTTGAGCCTGAGAACTTTACAAAAACAAAAGAAACAAGACATCAATACATCAAAAAGAATTATAAAAGAACAGTCATTTTATAAAATTATAGAACGAAAACAAACTTAGCACCAAAATGAGGCTATACCTTGTGGTTTAACGTTTTAACACTGAAATCACAAATTACACAAAAATATTGAAAAGAGACACGAGACAGCCCAAAGGGCCTTTGATTAAGTGAATCTCTGGTTTATCGCTATTTTGCTGAATATAACTTTAATTAATTCAAATGTTTATTATTTCTTCGTAACAGGTTAATTGAATTCAAACTCCACACGGGATAGTTCTGTGCATAATTGCGAATGAAAGTTGTCTCGACGCGATGGAAGTTATGGTGATAAACATGTAGTGCATTTTCCATCTGAAAATAATTCGAAATACGCCTATAACATTTAACCACCCGCGCAGCCGTCCCTCGAGCGAACATGCTAGACGTCAACACTGACAACGTCTCCCATACGAACTTTATATTTCAGTGATGTACGTTATTAATTAATAATCCAGTATGAGGCGGTGAAAGATGTAGGACAAACAATTTAAAGTGATCTTCTACATCAACAGGGCCATATTGTTTGCTTTTCGGATAAATGGCAAAGTTTGTTTTGACATTTTTTGGAGAGGGGTCTGGGCGAGTCTGGTGTGAAAGTCTATTGAATGGCTTAGGGGCCATATTTTGTATGCATTATGTTCTAAGTGAACTCGCCTTAGGCTCAATAATTTAAATTTCTCTCCATATTTCCTCCTTGCAAACTTGTAACAGCCAAAGGTTTTGTTACATATATAGCTGCGCTTGTTCATTTTCGAATTTTTGCTATTATCCAGAAGCATAATGTAAAGTCTCGATAATAAACTCCACTAGCACCTTTAATATGTTTCATAAAATGTAAAAGAAGGTATCCTTCGATTAGAAGTGGAACACCAGTTTGTTCGCAATTCATGGGAGCCTGACTAGGTCGAACGTAAAAACACTGAAAACGATTTCTCTTTTAAAAGAAACCACGTGACCAAAACATTTCAGACTTTCGCAACCAATTCCCAAACCATTCCCATAAATTTATGTTATTTCAGGCTGCAAATTTTGAAGGTTAATGGTTCTATAAGTCTAACTCCATAATAAACCCTTTTAACAACTTATGGTTGGGCATTTTCTTCCCGGAAATAACGTTTTGGATTTTGGAACAATTTTCTTCCATACCTCGATCTCATTGATTCGCCCTATTGTACTGACGCATGACATTCAAACTATTTAGAGAGTGCCATTACAGGAGCTACGGGGATTTTGCCGTTTTTGGTCTAACCTATTTTAAAATTAATGGTAGGCAACTAAACTCATGAAAAACATTATCGTTGAACATCTAAAGAATAATATAACCTTAATTTGCGGAGAGAAATCAAGCCACGGCTATAAATATCAACTTTTTTAAGACGTGCGGAAACAACTTGAAAAGTTTAGCCTCAATTTTTCAAAATGTAATCATGGCAATTGTTAACAAAAATGGACCGTTTACTTTTAGATTTCCTGCGACACAAATGCATATTTTGGCTGTTCGAAATCTGTTCAAGCCCGGAGAATCTGGCTCAAATAATTTTTTCACGCAAATGACAACGTTTTATCTGTATGCACTTTATTCATTTGTTTTAACCAATGGCTACAATATTTTTTAATATAACAGTGTTTTATTGTACACTTTACCTTACTTTATTTAACTTTCATCACGTCACTTAATATTGCCTTCTTTTTTACTTTGGCTTACTTCGTTTCACTTTACTTCATCTTATTGACTTTCTTATTTAAGTTTATAGCATTTATATTTTTTGTTTACCTTGCTTTTAAGAAAGTTTATCTTATTTAAATTACTGAATGGTTCATAGATTTGAATATTAATTAATCGTTTTTTTCCGTTTTTCCTGACGACGGTATTTGATCCATTTCATGTGGTGATTTACCCTTGGGAGAAAATAAAGAAAAACTTTTATATCTAAACAGTCAAAATAACTTTAACTAAACATTTTGCATCATTGAGGTACAAGCAAAAATACAACTTTATTATGTAAATTTCTTTATTAGTATTGTTATTCAGTTTCCATGTCGATTTTTAATGACGTGAGGAAGAAAATTAGTGGTGAACAATAAAGAAGATGGGGGGGGGGGGGGGGGGGCGTTTTCGTCTCGAAACTACTGATCTGACACTGTAATAATTGGTTAAATAGAAACCTCCAACTTGCCGTCTTATTATTACATGGTGTTCGATAGCTCAGCCAATCACATTGCAGCATTTGCATAGAACCGCTATTAGAATTCTACCAGCAATCATTATGCGTTACTTACCAGTTTTACAATTGTAATTGCAGGTTTTCTGGCAAAGATTAAGCACATACGGATTCTTATTTTTACACTGCTTGTACTGCTTGACAGCTTTGCAGAAACTAACTGGGCCTGAATCAGTACAGCCGGATGCTAAAAGAAGATAAGATAAAATAAGGAAATAAGATAAGAGTGTTTTCATGTTGTGACGATCTGCTTTAAAGCATAGCAATGCTTTGAAGTCGTACTATCACAGGAGAAGTTCTAATCTCCCGACTCGTTAGGTGACTTACAGTTCTTAATTTTCCTCGTAGGAATCACAACTCTGAGGCAGCCAGAGACCGTTGCTGTTAACGGTTTGTGGTTATACATTCAATCTTGATGGAAATATTGATTTAAAATTATTTGAGCCAAACAAATGACGTCATACTGTATAATAATGCAACCAAGGCATCTATACATATAAAGCACCCGGTCAGTAAACCCAGTCTAAATATATAGGGATTAAAGCCGTACATTGATTCGCCAGCACTTTCTAAACCACGAAATTGTGGTTGTTTCATGACAATCCACAGCCGTTGATATAAAAATATTCTATTTATGAAATGAAAAATATACTTACAGAGATTCTGATCACCTGAAAGAGAAATAAAATGGAATAAGGCAACGCAAAACAACCTGTTCTTAATTTTCATATTATAAGTACATACAAAAATCTGCAAATAGCTTTTATTAGTATTTATACAACAATCGAGTTACTGCGCGCATTGTGATTGGCTGATGCCTGTCATCTATTAGAGTACAGACGCACAAATGACGTCACTGCTTGATGTGACTCGCGTGCGTGATCAGAGTTCATAGTCCAAGTCAGTCTTCTTGGCAAAGTTTTTCAAAACTTGCAGCGAAAAAAACAAGAGAAAGTTCAGCTTGATTGCGTTCGACGATAGGAGAACGCATCCTAATCTTGTGGTGACCTGTGGTCCCGGGGTTGTCCTGTGAACGCGCAAGCGAAAGTCGTTCTATGTCGGTATGTATGTCGGTATGTATGTCGGTATGTCGGTATGTCTCATGCGAGAAGACATTAGAAGGCAATTAATTGCGTTACATCAACGTCAACAATGACATCAGCCGCAAAGACAGCGCGCGCAAAAAGAATTCTATTAAGCGGATAACGATAGGCTGTAAACAATTCTTGCGCTTAACGGTAGCAATACGCATCCTAATCTTGTGGTGGCGTGTTCTTCAATGGCAAGCATGGCGAACGCACTGCATAATCTATGATTACTCCTAGTTATAAATCTACACAGAGGAACAATTTGCCAAATACTCTACAACTTTCGAGACATTTAACTGGGCTAAACAAGCTTGAAGTAGACAGTGACAGTGATCTGAAAAATTATCGAAAGTTGTAAGTGTTTGTCCGATGCTCGAGTAGTTTGACGACGCTACGGGAAATCCATGAATGGCAGTTGAACGCCGTTGAACGCTTACCTTAGTTGAAGCTTACAGAGTACAAAGTCTACAAAGGGAATAAAGGTCAGTTTCTTTCGCTGACATTTCATTTTTCTTTCATATTGCGTATTTTAAAATCAGTTTAACAGTGCTTCGTGATACGGAAAACTATCTCGAAATGAAAAAAACCTAGGCTCACCGGTAGCGGCGCTTTTATAATAGCGATACTGAAGTGTACAGAAGTCTTGTTATTGTATAAAACAAATAGATTCCATTTTGCGGTGCGTCTGTTCAGTTATAGATCACAGAAGACGTCAAAATGTGGTAAGAACATCAGTGACCCACTCGCCTAGCGGCTCGTGGGCCACTTTTTTTGTTCTTACCACATTTTGACGTCATCTGTGATCTATAACTGAACAGACGCACGACAAAATGGAATCTATTTGTTAAATACTAAAACAGTGGATAGCGCTGTTGGCGCGCGCTGATTGGCTACTCAAGCCTGGGATATCCTTTGCTATTCACCTCCGAGCAACTCGCACGCGAAAACTGTAATCGTTGACAAGAATAAATGAGTTAAAATAATCCTTTATTGGTTATATTTTCTCATTGTTTTAGTATATACCAAAACAGCTATTCACCTCAGTGTCTGTGGCTAGTGGTGGACATTTACCACTAGCCACCTACACTTTGGCGAATAGTTTTTAAATGACATTCCTCACTTTGAAGAATTAACTGATCACCAAGCCCGCAGACTACACTTATTCGTTGAAACAGTATGTCTATTTTTGTAAATGCTTCGAAAAACATCCAAATCGACAAGAATTTCAAAATAAAGTAATTTTACAGTGTAAATTAAAAAATACTGCTCTTCCATAATTAGTCTAGCCAATTCTCTCCTTGTCGTGACTAAAATGGATACTCCAAAATCAGAAATCCGCTGCGAGACTGGAACCCATTTCTACATATTGTGCTTCCCTCACTTAGAAATGAAAGCTAACCGCAAGCAAACCAGAGTGAAACTAACCGCAAGCAAAACGGAGTGGAACTAACCGCGAACAACTACAAAAGTGGAACTAACCGCAAGCAGGCTGAAGTGCTTGGTTTTCAGTGATTGATTCGGAGTGTCCATTCTAGTCACTACCAATCATTATTACCTATTAGTGGCTTGCACTGTCACGCCATAAAAAAAATAAATTTGAAACCGTTCAATGAAAGAAGCCAAGAAAATGAAATGTTAAAACAGACTAACAACATGGACACCAACATGGACGATGCAAATTAATAAGCCAAACCATCTGAAATTCCCTTTTGCGATGAAAGCGCTTTCTCTTAGCTCGCGAGCTCGTGTATATGCGCACAAACACATATCCCAAGACTTAAAATGTTTAAAGTGCTGGAAACCATAAGAGGAGACCTTTTTCAACCAGTCACGGTACAGCCTTATCGCGGCCACTATCTTCGTGTCACGAAAGGTTAAATTCGGAAATTCAGAATGCTGTATTTTCAAAGCGAAAGACACTACAGGGCTGAAAACTTGGAAAACAATAATTTCTAGGTCATCTTCAACCTGGTGTAGATACAAATTTAGAATACCTAATAAATTTTGAGTTTAGAATTTTATGACGTCACATGCAAACCAAGAACAAACAGTTGTATTGATAACAAACATAACATCAAACCAAAATTTGAAAACACCAACACAAACGTAGATATACATCTAATAAGGTTGTAATTAGTTCTTTTTTGTTTGATAGATTGTATGTAGTCCTGTTTATCGATATATATAACCTCCAAATTAGATAATAATTTAATAGACTTGTATAATAAATTGTTAAAATTTATTCGAACAAGAACTACAGAAACGTCTGGGTGGAAAGGCATTTCGGAAACAGCAAAAAAAGGCGGCAATTGTTCTGTGGCAACATTCAGCATTCATTTTCTGCATTATTATATATTTATTCAACCTGCTGAAACCAGGTTAATTACTTAGTCGTCAGCAAACTTGTAAAAGCAAACAATCTGAGACGCGACACCTGTTTTCGCGCCCAACTTTGTAGCTAGGTTATAAAAGAATTGGTTTATTGTTTTAGCTGTACGTTTATCGAGTTATGGATATGGAGTTTGGAGAGCACTCAAGAAGCTAGAGTTCTCTCGGCTACGCCTTGAGCACCAAATCTAGCACATCTAGTGCTCTTCAAACTTCCCGCACGCATTCATAACTCGATACACACGCTAAAAATGAAATGATGCGTAGACCATGGATAAATTAGATCAATCTGTTAACTCTGCCGCATAAAGAAAAAGCTGCCATTAAATGCACGAGGTATTCACGAGTGAAATTATGTGCACGAAGGAATGCGCAATGCTATACTTAATAACGGATACAAATCTGTGGCCTGCTGATAGGGTCAAGATTTTACAATTCTAGCTTAAATTAAGACGGAATCCACCAGGAAGTTGAGTAATATTTATTTAAGTTGGACAAAAATCGAGTACCAGAATAATTTAAATCCTATTGCGGTATTTTCTACTCTAAATAAAAGGTAAAGATGTAAGTAATTATCACTGATAACTCCAACAACTATTTCTTATCAGAGTCTTAGAAAATGAATTTCAAAGTTCACAAGCTATAGGGAAATTCTCACGTGCAGCCATTTTGTAAAATCGTCTTTAAGCGATTCAGTGGAATTCAGTGAAATTTCAAAATTTGTTTTCGAACGTTGGGGAGGAATGCGTGACGAGCCAAAAGAACGTCTGCGGAGGAGGCTAAAGCTATAGGCAAAAGCTCGCGTCTTTTAAGTGATTAAGTGGAATTCAGCGGAACTTCGAGATTGGTTTTCGATGTTTGGTATTGTTAGAAAAGATTTCTTTTGATAAGATATTTGAAGCAGTAACACAAAAGCTTGCAATAAGGTGTAAATAATTTTGGTACATAATTTTGTCCAACAACTACTCGAAGTCCTGGCGACACCTTTTGGGTTAGCTTTTTTGTAGGACAGGGTAGCTTTTTGTATAGGGAAAAATGGATACTCGCGTAGTCATGAAGTCATCAATGGAATATAGTTTATTTTCCAGTCTGGTGTGAGGGTCATAACTTCACTGTTTGTTAGGGAATTTAACAGACTTGATTTGAGAGACCAAAACACTTACTGAATTAAAGAATTAGATCTCATTTCATTTTGAGTGTTTAAGGAAGGGCATAAATAAAAAAAATTGTTGGATTGACCTAAAATCGTAGATACTGATTTTGTGACTCCCTCATTCACAATCAGGTCAGTACTATATATTGAACATGTCAGTTGCAATGCGTATTTTTGAAAGCGCTTGATTGACAAATTATCATATGTTATAATATAATAATGACAGCCAAAAATGCAACCTTACCACATTGACCACAGGTTTTGGCGCAGTCTTTTTTAAAGTTCAGAAGTGTGGGGTCACTACACCGGTCTTTATGGTCTTTGCAATCGACATATTTGTCAACGCATTGTGCTGCAACATAAGCGGGACAACAATTAGTTAGTTCCAGTCCATTGTCGACTAAGCGGGAAGCGCGGTGGTCTCATGGTTAGTACGCTGGACTCCGGATTGAGCGGTTTGAGTTCGAGCCATGACCGGGGAACTGCGTTGTGTTCTTGGGCAAGACACTTTACTCTCATAGTGCCTCTCTCCAACCAGGTGTATAAATGGGTAACGGAGAATTTACTACTGGGGTTACCCTGCGATGGACTAGCATCCCATGCAGGGGGGAGTAGAAATACTCCTAGTAGCTTCTGCCTGATGTGCCACTTGGCTCGAACGCAGACTTACGACGCAGTTTAAAACTGCGCAAAAATTAAAGAATGGTGGCGTTAGTGGTGGTGCTGAAAGAGCGTACAGGGGAGGAGGGGTGAGGAATTAAAACAATATGGGGATGCCCCTCTCCGAACCCCGTATCCTTTTATAAACCATTTTTGATAGTAGCCTTTGATAGAACATAGTGTCCCTTTGACGTATCTACGTAAAGGTTACCACATCGCTTTTATGATTTTTTACTTGATAAAACCGTTACCCGTTCGGTGGGTCTTTTGAGATATTTTGAAAGGTCCTTTTAAGGTCGCGGGGGACACCTTAGGCCATCGTTATGCATTTATTTAAAGCGTCAGAGAATATTATTTGGACAGCTATCTCGAAATTCAAAGCGAAAACTTGAGGTAAATGGTCGTAAATGATCTTTATATTGCTTCGCTTCGTGTTTGCATCAGTTCGCAGTATGAACACATGTTCCTCAAATTGCAACTAAATACTCTTCGGATCGCTGTTTCTGTGTTGAGAATCTTTCCTATTTTATAAAAAAGATGTTTTTAGTCGATTTCGGGAGCGTAAAGCTCACTAGCTTTGGTTAAAACTCGTTTTTTAGCGATTATGCACATCGAGTAGGCGACGCATAACTCGAGCTTTGACCCGTCGTTGCTATGGTAACTGAGATGCGATTCTTCTGTTTGGGTCGGAAAAAACAGTCGTAGTTTATTCCAGACTTGGTCGTTTTCTGCCCGGTTTTCACAACAAATTTTGTCATAGAACAAGCAAAAAAGAGTGATACCAAAATTTCCACAGTAGAGTGTGTTGCAGTATTCCAGCTTTGTTTGATTTTTTGACTCATTTTTACTAACTTCTTGTGATTTTGAAAAATTTTTTTGGAAATGTTGCTAATTTCCATTAAGATGATTTTTTTTCTAGAAAGCATATTTTGTGCCCTTTTGAATGAGATATTGGAGTCTTCATTGCTGTAAATACCTTTGGAGTTATTAAATAAAACATACAATGTGGTCAATTTTGCGTTTTTTTTTGCCCTGACAGAAATGAACTAAGTACACCAACGTTTCCTTGCATTTGTTGTCCATATCATTGACATAATGCATTTACTCGGCATTACATTTATTCTCTATCTCTTAAAGCGCAATCTTCCCTATCAAAGACGACATCTGTAAACTTCCATCATTCTTTACTGTTTCTGTAAAATCTCATCTCAATCGCATCCAAGCCAGCGGAGATAGAAGCGTTTTAAAAGATGTAGGACAAGCAAAATTTTGCCTAATGAATTTATTCATGGCTGGTTGTCCCCTATAAGACAGTTTTCTCCAGCCTTTTGTATTTTTTTTTATTTAATGCTCAACATTACTTACATTACACTACATTACATTACATTAAAAAACCTTTACTGACATTACATTACATTGCATCATCTTGCACAAAACGTACTACGTTACTTACGCTACACGTTACAGGCAAATTACGGTACGTGTAAAAAACTAAATACACTCTCCAAAAGACTTGATAATCTTATAAATTACATTATAAAAAGTTGATAATAGGCTTCCACTTTTCATCGTGAGATTTCAGTTTGTTATTTTTTAGGGCAATCGAACGCTCGATGGATTCAATATACTTTATTTTTGTGATGGCTTGAGGTAAAAAGGGCAAAATATTTTTAAGCCGGTTGGCATAAATAACCTGTTTACCAATAATAATAGTATGGTTTAGAAGGGTCCAATTGAGATTCTTTTGAACTAGGCCAAAAATTATATCGTAATCATTTAAAAAATCAATATCTATGTCTATGGATTTCAGCCAGAGAACAACCGACTTCCAAAAGGCTATGCTATGTTTGCAATAACAAAACAGATGCTCGAGAGATTCCTCTGACGCATGACAGAAAGTACAGAGTGGAGAGCTGACTATTTTCATTTTGTATAGAGATTTATTGGTGTACAATATCCGATTGAGAATTTTGTATTGAAAAATTCTTGTATTGGTGTCGATTGTAACAACATGTGGAATTAAATAAATTGTTTTTCAATCTAAGTCATGATTGTTAAATAATGTTGTATATTTTTGTCGTGCGGAAGGGTAGACTTGAATCGTTTCTACCAACTCCCAGTATAATTTTTTCGAGCTAATCAAATCAAGCGAAAAGCTTTTACCGTTTAAACAGAGAGTATGCTGCATTACAGGTGGGCCGTGAGATGCGGTAGGAATCCCATTCGAATTAATTAAGTCTCTCCATGGAGAAGGAACGGAGTCAAAAATACCCAGAAGTGAGGAAAAATCTATAAACGTAAGCCCAGTAGCCGCAAAAGAGGGCCAAGGCTTTAACTTGCCATAATTGGTCAGAATGTCAGAAATGAAGATGATACCTTTTGAGAATAGTCTTTTATAGAAAACGGGTTTGCCGTTAATGCGTACGAATTGATTGTTCCACAAGATTTGTTTCAAGACTTCGTCACGACACTCAACAGGTTTGGCCGTTAATTTGGACCAGGCATTCCCTGTAAAAGCTGGGAAGATGGTCTGGTAGGTCGGCAGAATTGAAATTGCAGTATAAGAAGAATTTTCCGCCGTAGTCCTTAAGAAAGAACGAAAGAACGTGTTTCCATGGGCTATCGTAATCCTCAATGTATTTTTTAAGACAAATAATGCGTTGGGTATCAATAAGAGTTTTAATATGAGGCATTCTCAGACCACCATTTTTATAATCACTGATTAGTGCTAAGCGTTTAATTTTGTCACATCCTTTCCAGATAAATCTGTAGATAATGGAGTTAAGCTCTTTGATTATTTTTTTCGTGGAGCACAGGAGTGATGCACGAGACATGAATTTTGGTATTACAAATGTCTTTACGACCTGAATTTTGCCATATAAAGTCAAGTTCCGCCATTTCCAACCTGCCAGAGTCTCAGAAAGCGCTCTAAAAGTGTCATCATAGTTGAGCTCTTGTTTTTTCTTCAAATCGTAAGTAAAATGAACGCCCAAAATTTTAATTGGTTTATTAACTTTGTCAATGCCAGCGAGAAGGGGTTGGTCACTATCGTGGCAAGTTCCTAACCATAGAGCTTCAGTTTTTTCCGCATTGAGCTTTAAGCCGGAACATATTCCAAATCTATGAAGAGTCGCGGAAAGATTTTCGAGGGAATTGACGTCGCGTAAAAACGTTGTTAAATCATCGGCAAAAGCTGCAAGTTTGATTTCTTTATCAACGACGATACCTTTTATACCATCTATTTTGTATGCTATAAGTCGTGAAATTCCTACCTTTTATTTCACCGCGGTAAAGCGTCTGAGGCTCTTTATTTATTTATTTATTTATTTATTTATTTATTTATTTATTTATTTATTTATTTATTTATTCATTTCCACGATGACGTGGAAGCACCAGCAAGGATATGTAAAATAGCTGCTTAGTATAAATACATTTTCAGTCCTCTCCAAAAAACGAGTTTCGTTACTTTTTAATGTTCTTCACCCGAACAAGAGATGCAGAAATCAGCAAAATACTGGTAAAGTAACGAACTCTGAACAGTAAAAATGAAGAGCTTATCTTTGAAGCACTTTCCTTGAGTTTTTTCTATTTGTTTGTTATTGTTTTACATTTGACCGCGGCTGACCCTTATATATACAGTAAAATCCCGATGTCTCAAAACCTTCAGTTTTTCGAATCTCACGATTTCTCGAACTGACCAATTTTCGTTTCCCTTGAATAGTACTTCTCTGTGATTTTCCCCTCGATTTCTTGAACCAATTTTCGTTTCCCTTGGATAGTACTTCTCTGTAATTTTTCCCCCGATTTATTGAACGATTTTTCGCTTCCCTTGGATACTACTTCCTAGTAATTCCCCACCCCTCCTCGATTCTTCGAATCAATTTCATTTAACCGTAGTCACGAAAAATTGGTATTCTACTCTACCAGCCTGTAAGAAAGGTATCTCTTTCTGACAGAGCCTTTTCTTATATTCCAATAAAGACATTAATACCCTAGAGCAGAGCAGACCTAAATACTCCTACACTTCAATAAAGTTATTTTCTCTCATTCCTATTTTATTCATACATCCTTAAAAGTACATTACGGTTATGTACATATACTCACATGGAGGGGAAGTATCTGGTTTCGCGGTTCCTTGAGCTGTTAAGAAAACGTTATATCAGTCAGCATCAAGGCTTGTGGATTTAGAAATTAAATAAACAGATAACAAAAGTCGTGAGTTATATATTACGTTAGGTGGTCAAAGGCGGTAATTACCGGGTAAAAATGAATAAAACAAGTTTAAGAGCCTGTTCCCCCCACCACACCCAACGAGATGTAGAAATCCACCTTTGACGAACCGATGGCTCAAACGAAAGTGAATTTTTTTTCTTGTATCGCAAAATGAGAATGCATTTATGGCATCTGTGCTTGCTTTACAGATAAACCTTGAACAAAAGACCCATTACGCACCATAAATGTATTCTATTCCGTGTTTTTCGTCATCGGTCAGTTTCATGTTCGGGTCGTACCCTCTGTAGTTTGCGTGCATAATGGCTGAAGTGTGCTGCGAATGTTTCAATCCCAGAAGATGTCCAATTTCATGAAGAGCAACTGAAAAAAAGTTTGTTCCACTGGGAGTACCATCGGTAAATGTTTCGTCGTCGTCAAAGTGTACAACACCCCTTTCAGGGTAAAATGCATGAGCAAGTGAACTTCCGCTGCCGTCGAATTCTTTGGCACAAGGTCTGTGCTTTTTGGTGAAGAATCTTAAAAAAATAACGGAATAGGGTAATTCCAGGTATTATTATTCAACATATTGTCACGATGTGTGTCGCGATGTCGCAAAGTGCTGTACCAGTCTTATACGTACCGATAGTGGGAATATGGACTATGTTTCACAGAAATTGGACTATCCTATCACTTACGATATTGTAATATCCGCAGTCAAGCGAGCGTGTGTGACATCCTTGAATGACAACGGACTTATATCTTCCCATTGCTTGAAAGCCTTCTTCATGATACTGCGTTGTTGAGCATGCGTCAATCCGCCCTTCGACGCAAAGTTGTTGAACATGTAAGTGAGTGGATTCTTCGTCCAGTTGGTTCCGGACACTGCAAACCTCTTCTTTCTGCCTGAAATACAGTAAAGGTCCGCATATTAGGGACTTATCTTGAATCTGGAAATAACAGATTATTCGACTTATCCGTTAAACACGCAAACACTATGCCTTGGTTTTTCCTTCATCCTCACCGGAGTTGGAGCTTTCTTCATCATCAAGATCTGGAACACCACATCTTGGCTTGTGCATTTCTGTTATTGTTTTGCCATCAAGTTTGCCAGTGTCTGGAATATCAAAATTGCGTTGGAAGAACCTCACAGCGTCTTTGAAATTATGATTTCCATTCTTCAAAGGCGACAAATAGTGGTATTCTTTAAGATAATGCTAGGTAGAAAAACAGAGAAAGGAATGCATGGCAGAACCACAGAAATCATATCTTTGAATAACATTCTCTCAACATTAGTATGTATTTGATGGCCGTTTCTGTTATCATTTTTTCTTTCTGTATGTTTTCGCGATCAGTAGTAATTTGTCGAAGAATGTGTTTTCCATTGAAAGGGAAGGAGTATTTAAAATTTTCTTGGACTTAATCCAGTTCATAACTGTAAAATGAAAATGGAGTTCACCGGGGTCGTTTTTGGGCAAACCTGGATGGCTATTATAGTAAATATATGACCCATGAGGTTTACATTAGGAACCCTAGTAATCCAAATAGGGAACTATCATTTCTAAAAAAAAACAATTCTTGCATTCAAATATTGAATTGGCTCGACAAAATCATAGACTTTAATCTTACATAAGCGTAAGCAACACTACCTAAATACGTGCTTTCTACAGAATTCAAATAAAATTATCTGAAAGTAGAGCTTAAAACTTTTCTTAAAAGCGCGATATATTGTAGTCAACCGTATGTCATTTAAATTAATCATTAAAAAATGGAGGTAACCGTGCTCGTTTAGATGAAAATGACTATTTATTTTCATTTTCATTTATTTTCATTTATCTTCCTGTTGAGCTTAACCTGAAGGAACTGCCGTGATGTTCTGTGTACGCGCGCTCGTGCACGTGCTAGATGACGCGAAAAATTATGCGCAGCAAGGATGCGCAATGCTATTCAATGAATCACGTTAGGGCAAAAAGAAATCGGGGGATTAGGTGTAACTGGCGAACTCAGGCCCGTGGGATAAAACGGCGCGTTCCCACTCCATTTTGCCACAAGCGCACAGTGTCTGGCATCATTCTTCGTTGCGTACTCTGGGTATTTTAAAAGGTTTAATTTAGTTCAATTAACTTTTTGCTTTGGAAGGAAGGCTAATGAACCCTTACGGACTTCTATAAAGTAGTCAACTATTTAAACTACTTAAAATCTATTAAATAATGTTGATATCCGTGAGGTTGGTATTTTAAAGATAAATATGCAATTATCAGATGTCATACATTCAATCGTATTAATACTGCACTATGAGTCTATGATAGCATAATCTGTTTTGATTTCCTTTCGTTCAATAATATTATATTCTAGATATTAAGAGCGTCTGACTGTATTTTTCGAGAATCCCGAGACAGGACCGAAAATTCGAATTTTCTTTTATTTCGTCCAAAAGACCCTTTTGGTGAACTATTTTCAAAAATATTGTTTAAAAGTTTCAGCGAGTTTTATTTTTTGCGAAATCTGCGAAAGTTGGAAATACCGCCTGATCCTGCCCGAACACCAAATAATGGCGGATGGAATTTCTGCAAAATAGAGCAGTTTCAACACGCTAGTACAGAAAGCTGAAAACTTCCCTTGATCTAAATTTTACACAATTTCTTATCTATCCTTTGGTCATTATTTCTAGCTATATTTCGTCTTGAAGCAAATAAGTTTTGTCCAATTTTCAACCGTTTGAAAAATACAACTATCGCGATTCAATTTACATGCCAAATTTTAACTGATTTCAGAGGGTCATAATTCGCAGGGTATATCACTAGCTCGGGAAACAAGGAGTTCACAAGAGAGAGGTATGCTATGTGTTTGTCATATGTAAATATCTAGTTTGGCCCGTGGAAATTAAGCGCGCTAGACGAAAAACTGTGGAGGTCATTTTGACAAATCGCGCCAGTTTTGGGCGGATGAGCAAAACCTTGATTTTGTGATCACGTATTAAAACATAATTCAACCTTGTCTTGACAAAAAATATTCTTAGACATCGTTCATCGCACATGCAAGTAATATATTTAAATAATACCTCATAAGAGTCTCATAAGTGGCCTTGCTAACGGATGGTCAGTCCTCAAGCAATCGGCGAACACAACAGGTTTCGATGAAAGTCAGCCAATACTAGTAACAGATGAAGAGGAACGTTGCCTGCAAAATCCGATCAACGTTGATGGGCCGGGTAAATCGAGAAAATCCACTCTAACTTCTTTCTTGTTTATCTCCTGCAATTGTTTCCCATTTTCTTTTAAAAGGGAGGAAAAATTCCAGGCCGGAACGCTAAATCGTGAGCCCGAAGCAACATGCAAATAAGACGTTTGTTTACGGGACATCGGATATGCAAATTAGGTAGTTCAGTCACGGTGTCACGCCATGCTATTCTCAACATACTATAAATTTGCATATATCCAAGTTTGCACTCTTTAAGCGCTTTATTTGGACTATTTACTCCCCGTATTTTCAGCAGAAGAAATTGGTAGTAAAGGACATGGCCAACAAAGCAGTAGTGAGAGCTTTTCTGGCATATCTACTGAATTTAGGACAATTTTCGTCTCTAGAACTGCCGTTCGTGGCTTGAGGGTCGACATTGATCAAAACCTGTTGTGTTCGCCGATTTCTAGAGGACTGACCATCCGTAAGCAAGGCCACTTATGAGGTATGATTTAAATATATTACTTGTATGTGCGATAAACGATGTGTAAGAATATTTTTTGTCAAGACACAGGTTGAATTATGTTCTAATACGTGATTACAAAATCAAGGTTTTACTCATGGACCGCCCAAAACTGGTGCTATTTGTCAAAATGCCCTCCATAGTTTTTCGTCTAGCGCGCTTAATTTCCACGGGCCAAACTAGATATTTACATATGACAAACACATAGCATACCTCTCTCTTGTGAACTTCTTATTTCCCGAGCTAGTGGTATACGGCCCTGCGAATTATGACCCTCTGAAATCAGTTAAAATTTGGCATGTAAATTGAATCGCGATAGTTGTATTTTTCAAACGGTTGAAAATTGGACAAAACTTATTTGCTTCAAGACGAAATATAGCTAGAAATAATGACCAAAGGATAGATAAGAAATTGTGTAAAATTGAGATCAAGGGAAGTTTTCAGCTTTCTGTACTAACGTGTTGAAACTGCTCTATTTTGCAGAAATTCCATCCGCCATTATTTGGTGTTCGGGCAGGATCAGGCGGTATTTCCAACTTTCGCAGATTTCGCAAAAAAATAAAACTCGCTGGAACTTTTAAACAATATTTTTGAAAATAGTTCACCAAAAGGGTCTTTTGGACAAAATAAAATAAAATTCGAATTTTCGGTCCTGTCTCGGGATTCTCGAAAAATACAGTCAGACGCTCTTAACTATTTTGTCTCCTGTTGAGAATTTACCGCAATTGGTTTAACTAAAAACTATATGTAGATTCTTCGACTTCCTCGCCTTAGGTTCTGTTTCAGAATGGACATTATATATGCTGATAACAGTTGAAACATATACAAAAAGGAGGGAGAGGGGGGGACCCCTGAAAGAAATTGTTTCCAAAACCAAAAATGGCCAAATAAATTGTTTGCAGACATGACAAAAATTTTCTGCAGGAAGATGCCACCAGAAAAAAAAATTGTCTGCACAGACAAAGACACAGAAAAAATTGTTTGCACCCCACCCCCATCCCCTGTAAAAACAATGGCTCAACCCTAAAAATTATCCAGGGTGTCATGCATGGTTAAATTAAAACTAGCCAAACGCCTGCGGGATGCAATATTTATGTTAGGAAAAGTTGGCTTTTCATCTCGATTGGCTTCGTTTAGTTTACAAGAACGATAAAAAGAACTTGTTAGTCATTTGGTTTGGCTTGGCGTGTTGTGGACAGATCTCTGAATTACAAAACAAACCAGCAAATTAATAGCTCAAGATTTTTACGTACCACCGCAAAGCGTTCCTCCTTGTCATCAACTGGAGCTCCTTCGAGGGTCTTAACGCATAAGACAAGTAAAACCAATCGCAAAATCTGCGATGGTTGCATTGTCTTCGCTAGTTCCTTTTTTACTTCTTTTTAGCGAGTTCTCTTTTTTTACCTTTGTCTTTGAAGGCGCTACCTAGACAAATAACTTGCTTGTTGACAAGATTGTTCTTTTTATATAGCTGGTAGTGCAAACCAAAACCTTAAATTTAGGTTGAATTTCATGCTTTTATCTTGCCTCTTAGGACACAAATAAAACACTTAAACAACACATGATATTTTGGTCCCCTTTTCGATTACTGCATCTATTTTAAACGACAAAGAAAAAGCTGTTATTCATGAAATTTTTCAGAAAGGAACGGCATCTTGAGTTCAGACACAAGACGCTAGTTTTTTTTTTTTTTAAACGACTGCGATAAACCTCTTGAGTATAAAATTGATAGTAACCTTTTATTTAAATCTTTATTATTACTATTATTTTTATTTCTTACTAGGGTTTCCCAAAATACCCAAAAATGATGTTAACACTGGCGTTCATTTGAAAAACGTTTAAACGAACTAGATTTGGTTCATCTCTGTCATATTTCATTTGGAAAGTACACTCCTTTTTTGTTTCAAAGTAATAAAGTTTATTAAAGTGATATAACTTACATAAGAATTACTTTATCACCGGCACTTGAAAAGTAAACATTATTAAGGAAACAAAAGTGAAGAGTACCCGGAAAATCTCCAAACGTTCTTAAACAGCTTTTATTGAACGTCATAAAGCCAATTTACTTATCTAAAAATAGTCGATTTTTTTGATACTAAAGATTATTATAATTGTTTGTCATTCATATTTGCACGTCTTTGTTTCCAATAAACACGTTCTGTAATAGAAATCTGTTTGTAATATTTTCGTAACCTGGCTCGGCAAAATACAAATGGCGGCTGAGTGCCGTGAATTCACTGGGGCTATTTAGAATAGGCAAAGGTTTATTTCAACCCACGACGACTGACAGTAAAAAAAAAACTTTTGATTTATATTTAACTGATTTCACGCGGGTTTAAGCATACAGTCACGTGGTAAAATGAGGGTAATATTCCTGATTTTGAATCATCAACGAAAATCTTTGCAGTTAAAAAGAAAACTAGTAATCCAGACTGGAACCAAATTGGGCGCCAACAGTACCACATGAAAGTTCTCAATCGCTGCAACACATCTAAGCACACAAATAATAAAAATTGTCGAACGAATCAGCTTAAAAGTGTTAAATAGACTATGTTTTTCATCCTTGCTATTTTGCAATTAAAAATTTAAACTAGACGACTTCGTGAGGAAATTAGAATAACAATCATTAAGAGAAGTTATTAGAACATATATTTTTTAAAATTGTTCGCTTGAGATATCAGACGGCTTGAGCTGCTTTTTTTTACAAGTATTTTCAAAGCATTTTGTTTTGTTGGGTTTTGTTTGGGTAATTTAAGATATCATTAAGTCTCTTTTAGAGAATAAAAATGTTCATTTCCTCTCCATTATTTCAAGTACTGCATTTTAGTGTAGTTTTCCTGTTTATTTTGTGAGAAAACGTAAGAGATTATTACAGTATTTAGAATGGGTTCAATGGCTTATTGGTGAGTAATTTTTTTTTATGAAAATCAAGAAAAGTATCTGAATTAACAACTTACAATAACAGAGTTTCTACCTTTATGATGCTTTCCGAACTAACGCAACAAGCAGCAGTATTTCAATCTTTTCAGTTTAAAACGACATCAACGTGACAACAATCTTCGACTTCAAAATGTACACCAACACCCAATTATGATAAGTGAACGATTTCATTGCATTTGCTAAAAGGTTAGCTTTCGTAGTATTTGGAATTGTCCCAAGCTATTTCAATGAGATAGTGTGAATGGCGAGGGAAAATAAGACTTTAAGGCGGGGGTTCACCTGAAGCCCGTTTTTCCACCGCGTAACTTGGGTTTAATGCGAATATCTCGCTCCCGTTTCAAACACTCTCAAAACCCTCTGTTCATCCCACAAAGCTATGTTTAGCGGTGTTTTGTAAATTTTTTGGTGATTTTTAGAGATTTTTGGAAAGAGATAGTTTTTCTCAAAGGATTAGTAAAATTTGGAGAAATAAAAAATATAAAAGATTTAATGTAATTTTAAAATTAGAATTTGAAGTTAAAAATTAATAGATGGACACCCAAACAGTCCCCTGACAACCTGGGGTGATCTTGCGTTGGGGTCAACTGTCTGGTGGTGTTCCATAAATAATTTTCTTTCTTCTATCCCTTCTATAAAACTCTTAAAATTTCACTCAAATTCACCTTTACCCCAACCTTAAGCTAAAGTAAATCAGAACGCTAAAGTAAATTTAGCGACCTAGAGGGAAATCAGAAATCAATCAAGAAAAAAGTTATCCATAAAATGGTGTGGACTGATTTTATATGGAAGCAAGTGAAAATTTCTCTTGATGGAAGGTTAGAACAGTTTTTGTGAATCAAAAACGATATTTCAATTTCCTGGGATCCATCTCTGCTACCGGTAGTGCAAGGTTCTTAAGGAAACTTTTTGGCTTTTAAAACGATTTTCAATTCATTAACTTTTGGGGGGATCTCTGTTCATTTTTTACAAAATTCAAATAGCTTGAGCTCAAAATTTCGAACAAAACTGGCAGTTGCTTCTTCGAATTTAACCGCAATTACTATGTGTAAAAGCAGTCCTGTTGATGCTATGAAAAAGTCGACAAAATAAGCCGAATAATTACATGTAGTCTACAAAATTAAAATATTAGTTCGCACCTCTATAATACAGGACCATCTAGAGAAATCGAAAAATCGAAAAATAGATCCTATCTTGTAAATAAATATAAAAAAATTGTCAAAAACGATACCTGAAATGTTTAATAAGAGTTTAAAGAGAGTTTCCTTGGATCCTGTTTTTATTTATTGTAATAGATATGTTAATGTAGTATAGGTAGGAGCTTTTTTACTACAAATTTACCGAATCTAGTATAATTATGAAATTCGTTTCTCTTTGCGTAAATCTCAGACGAAAGCTTGCCAATTTGTATTCCTGTTTTGCTGACATCATCTGAAGACCTTAGGAAAGCAAAAAGAAGGCCTTAGGCAAAAGAAGTATTCACAAAAGTGCCAGCTATGTCATTTACTTTTTATAGTTCGTTTAATTGCTGCTAAACAAGCGATCAAAGTTCCCAAGTTTTACTCCCTCCTGTTTCGTTTCTTTCTTTCTTTTTGCTTTGCTTTGCTTCTATTCCTTCCTTGTTTATCTTTTTTTATCATTTCTTTTTTTATACAAAGTATGAGTAGAGTATAGTATTGTAAGCAGTGTCTTGAGCACTGTAACTTGTACCGTTGTTAGCATTTGCTTTGTACTGTAAAATGAATCTGTATTAAAAAATAAAATGTTAGAAATAAGAAATAATTATTCAATCAAAGATTTTAAAAAAGGGATTGAAACGGTTTACGGTCATTTTGTTCCATGGTCAGATCGTTCCAAAGAAAAGTTATTTCGTTCCACAAAAAAGTCATTTCGTTCCACGATATGGTTAGTTCGTTCCACGACATAGTCAGATCGTTCCACTTGAAAAAAAAATCGGTTATGCAAAGAATTAAACCTGCTTACTCGATGAAAGTGTAAATAAAAACGTTTCTTTCAATTTATCGAGCTAAATAATACGATAGTACTGTTTATATCAGAGTATGAACTGGTTCGCCATTTTGAATTTTTGCAAGATGTCGAAACGGAAAATGTTATATCGTTACTCTTCGCGAGTAACGAATTACTAACTTAATATTTAACTAACTGATTTTGATTCTGATGAAGGAGAGACTTTTTTCGTTCTATTGTTTTCTCTTTTTCAGTATTACTTCAATGCTAATTAAAGCACGCGCGTTAACTTGAAGTTTTCATTTACTTCAAGTATTCATTCTGTAAATAAAGGAAAGACTTTTGGTTTTAATTATTGTTTTTCTCCGTATCAAAGCACGCGTCTTTTACGTTGGCTTTTCACTCGAAGAAGCCATATTTAAAGCGCGTGCAGGGAGATTGGGGAGAGCACAGCGTTGCAAAGCTGTTCCTTTCGCCATTTTGACGATTAAAATTACACGTATAGAATGTGCAGGTTATCAGATGAGGTAACTTTAAAGTAGAATTTCACTATGTTTAATGTTTTTTTCTACTTAAACACTTTGTGGAACGATCTGACTATGTCGTGGAACGAACTAACCATATCGTGGAACGAAATGACTCTTTTGTGGAACGAAATAACTTTTCTTTGGAACGAAGTGACTTGGAACGATCTGACTATGGAACGAAATGACCGGATACCATTGAAACACTTCAAAGCATTTGAAAGACTTCAGATTTTACTTTTTGAAATTCTAGTTGTTTAATAGTTAGATTACTTAGTTTTTGTAACTCGGCATTCATAATGAAATTTAAAATTTCTACACAAATAGACAACTCCTCGGTACACCATAAAAGCATAGTCTGTAATTCAACATGTATTTAAAACTTATCTTGTTCTGGAGAGTTTTATTTGGGTAACTTTATTTATTATATAAACTGCAGTGGTATAGCGAGTGGTAGCAAATCGAGAAAAATGGTATCACACATGTGTGGATAAAAATGGTATCCACACATGTGTGATATCATTTTTTACCAGAGTTTGCCATGTTACAATGCTCAATGGGCCAAGGTTTATCGATATTAAGTCGAAACATCTTCGTATCTTCTTCGGCAATCTTCGGAAATCTTCGGAAATTTTGGAAAACTTCGGAAAATGTTCGGAAACATTCGTATGACTACCGGACAACATTTTCAAAATCTTCGGAAATCTTCTGAAAATCGTCAAAAACCTCGTTATTAGTAGGTTTATAAAATAAACAGAACAATACATGGTTGCTTGGAGATATGAAATTTATCTTCGAGTGTTCAAATCGATATCTCACTCGTTCGCTGCGCTCACTCGTGAGCAATCGATTTGAACACTCGAAGATAAATTTCATATCTCCGCGAAACCATGCATTATCCTTTATATATCACTGGTAGTCACTTTGCGAGATTAAAAATAGATAAGTCATTTCCTATCCATTATTTTAATAGCTTTTAGTCTAGTGCAGCTTTTCCTGTTTGTTTTGTAGAAAAACATATAAGATGTCAGTTATTAAACAGCCTATTTTCATGGAATACTTTCTGAAAGCTCAAGTATTTTCCTCAAAATTAAGGTAACAATAACCGTCTTCCATCTATAACAAAACATTTCTGACAAAATTTTCAGGCTTCTCTTTCTCCACCTCGCTCCCATTTTGTTTTTAGTTTGATTCCCAAACAATGTCAAGAATAGCACACAAATATCACATTTTCGTCAATTAAACATTTCATTCTGAAAGTTAAGCCGAGAATTATACTTTAAAAGGCTACAGCAACTGTCGCCAGCTATTTGAGGCTAATTCGTCTCCACCTCGCCCAATTTTGTTTTAACGCTGTTAATGTTGTCAATGAGTGTTAAGAAAAGCCAATTACTATTTCAATATTTCATTTTATTAAAACGACAACCAGCACGTAGAAAAGATACGCGGACTTCCTTATCAATACTTAAAGCACTCAATATCGCATTTTCATCAGTTAAGCATTTCATTACATTTTCATTTTATTTTTCATTGTTTTGCCTTCTTAAGTTGATAAGTCAGTGAAACATATAGCGTCTTAGAGGAAAATTAATAATCAGACTTTGAATAAAAGAGATTGTTTTTCTTAAGTCGAAGTGTCCGAAATTGGTTCGCGCAGTTTAAGTGCACGACCAATTTTCCTTATTTTACCTAATTTTTTTCTTTTTGAAATTAAACAGCTTCTTGTGGAAGCTAAAAGCATCAGCAGAAACCTTTTTTTTTCTTTTCGCTCCGAAATCGAATTTTACTCGATATATCCTGCACCGTCCAAACGAATGTTTATGTGAAGGTAGCGAACTCATGATCTGGACCAGACTAATTCGAAACAATAAACAATGTAAAACACTGTTGTTATTTCAAAATTTGTTTAATTTTCATTTGAGACGATTTCGCGTTCATCGATCATAATCGAACTCCGCTAATCTTCTGAATGTGATTGCGGCCATTGAATCCTTAAGGCTACTGGCCTAAAAAAAAGAATTCAAGAACCATTAACCATGGCCAGAGGTTTGTCCTGTGAATTTTTAGAAAACTTATCGTAATTAACAAGTTCACTTAAAATAGCTCAAGGGTATGTAAACTAAGACGAAATTATCTATATTTAAACTAAATAAAGTTCATTTCGGGCCCTGTTTAACTCTTGACGGCCAAGCAGCATATATTGATAAAAAACTAATGTTTCTTTACGTGGGAGAACAGATAAGTTCGGCAATGTATAATGTATAGAATCCGGAAACTTCGGCCGTGCTTTCTACATTTTTCTACCAAGGTACGTACAACATCTAACACTCAAAACTAATTAGAAAACTGAAATCGAATGGGTAATTCGTAGCGCCAGTTAGCTGACGTCCCAAATCTGTTTACTGTTTTTGCAAACATTCAGATGTCTATAAGGCGAGGATGTTATATACCATCGATGTTGTGTCATGATTTTAAGAGCGACGTGCTCTTTATCCATTACGAAGCACGCGTAAACAAGTGGAAACACGTGGATGGGGCGTTGTCCACATTCAGCTGCTCATTTAAAATGGGAGGGAAAATTGCAAACTTTACATATTCCGACGATATGTAAAATAATTTTTTAGTATTCCTAACTGGCAACTTTCAAAGAAGAGAGATAACGGACCGATTTCACAGGTAATTTTACACGCGATTAAAGACGAGGCGCTATTTCGCACTTTGTCAGTTGAATAGCCTGTATTTGCATCCTTAGCTTTGATTATGCAGCCATTTGATTACAATATTTTAACCTGACTGAGATTTCTGCAAGGTATTAAACTGGCATAATGGTTATTGTTTTTTTTTTTTTTTTTTTACCTCTTTAGATTAATCAACGGCAAAACTGGAGGACAACTGATATAAAAAGAAAACCACCTAGGACAATTACACCTAACGCTAAATCTGGATCAGTTTAATCGTACTTTGCTCAACCGGCCAACAGTGAATCACTGGCGTCTTACCCTCCGTAAGCGATGGAAGTGGAGGAATTAGAACAGCGACAAAACCTAACAATGCCAGCATCCTGACGAATGAAAGAGCTATGCATTCAAAATGAGGTACCTGAAGTGCAGTCTTAGTAATAAGTAGTTTCGGTTTGAGTACTTAGCTTGTTTAGCTGTCGGAGAACTGTAAACGATTTTTTAGGTCATTAGTTCATTAGGCCCTATCCCCCACCTGTGGGGGCAAGGAACTAAGAGAGTTCATTAGGCACACTTTACTTCGCCAGATAATTAAATTTAAAAGATCTAATCCAAGTACTGCAATCTGATTGGCCAAGCCAAGTCTATCAGCCATTAGTGTGTGACGTTTTTTCGTTTTTAAGATTCTGGGAAAGATTAAAAAATATTACTGGATAACTCAATTCCCGACAAGACACTAAAAAAACACAAAACCCGTTACGCGAGTCAAAAAACACGAAAGTGCTTGAGTGCGTGTACACAGCTGAAAGTTTTAAATGATAAGTAAGTCCACGCGCAATCTCCCTGAAAGACTTCTTTAAATGTAGATAATTAATCACGAAATCATTGACAATTTTTTCAATAACCAAAGCCGGTCCCCGAGTATGCTCTAGAGGAATGTCTAAATGTGTAATCAAACGAAAATTGAGAAAAAAATGTGCTTTACTACTACGCGGTAGATGAATATTATATGAATATTATCACTGAAAGCTGGGACCAAATTGCAATAGACCCGGTGCCAAATTGATTTTTTTCTGTGAACTCTTGCAAATATTTTGTTTCATCTTGATTGCAGTCTTTCATACGTGCAAGACTCGTATCGAGGGAATTGCGTATATATGTATTTTGAGAACCTATTCAGAGTTTTTCTGCTGATAGAAAGTGTTCAGCCTTTTCTGTGCAGTTTGGTTAAAGAACACCAGGAATGTCAGCTAATGTTAGCTAATTTCGGGTTTGAAATTTGGCAAATTTGTGACTCCGACCAATACACAAACCCATTTTCTTATTTTTCTTGCAATAACAGGGTTTTTGCAGAAACAAGCTACTTCAGGTTTCTTTCCTACCTAACAGCTTTATATGAAAAAAAAAATAAAACAAATCGATTTTAAGCTTTGCAAAATTGTGATTTTGCTCGGTTTTTCCTGGCCGTTGCTCTTAAAAACCTACCACAGCACATTAAAGGGGGACGGGGCGGAGTGGGCATAACAGAGGACGGGTTATAAAATATTTTCTGATGGAGGGGGTTTGACGTAGTAGATTGATTCCTTTTTTCCTCCAGCCTCTTTCCCCTAACAAAAACGAATGTTAAGGAGAACATCATGAGAGGAAATTGGAGAATATAAATCTGATAACTAAAAGTGAATACGTTATTTGCATTATTCCACTTTATTTCATTTATTGTTTGAACAATAAATCTGATTTTCCCCGTAGATATTTAGAGTTTCCCAGAAGCAGGTAACTCCCTATTCCCATTGCGTTGTCTTCTAACTGTCTACACCATGCAGTTCTGAAAACTCAGGTGACCTGGAAGAGAACGTAAGTACCATTCAATGATCAGAGACAATTTTGAAATTTCAACGAAAATTAATTTGTCAACTGGATCAAAAGGTTACGTCTGTCCCTTGTGATTGGTGGGTTTTGATCCATTTTGTTTTTTCTGTTTTTCAAAGATCATTGGCCGTCGCAATAATTTTGATTGACAGCAGCGAAAAACGCAAACCCGAAAACAAAAATACGCGTCCACATCTTAGTTTTAAGTTTTGAAATAGTACTGCAAATTCTAAGGCTTAATTAGTATGTCATCTGTTAGCTTGTATATACCTTTTCTGTGTTTAGTATCTGCCATTAAGATATTTTAAGGCATCCAGAACATTATAAAGGCACGCTATCTTAAATGTACCTTTGATTTATTCTTTTACCGTTCAAGACTACCGCAACCTTTTCTTTATCCATTTCACGTAATTGGAAACTCGAGCAAACACAGAGTAGAAATCAGTCTGACACTTATAGTGTCCCCAGCTGACTGCGCCTCTCAAAACCCACTTTCCGTTTTCTTCACATACAAAAGGTCCGCCGCTGTCCCCCTAAGAGAGAGTATAATTTAATTTTGGATTAATGCAAATTATCTACAAAAAACAACCGGTGGAAAACATAGCTTAAAACCGTAGGTAGGGCTTTAGGTGCACAAACAGGCAAAAAAGGAAGGAACGAAGGAACGACCACCCGACCAAACGAACGAACGAACGAACGAACGAACGAACGAACGAACGAACGAACGAACGAACGAACGAACGAACGAACGAACGAACGAACGAACGAACGAACGAACGAACGAACGAACGAACGAACGAACGAACGAACGATCGATCGATCGATCGATCGAACGAACGAACGAACGAACGAACGAACGAACGAACGAACGAACGAACGAACGAACGAACGAACGAACGAACGAACGAACGAACGAACGAACGAACGAACGTAAGTTGCATGAAGGCATCAACGCACGAGCACACGATTGGCCAGTAGCATAGCAACCTATTATTCACGGTATTTGGCATGGAATGAATCTATGCGATGGAGCTTTTAGTAAATGCTCTTCAAAATAATATCAACCAGATCGTTGTTGTGTGTATTATCATTCTGGTTTTTCTAAAATTTCGTTGTCATCGTGAAACCATTATATATCCCATTTTTGCCATTTTGTCAACTTGCGTTTTACTCTCTATTTAGAAGTAAAATAGAAACTGTCCTTCCTTCTTTTCACCTGACAGCCTCCTTTGCCCTGACCGCCAGCACACAGCATAGGTCCTTTGTAGACTTTGGTCAGTACTTTATTTCTTGCGAGGCATGTTTTGTGATCAGCTACTGGAAGTACTGCTTGTTGCAGTACTTCTGATGCATTCCCACCACCGACCGTGCGTCCCCATCCTGGAATAATACATAAAAATTGCAAAGGAAAACAAAGACAGGTCTAAGAGTTGTACAAATTGGCGGTTTGACATTAAAATTGCAAACGAGCTTTTGGCTAATTAGTTTCATAAAAATGTTCCCTTTTAGTTATTGCAATTGGAGAAGTACAATTGCTTTTCGCATTCAGCCCGAAGGCTCCACTTTTCTTTTACAGTAAGGAAAGTATTTTCATTGCCTGGGTGTGTGAATAGGTACCGCACTCTCCACTTCAAGCTCTTTTAAAAAACTATTTTTACTGAAAATCAAGAACTAGTTTAAGGTATTTAGCGGTATTCTAGGTAGTTGATAAGAATTCATTTTGTTAGCAGTGTAAGCATAGGTATTGTTAGTATTTTGATGCAGCTGTACAGTAAAGAGTGTAAGCAAAAAAAAATAGATTAAAAAATAAAAAGAGAAGCAGAATGCCTCATGTATCTCCATAGGGATTAACGATGGAGTCATTAAACACGCATGTTGTATAAAGCACTCAAAAATATTTATATTTGTAACAATCGCGTATAAATTGTGACGTCATATGACGTCATACATTTCAAAAAGTCCACTTTGGATTTCAACATTGTTCAAAAAAATATAATTTGAAAAAATGCAAAAAAAAAGTGACAACGAAAAAGCTGTTAATATCTTGTTCTAAACTCTTCATAAAAGCAAAAATCTACTTTACCAGTAATATAACATTTTTTTCCGGAAGCTATCTGATCTTTCCGTCCTTTCGGAAGACACACTGTGTTGACTTTGTCACTTGGTGTTATTGGCCTCTCGAGTTTCAACAATGCTACGTCGTGTTTCAATGTCTTCATGGTGAATTTATTGTGATAGATAACTTTTACCACATTGATTGTTTCTTGAACTGGCGTGGGAGAGCCTATGCGGTGGTGAGCACCTAGAAACAGAAGAGTCAGTTGGCGTACAAGTTGACTTATATATGTCTTCGACCAAAATAGTAAACTGATTGTCGAAGAAGCGAAACTGGTGATCCTTTAAGTATTGATTTAGATGGCAGTGGTAGTAACTTGGTGAAAAACGACTTTGGGAAAAAACAATACAGGAGACTAGTAATGTTTAATTTGGCCGTAAAAAACATTTTTGAAAAAAATCTACCCTTGAAGGTATACGGTAACCCTAAAACAACGTTTATAGATTGAAAACAATAGCCACTAATACTCTGCATTAGATAACGGGAAGGAGAAAAGAATGAAACTAAAGTGAAGAGAAGAGAAAACTTGTAAAATGTTTTTTATATATAATGATCATGCACTTAGCTTCACTGAAATCTCTTCGAGATAGCTAGTTTACAGTTATGCCAATGAAATACAGGAAACAAATATTTTAAATAAACATAACATATGGATAAAAATCCCAACTAGCAGGAGGAAGACCAACTGGCCATATACAAAGCGTGTCCGAGGATTTGAGCTCGGGACGACAGAGAACAAATCCAGATAGTGGCAGGGTGGAGCGTTTGAACCCGGGACCTCCGGAATACACAGCTCTGGAATAAACCACTCGGCCATGCTGCCTGCATAAAAAGAGTAGGGGTGTTAAGGGAAATATGGTCCTACCTACCAACAATGACTTTAAACGAAGAAGGAGTGGGGTCGAAGTTCACACAGTGGGCCGCTGTCAAAACCCAGTCATTCTCGATCAGCGATCCGCCACAGATGTGACCGTAGTTTTTGTAATCTTTATAGCGGAGAGAAATTTGCCAAGGCCATGAATTGGGTGTGGCATCTTCACCGTTTACCACGCGCGATGGCTGAGAGACGCGCTTCCCACATTCAGCTGTTTCGATTGAAAAAATAATTAAAAACCATCAAAAATTTGTTATTTCTTCTCGTGGTAGTTGTTGCTTTTTATTGATTTATCCCACTTTACTGTGTGCTTTCCTTAGACTGATTTCCAGATTTATCCCGTTGAACGGCAAAGTGATAAATTTTGATGACATTTTAATTGGTCATTGTGTACAGGAAACTAACTAATAATATAGCGATAACTTTAAGAAGTTATCAAAGAAATAAAATAAAACAAGGTCTTGTACTAGTTAAACAAGTTGGCCGTAACTTTAAAGACTTTTAGCTGAACCGCACAGATTTTGTTAATGGTGTCCGTATTTTAATACAAGTTAAGTATATTGACATATTTTTCCTCTTTTCTTCCAAGCTTTCTTCATAAATTGTTAAGAAGCTAACTTCGTTTGTTTCCTTTAATTTTATCAGCCTTTTTGTTCGTCGCTGATCTACATGAGCAACAATCATATGGCCGCAGAACTAACGTCTTTCGAGTATCGTCACCAACCGCAAAAGTCACGAAAGCTAGAATTAGTATGTACTACACTATGTCCAAATGCTTTTGTACAGTTATTTAGCTTTAAAACTTTGGCTTGCAATAAGATTGACCTTTTCTGTCCTTACTTTTGAGTACCTATAAATAAAATTTCCGGTATTTTCTTACCTTCTGTGAGCGATGGAAAAGGAACAAGTAAAACCGCCAATGTGAAACAGAAAACCGCCAACATCTTGCCTTCCGTTCGAGAGTGCTCGGACTGCGTTCACCTTAATGCGGACGCCGTCCTTTGTAGTTTTGGGCTATTTATTTTACGCTACATCGGCACACAAGGCTGTCGGAGAACTGCAAACATAAATTTAAGTTGCCATTTTGCTCAAGTCACTCGATTTGTAAACATCCTACAAAGTGTCTAGCGGTTTTAGGACACAGTGCTTTTTATTTATAGATCTGTTCAGCTTCGTATGCTTTGGCCCATGCATTTCATAACATTTGACGTCGGGAGTCCCTGAAATGATTATAAATACCTATAGGTTCTACACATACATACTTTATTACCGCATCCGTCTAAAAACATGTACGTTCAAAATGAGTTTGTGAATATGATGGAGAAATAGCACATTGTCGCATCTATTGTGAAAGGTACCTTTCATGTGACAAAAGCCATTGCAGGTCTGTCAATATTGGAACATCTTCAAGCTTTTACTAAATCTGGATTGCGGGCCCCTTCTTTTCCACTTTTCAAAATATCAATATATTCACTGCATTCCTAGATTTTCTTTCAAAGCACTAAATGGTTAATCCGCATTGCGAAGAAGTCGAAATCAAACTTCTAAGGAAAGTGAAACTGATTTTCCAAACATATACGAACCGGTCGAAATCATTTAGTCGGTTAAGTGCTTTTTGCAGGTGGGCAACACGTTGAGCAATTTCAGCACATTTGTTGAGTAAGCACTATTATCACTGTTTGTTTACCACGATTTAGCCATTAATTGATCTTCATCAAAAACAGCCAGTTTTGATAAGTTTTTCTACATCAGGTAACAGCGAGCACGCATCCATTTTGCCAGCTCGGAATTTAAATTTCTAATAATTGTAAAAACCCAGGTAGAGTGAAGTGGTTCTACTAGTAATGCAAATTAAAATTAGGATGAGCATGTTTCGATTCCGTATTACCAGTGATTTCTCCATGTCACACGAGCGTTGAAATCATTAATTGTTATGGGTGTGTCGTTTTGCAGCTCTGTACACGTTGAGTACTTTACGCCCATTTGTTAAGTAACTACTACAAACGCTATTTGTTTACGACGATTTAGTCATTAATCGATCTTTTAACAAAAAAAGCCAGCTTTGTTAAGCTGTTTAAGCATCAGGCAACAGCCAGCACACATTGATTTTGCCAGCTCGGAATTTCAATTTCACATAATTTTAAAACTTGAGAGTGTAGTGGTTATTTTAGTAATGCGTGATTATTTAGTTAAAATCCGGAAGAACATAATGATATATTTAGGTTCCCTAAAGCTATAACACGCGTGATTTCTCCATAACACACGAACGTTGGAATCGATCATTAATTGTTATGGGCGTGTCTTTTTGCAGCTGTGTCCATGTTAAGTACTTTGAGCCCATATGTTAAGTAACTAGTCATTAATCAATCCTTTTAACAAAAAAGCCAACTTGACGGTTAAGATTTTTATGCATCAAAAAGCTAACACGCATCGATTTTGCCAGCTCGGAATTTTCCGGCTTATAATTTAGAGTAAAATTGTTCTTTTTAATTAATAATGCGAGATTAACATTGATTTAGTTAAAATTCGAAAGAATAATATTTCCGTAATTCAGATAAAATGTTCATTTGTCACGAGCGTGGGACAAAGGAAAAAATCATTCTGAGCCCCCAACGGGAACTCCCAGATACCGGCCGGTTGAGCGCTCTAACCACTGAGCTACGAGAGACTCTTGGTGAGCTTCAATTGTAGACCATTTACTTAGGTTCATATGTGACACGCGTCCTGCATACTGCTAGGATCAGCAATGTCGAAACCATCATGTGTGCAATAACTAATGAGTAATGGTTCTCATATGTTATTCATTACACAGTGTATTTCTAATCCCTATTGCTTGCTCATTTTCAAGCTACATTATTAACAGCAGGTATGTCATGCCACGCGTGCGCAGTTCTGTCTGCACCTAGCCGGTCAATTTGTTATCCATGCAGAATTCTGAATCGGCGTCTACTACATGAGATAGCCACGTCGAAAAGAAAAATACCAAACTCCACGGGGTTGAAAATTACCTTTTGTTTCTCGATTGAGATGTAAAGGGGCAGTAAATCGTTTGATACCAGGGTGGTTGAAAGTTTTTGAATAACACATGTAATAAAAATTTGTGGTATATTTCCGTGCCTCTAACAATAATGGGGGTACCCGGCTAAGGTAGAAAAGTTTCCTCTGCAGAGAAGTTTCTTTAATGAAAGCAGTCACAAATGGCCGGTTCTTTCCATCTGATACAACTTTGCTTGTATTGCTATTAGTGAAACACAAACATTACATACATATGTAGTGTATATTTAAACAGTTTCTATTCACAAGCATGTCCTAGTTTAATTAGAGGACACCACAGGACTCGTTTAAAAAAGATTGGCACTGAAAATGGCTACGACCTTACACGACGATCTTGCGAAAAGTTGTCACTTACCCAAGGTGTTTTCAGCTGCTCATGTGTCGCTGATGGTTTAAATTTTCGCTTTCCTCAGTTGGAAGGGAACGGATCACGCGAAAAAATTAAGACACGCGGCCATTGGCCGTTGTAAATGTAAAATGTAAAACCAGAATTTGGTTTATCGCATGCCTTGATATAAATACAATTTTAATGTCCATACGTGGGCTGAGGTTACCCTCAGTGTCCGAGCCAGAGGCTCATGTAAGACGTAGGACAGTACAAGATCGAATTGGAATTTAGCAGTGTTGATTTTTGCGGAGGGAGGAAAACCGGAGAACCCGGAGAAAAACCCTCGGAGCGAGGACGAGAGCCAACAACAAACTCAACCCACATATGACGCCGGGTCCGGGAATCGAACCCGGGCCACATTGGTGGGAGGCGAGTGCTCTCACCACTGCGCCATCCCCGCTTATACTTGAGAAGTGTTACCCGTCTGGACAAGCTTCGGCAAACATTTTGTAATTCGTCTGGTTATGCGTCTCTAGTAAAAAGACAGACACAAGACGCGTTACTCGTCTTGACGAGCTACTCTTCATAGTGCGTCGTTTGAGACGCATTTCGAAACATTGATCGCCTGGACGAGTAAAATACCTGACTATACTTAGGACGATTACGTGCAGCCTCTGTTCATACCATTTTTCTCAGAAAACTCATGTAAATGAAGAGAACGGAAAAAATTAAGCTTATTGCACAATCGGCGATATGTTGCCTCTTTATTTAACTTGATTTTTCATTTCAGTCTTATTTTAGGTAAATAACCGCACCGTTGGAGTCTACAACAACTTTCAGTATCATGAAATGATATGTCTTGAATTTGTCGACCTGCGATAAAAGGAAAAAAAAGTTATAAAATAAGCTATTGAAAATAAATTAGTTACTTTAAACGTTATAATATACACGTCTGGAATAATTTTGTGACGGAAAAGAGGAAACACCTTCATATCCCAGAAATTAATAACAATTAATATACCAGAGCCTGGTTTTTCGAAGGTGTATAACGCTACTCGCAAATTTCTTAACTTACAAGCAATGGAAGTAGACCATTGTAACACGTGATAACTTTCATCAAAGAGGATCGATAAAATTAATTACAAAGGAGCATTCAGGGAAAGTTTCACAAAAAGCGTTCGACAACCTTTATTTCTGAGGAATCAACTTAAGTATATCAAAACAGTGAACAACATGTTAACTCAAAAACCTTTTTTGATTAACATGGTAGGCCGAGTTTAAATGTAAGTACTGAAGGCAATGCCCCATGCCACGGCTAGCCAATCAGAACTGAGAAGTCTTAAAACTTTAAATATCAGATTACCTCTTTATACACAAGACTGACAGGTTTTTCCGCATGATTCTGCTACTTGTGGGATGTCACAATATGGAACGGCATCAGCACAGTTGTCATAATAATCCAGGCAGTCTACAGTGTATGCGAGCAACAAACGGGAAGAAAAGACGAAAAAAGGTAGATGTAATATTGTTTAGAATTGCAAATAAGAGGGGGCTAAGCAGTTGTTTACTTATATAGCGTTTTATTATTCCGCAACTCGCAAAATATATCGGCGCGTAAACCATCGAATAAGGTGTATATATTTGCTCCAAGAAAACTCGGGCTCGAAGTCTAATTGTTAATTTACGTTCTAATTCGCTACGCTCAAACGAACGTAAATTATTTTCCTCTTAAATACTTAGATAAATAAATACACAAGTTGATGGTTGGATGCTCAGGCAATCCAAAACTGACGTTGATTCAAGATTCACAAAAGCAATCATAATAGAATTAATAAACTGAATCACACTAAATAAATGCAAATTTTACAAACCAAGTTGACTAGTTACTTGCAAACGCTTAGAAATATCTTCTAGAATGTACATATCTTTCGCGGTATCAGACTTCCAACGACCATGAAGTTTAAGTACCCTTTCTGAAAGATTAGGATTATGACTAACAGCAGAGGTAGCTCCACCAGACCTTAAACTATGAAGACCGTACAACTTATGATTCACCCCTATTCCTTTAAGGCACTCTTTAAAGATTTCTCTGCATCTAGTATACGATAATTTAACTCCATGTAACTTATAAGTATTGGTGGACTTAAAAAATCTTACTGGACGGAATAGAGCAACTGAACTGGAAAGTTCAATGCCACACATGGAAATATACCCTTCTAAAAGTGCAACAGGGCAATACTTGTTACCCAATCTCTTAATATAAACATAATTACCCTCGCGATAAATGTCATTTTTAGCCCTGGGAACAAACACTCTAAGATGATCAGGAAAAAATTCAAGATGCGAGGGCGCAATGTCACTAAGTTCATCACAACGAAAAAACCCCGCAAAGCCTAACGAGCAGATACAAGCAACTCGCATATCCTTAAGATTAGCAGAAGGACCAGCGAACTTATCAATAATACTCTTGATAATGTCGGCAGAGATAGGCGCCTTTTTAACACTAACTGGCTTATTGCGCCTAGCCGCCTCCAGCAAATTATGACAGATCGAACTATCCAATGGATTGGCGCCGTTACTTGGACCTAACGAGTGAAACCACTTAAGAGCTGCATGAGACATAACTTAAGAGGCATAAGAATTAGAACTCTTATAAACCTTAAAAAGATAAGCAACTATAAACGCAACTGGAAAAGGAGGCACCGGCCGAACCCCGGAAAAATTACAATATTCAATAAACTTCACAATCTCTTTCTTATATCTCTTCGCTGTAGAATCCGCTTTAGACTTCAGCAAAACCGAGATAAGCTCTCCAAGGTCTGGCTTTACACTAACCGGCAGGCGACTCCAAATATCGTCTGAGACAAACGTCTGTAATGAGAAAACAAAAGAAATAAGGAAAAATAGGCGCTAACAGGAATCTTCGCCTGGAAACTTCCATGCGAACCCCAAAAACCTCTGGTGATCTGGATGAATTTCAATATGGTGGTAGCCACTTTTAAGGTCAAAAGTAATCATAAAAAAAACCCTTTTGGAAATAAGATAAAGCAATTTTCCAATCCTCGTACTTGAACTTCTGTTTAATAAGAAAATTGTTAATGTAACGGAGATCAAGGATTAATCTCTTTTTACCGTTGGGCTGGATGGACACACTCAAAGGATTAACAACATCAGGTGGCCCATTTAATTCCATTACCCTGCCTGAATGTAAAAGCCCCAAAATGGCTTCACAAACAAACTCTGACTTATCTAAAGCTGATCTGTTATTTTTGGAGGTAACCCCAGGGGGAGTTTGCTGAAAAGGCAAACTGTAACCCTCGCCTATAACCGATAATATATATCTAGGGGCACCTATCCTACGCCAAAAATCTACGTGTCTTCTCAGACTACCCTTGACTTGTGACAAAACTGTCCCGCTGGAATCTTCGAACTCATAAGCTTCTTTTACCTCCGAGAGTTGTGCAAACAATACGTTATCACCTCCATCACTTTGAGCTTCCATCGGTAAGACCTCCTGATCCGGGCCTAACAGTTGTGGCACTGTTTGAATAATAGAAACCGCTTCTGTTTGAGGTGGAAGGCAACAGGACTCGGCAGTCCTTGGACCAGTGTCCTGGACGGTTGCACCGGAAGCAGCGACCGGCGCTTGAAGCATGTTCTGAACGGCCTAAAACAACAGAAAAAACAAAATGAAAACTGGAACAGAAAATGGGGCGGGCGGGTGGGAAAAGAAGTAAACGCCAGGATGGACAGCGCGAGCGAGAGGAATCTAGCAACTCTTTGAATCCTAAAATACTAAACACCAACCAATCACATAATCCCTGGAGACACGCCCTAACGGCGTGCTCCAACAAACACGAAAAACATAAACTGCTAATGAACTATATCAACTTCATACCAGCGGAAAATACATTTACGTTCTAATTCGCTACGCTCAAACGAACGTAAATTATTTTCCTCTTAAATACTTAGATAAATAAATACACAAGTTGATGGTTGGATGCTCAGGCAATCCAACCAAATGAACCGAGAACTTCACAAAGTAAAAATAATAAGTGGTCTTACCGCGAAAAAGCTGAAAATCGCTAGAAGATTTAAATTTTTTCGGAGTGTTACCGAAGTTACTCTTCGTTTCTTTTCGCTTTTTCTCAGCGGCAGCCTTGGCTTTTCGTATCTTCTTCTCATCTTCGGAATCTGACGCGAGATCATCGGACTCATATTCTTGGACAACAAGCCAACCGTCTCTGTTCTTGTCGGCGATTTTGATCAATTTTTGACGCTTCTTGATTATCAATTTACCTTCAGCAACCAACTTGTGAATATCATCCGGGCTGCCAACACTATCATCGATTTGTGTTAAAATATTGTCCAACCGCAAATTCACCTCGAACTGCTTACGATTGCCTTTATACTTGATGTCCGCAGCTTCTTTATCGAACTTCGCGGTGCGCTCAAACTGCTTCCCTTTCTCTTCCAGCTGCGAAGTCAGGTAGCCTTTGAAAAGCGAGAAAACCTCGTCGACCAATTGTGACTTCGAGGAAGAATTTTGAGATGCAACGTCGGCACCAGCGATAGAAGACGCCGAACCACCTTCTTCTGTAGAGATCATAGCAAGCTTCTCACAGCATCAAAAAGAAGTAAACGCCAGGATGGACAGCGCGAGCGAGAGGAATCTAGCAACTCTTTGAATCCTAAAATACTAAACACCAACCAATCACATAATCCCTGGAGACACGCCCTAACGGCGTGCTCCAACAAACACGAAAAACATAAACTGCTAATGAACTATATCAACTTCATACCAGCGGGAAATACATCAGTTAAAGCTCTTCTAAGATCATCTAAAGGCTTTTTTTCACTGGTGACGGAGTCGGAGTCGGAGTCGGAGTCGAGCGCTTACGATCGTTTACGACCTAGGGTAATCAAAGCGGCGTCGTAATCGGAATTGGAATCGGAAGAATTTGAACGTTTCCATTTTTAACTTTCTTCTGATTCCGTTTATATATACGTCGCTTGTGACTCCGTCGCTTATAATCCAGTGAAAACTGGATTGACGGAGTCGCAAGCAAAAGCGGAAAAACAAACCAATCAAAATACTACCTCTCAGGTCCTCCGAGTACTTCCTTTCTTCTTGCGACCCCCGCGAAAATTTTGTCATCACTAGATCGTAAACGCCGGAGTCCTAAGACGAATCGAGAATGCTGCTTGTGACTCCGTAGGTTTGATTTTCGCTAGATCGTAATGCTCTTCGCTTCTGATTACGATTTCGACTCTGTCGCTAGTGGAACGGGCATAATAACGAACCTTGCCCCTTCGTCAAAATGTTGTTGATCCACTCCAAGTAAGAAGAGACCCGGGTGAAGACAGAGTAGTAATCAGTAAGGCAATCCGGATGCCCCCAGCTAGTCACACCGCGGATAACCCATTTACCATTTTCCTTGCACACAAAAGGTCCACCGCTGTCTCCCTGTGGTAACAAAGTTACATATATTGATAAAGTAACAGGGCCACTGTACAGGTAAACTCTCGGAGTACTGCATTGTGTATAAAAGATACGAGTAGGAGCCACAGGATGAGGTTTTATATTTATTCACAGTTTCAGGCTGGTTGTCAGGAGAACTTCTATTGAAGTAAAAGAAAATAAAAAAATTATAACTTTATTAAATGTCAGTGTATTATACACTTCCCTGCATCTTAAAGACATCTTAAATCCCAACTGGACGGAAGCTGTCCGTTTCCCTATTTAAACGTCACACAAGTACATCAAGTAGCAGTAAGGAGGATTTGAACTCGGGACCTCCGAATTACGCGTCCATTACACATCGAGGGTGGGGCGAGGCCTTTGAATATTCGGAAAGGCATTTTGCATCTGGAATTTAAGGGAGGGGGCTTATCTTCAAAACGGAGCTTTCCACCGTAAAAGAGACCTGGCATCCACTGTTTCCGTGTCCCCCAGCGCAAACCATGCTTTTCTTGTCCACTTTACGGTTGCTGAAATTGGAATTTTTCTTGGCACATGTATCGTGGCTCACAACTCGCATCTTGGCCTGCTGTAGTACATCTGCAAAAGGTGCATTGGCTTTAAGGCGTCCCCATCCTGAAAGACAAATATCGTTTTATGATACCAGAGGAGAAAAAGTACTCTATGTATGTTAATCATACAGAAATTTTTAGCTTTAAGATCTATTTAATATCATGTTTTTAATTTGTAGCTCTTAGATCCTTTCAATATGTATTTTACTTATTCTTATAGTTTTTAAAGTGTCAAACACTTTTATCAAGATCCTATGTCTCAGAAGACTGGGAGACCACTCCCTGTCAATTTGACGTTAAATAAATTACCTTACCTTACCTTGCCTTACCTTACCTTACCTTACCTTACCTTACCTTACCTTACCTTACCTTACCTTACCTTACCTTACCTTACCTTACCTTACCTTACCTTACCTTACCTTACCTTACCTTACCTTACCTTACCTTACCTTACCTTACCTTACCTTACCTTACCTTACCTTACCTTACCTTACCTTACCTTAGAAGAAGAAGTTTCAGTAACACGGCTTTAAGAGAATATTTTTTTAATGTTTTGCGCAAGCGAGTTCGAAGCTTTTCCGAACCACGGCCTAGCATACAAAGTTTGCAAAAAATATTTTCTTTTTATGTTTGCAGCTTCCCCACAAATGTATGGGCTTATTTGTTGAATTGAATGATAACAAACCAATAGCCTCCATAAATACAGAAAATCACTCTTCACATCACGAGGCAGATGATGTCCGCCCAGAAACAACCGCGCATATTTTCGAGCCAAATTGAGTTTATTATTTGTTGATACGTAGCTAAGAAGATTATTGCCTTACCAGTTATATAACATTCTGTTCCTGGTTTCACTTCAGTTCCATTTTTCGGTAAACAGACCGTGCTCACTTTGTCACTCAGTTTCACTGGTCTTACGAGCTTCAGGAGAGCGATGTCATTTTTAAAGTGCCACCCCCTGAAGAACCAGTGATAGTAAACCTTTTGGACTTTGAGAGACTCTTGGACGGAAGAGGCCTGGGAGCCATTGCGATGATGAAGGCCTGTGAATTGCATTGATATCACAGCTTGATTAAGCATAAAAGGGTCTTCAGTGCATTTTGATCCTAGATGAGGGAACGCATAACTCGAACTCCGGTTGGGACATTCAGAGATATTAAAAATTGTTTTTGCATGAAATGCAAACGTATTGGATTCTAAAAACGAAAAATTCATGAGTACAAAACGCAACTTTGTGCTTTTTTCCCAAAAAAGAAAAAAACCTGCTGATCTAGTGGTGGATGTGGTTGTAGTGGTGGTGGTGGTGGTGGGGTCATTTTCATTTTTCCCCTGGCTCACTCCTTTCTCGCTTAAAGGAGTGGAGTAAGACAACTCAGTCAGGCCATCCGTAACGTACCATTTTTTCAAACTTTCCTCTAACCATTCACCCATAACTAGCTCTTATATATTGTTATATTATTAGCTCCTATATATTTATTAATTATTTTACTTGCCTACTACAACGGTATATGGACTTGTTCCCTGATCAAAGTCGGCGCAATGGGCAGCGGTCAGTACCCATTCAGGCGCAATCAGCGCCCCACCACAGATATATCCGTACTCCTTGTAACGGATAGAAACATGCCACGGCCAGGAGTGGGGTGAGGCGTCGTTACCATTCACCACACAGGACGTGTACCATACCCTGAGATATGAGGACGCGAGTAACTTTAAAACAAATATGGAGTGGCATACTTGCAAGAAAACGATAAGTTTAAGTTATTCCAGCAATCGCGCTCTTTTTTGCCTATGTAACAGGACTTATAATATAGTGTGAAAATTTTGCAGCTCTATAAATTTAACGATTTTATTAAGATCTGCAAAAAATAGTAAAAAACAGTATTTGTTTCGTAGAAAGACCTACAAATACTGGTCCATTTTTATTTACAATTTCAATATTAGAGGAGTGAAACTGTTAACAAGCATCTTATGCTGCGAATGGCTAGGATGGAAATGGATTACAACTTGAAAAATTAATTCTAAACTTTTCAAGTTGCCTCCGCGCGTCATCAAAAAAATCGATATTTATAGCCATGGTTCTATTTCTATCCCCAAATTTAGGTTATATATTCCTTTAGATGTTCAAAGGTAATGTTTTTCATGGGTTAAGTTGCCTACCACAAATTTCAGAATAGTTCAGACCAAAAATCCCCAAAATCCCTGTGACGTAGCTCCTTGAAAATCGCGCAAAAATCTTCTGCCACACGGTATTCAAGCTGGAGAAAATAAAAATGTCAAATGCACCTAAAGCACAATGGTCACCACTGAATAAAAAGAATTAATTTTCAGATGAGTCACTGCGCGGACTACGTGGCACTATTAATCATTGTTAGAATTCTGTCTTCAGCCAGTTAATGCATTCAATAAATTTAATTACCTGATCACAAATGAAAGGTTTACGGATACTTCCTTTACAAAAAGGAATGGAAAAATCATCTCGAGGAGCTTACCTTCGCCGAAATTTGGCAAAATGAGTAGAACCACTATAAATTGACAACACACTAACTTGTTGTTTACAGAACAGGGCTTACGGTTGAACAGAATAAAGCGTCAATGCTGGCTGCAAACTCTTTCTGAAGCCTTGCATTGTTATGTTAAATACAAAGATAGACTTTTAACCCACAGTGTCAGTCAATTTGTGAAATAAAGGTATGAATGGGACCTGATGTTTACCGCTTGAATTTCGACTCCACACAGTACTGGATTTTTATTCGATCCGCTTGTTTAATCCATCACTACCATCATAAAAGAATCTAAAAATCTTTTACTCCAGAAGAATTAAAACTTAAGACTTTAGGCATTTTCTCTAAGTAGCGCTGAGTAACAGGCCAAGATAGTTTTCTTTCAAAGAGTTAGTCTTCATCTCTTGAGCCTTTTTTTTTGGCTGTTTTCAAAGAAACGAATAGACGGGAAAAAAAATCAGTGACAAAGACCACTTTAAAATCTTATGACATAACTTCAATGCACATCTAACAAAAGTAAATAAGATCTGGAAACGTTTGTGCATCTGCCCCCGCTTTTTTTCTTGTATGTCGTTAACAAATGTGGCCCATAGTGATTCGTCACATCTGGGCATAATGCATGATCATTTTATCTCTTATTGACGAGTCGTTCCGTAACTAAACTGTTTATGTTTGCTATGTATAACGAAAACATAACAATGCTAAAAAGACAAAACTGAACTGGCCAATAGCAAATATTGAGGGACGCCGGAAACCAATTCTACTTGAAATTCCTTGTAAATAATTCAATTGTCTCTGATTTATGAAACAAGCAAGTGCGTGGCTTTCCCAACCCTTCCCCTCTCCACCGGCTTTACTATATTCTTCTTGATGGTCTCGGCCTTCAAAACGTCTTTTGACTCTAAAGGCCGCTTCATATGAGCCCGGTTAGAGGAACGAGTTGGCGTGCGTTGGGGAGGGTGGTGGGGGGTAGAAGCTACCGAGGTGAAAGACAGGCACAAACGTGGTCTGTATAACCCAAAAGACCTTATAAACGAGTTTGGGAGCGAAATATATATTTTAAAAAGAAAGCGCCAAGTAAAGTTGTATTGTTCGCTTCTCCCAGCGTTGAGGTTGTTAACTCTTGTAGCTTTTCTTTTGTAGCTATATGGCACACTTGCGGATGCGGAAAATACAGCAGACAATACAAGGCGAAATGATGCCATCCTGACCGCCCTGTTGTGAAGGCGATGCTTTTTTTCTCGCCCTGGCTTGTGATCGCTAGTGTGTTTGTCGGAGTAATTTGCGGTGTGGTTGCCAAGATCTTGGTTTCTCCAAGTTTTGAAAGAAAATACTTCTTGGAGAATGATCCAGTCCGGCTGGTTTTCCGGCTGACCGTCTGAAAAATAGTGGAGAGAGTCTGGGACGAAATAAGCTCGTAGAGTCACGTGATCACTTGATCGTTTTGAAAAATGGCGGCCACCAGTGTAAACATTTACTCGCCTCTTTCAAGGCTTAGAACAGATAATCATTCGTTATTAGAACAGCTAAAGCAAGGTCAGGATGACATTTGGGACGTCTTGAAAAGAATGCAGTCGACGAGAGGTTCATTTCCTACGCGAACGTACGGAGAAACGAGCTTTACGTATCGAGGAGTCGACAGAACGCCGATGAGAGTGACTCGGGGAGATGGCCAAGCTACAACGAACAGAAAACAAACAAGTACTCCGAAAAGCTTTGGGCAAGCGTTGATCGCGGATGGAAATGACAGAAGAAATAGGACTCCTGCTGGGCCTACTTCAATTCTAGCCACTCCAGGAAACCGAAAGAAGGTGCTACACTGTTCATCATGTTTTGCTGTCGCTGTTTTTCAGAATTACAATAATCTCTATATTATAAAAATATGGGAATACTTTGCGGCGGATTGAAAAATCTGACAGAGTTTCCCACGAAAGAAGCGTTTTGTTAAAATCAGTAGTGTAATGAACTGCAGGTCCGATAATATCAACGTTAATTACAGTGAAATTCGGTATTATAAAAAAGTACATTGTCAATTTTGTAAATGTACATGTACCATATTGGAACAGATTGGGCTTGCAAGTGAAAATTTGGTTCTGTTATCCAGTCTTAATCTTTTGAGCTTTTGTATGTCAAAACAGTTACAGTACAATCACAATTTCCTGCATGAATCATCTATTAAGTCATTCCATTTTGTTATCTGCAGCCCTCCCCCGCACTGAAGGTCAAGGAAATACTACATGTGGGTGGAGAGGGATCTTGAAATGTCATTTCTGAGGGGGCAGCTATGTTGGTGCCTTTGATCTCGTTAGAACAGCTCCTTTTTTCTGAAGCGAGGAATGTGTTGGCACTTTCATCTTTTGTTTCTGAAGGAGTAACATTTATTTTGAGTACATCAACATTGGGTGGTGCAGATATCAAATGAAATGCTCCACACACTTAAACACTGCAATAATATTGTTTAACCAATTTTGGTTTATCATGGAGGTTCAAAATATTAGGGTCCCACTATATTAAAAAAGGTCTGTACACTGCAATGACAAAGTTGTTTGAATGTTTAAACTGGTTTCATCTGACAAAATCTGCAAAAGCCAATATCTACATGTAATGTTGGCAAAAGATGCTCTTTTATACATGTAGAACTTTGAATAATTATTAAAAAAGCTCTTACATCCAATTTCTTTGGTATGCTTGTTTAAGAATTTAAATTTTTGAGCCAGACATTTTATTTGTTTCATTGCTTTTTTTCAGACACCCAAGAAATCATTGCGTGTAAGCTTTGAACTTTCTCCACACCACGAACGCAGTGTGATCGGTGATGATGAAAGGAGACGATCTCTGCTGGGATATGATTGGATTGCTGGTCTGCTGGACAACACGTCCTACCTATCAGAAAGACCAGATGATTTTTTTGATGATCTGAAGGAGTTCAGAAGAGTGAATAAAGAAGATTGTTTTGGAACTACCCTATCTGAGTGAGTTGACGTGATGTTTTAAGTGATGCACCTACATGTAGTATAATAATATTGTTGTGGTTTACTCAGTGCAACCGCCAAGTTTGAAAATTATTTTATAACATGTTTATTTTTCTTTATTGAATCAGATTTTCGTAGCTAAGTTAAATAATTCCAGTTGCCTAATTATGATCCATGTTGAATGAAGAACAAACATGTCATGTGTAACACAGTACACGTAATAAATAGTCATTCAAATCATTCACGTCAATTTGATACACTTGTCAATCAACATAACCATGCCTCACCAACCAAAATTGTGGAGTTTGCCTGCAAGCATTCCCTCATCCCCCCTTCCCCCTCCTTTCCCTTTTTTTGTTCTCTTCTCAATTTTCGTGCGACCAGAGTCTACGCTCACACACAACACACTGTAGCACTTCACTTGTACGGGAACACTTTCTATGCAGGCTAGTTCAAATGCTAATAAATTATGTTTGTTGTAGTTACTTAGTATTGTAAAAGCATAATAATTTCAAAGTACTGGTAAATGTACATGTACTGCATCTATTTATAAATATAATTTTAATCATCTAGGAGGCCATATTCTCCACTTAAGTTTACTCCTTCCAGAAGCACTCAAAGCAGCACAGAGGATGTTGTTTCTTGTAAGTATTTTATTGTTCCTATAAATCTTGCCTGAAACTGTGACTACCAACACATGTGGCACTGTATGGACTCAATTTTGTCCAATTATCTAGCTCTGTACATATTTTATGGAAGAAACGATGGTGTATACACTGTACATTTTATTTTGTATAAATTATCTATGTGATGGATGTAAAGCTCGGCAGAAATATGAAAAACATGTCACTCTGTCAGTGCCACAAGGCAGCTGGGAAAGAAATCTTAAGCTGTCCAAAAAACTTTCTTGTATATCTTACGTTTTTCTTTACCAATCTTTTTTTCTTACACAGTTTGTATATGAAATACCTTTGATGATCATTTCTTGTAAAAAGAAGGAAGGGCTACCAGGAGCTCATTAAAATGTACATGCATCAAAGATCGAATTGCAATTTGGAGTGTCAGTTTTTCTGGAGGGAGGAAAACCAGAGAACCCAGAGGAAAACCCTTGTAGCAAGGACGAGAACCAACAACAAAGTTAACCCACATATTACATGATTGTATAATGCTGTCCAGGATGCAAACTTAGGCCATATTGGTGAATGGCGAGTGCTCTCACCAATGTGCCACCCCTGTTTCCTCTTTACCACTCATTCTGACATGCCAACATAACAAATCCTAATGGTATATGTTGGTCCAAGTTTGTCACAATCATTCAATCCAGTTTCAGTACATTAAATTAATATTGTATGTTTGAAAAAAAATTTAGTTTCTAAAGAATCTGTTTTGCTGCATTGGCGGGAAAGTAAAGCTCTTCTCCAACGTAGGACTAACGCTCGAAACATCAGACAACATTTTTCTATACTCAGTTTAGTCACTGTGTCATGATTTTTATTATTTATTCAGTATATTTGGCCTGGCTCCTTAGTGGTAACTTGCATTGTACTGGTGTGCAAAAGATCCATTCATTGGTTTCACTCCTGTTGAGAAAGCTCAGAAATTGTTCAGAAAAGTTGGTGTCGCTGAAGAGAACATATTTCTTACACTGAACATGATTGAATCTACTGAGCTCACTGCACCTCTCAGCTGCAAAAAGGGCCGGTACATGTATTTAACAAACACATTAATAAGTGGATTTTTTTCTTCCAGGTGACAATGCCTACACTTTAAATGAAAGGCTCTTTGCTGTACCTATCCATGGGCCGGAAACAGCATGCTCAGTTTGTCATACAAAGAGAGAGTCAGAGTACGAAACAGAAGGCAGTTATGTTCGGTAAGGTGCACTGCATCTCAGCACTGCTGCCATCATATACAGCTATTTCGAAAATGTTTGTCCGAATTTAATGTCATTCCAAGTAGATCATTATTTATAATATTGAACTTTGTTTTGTCTGTAAAACATATTTTAGTTACATGTAAGAAGCACCCCAGTTTGTTTTCAGTTGGTTCTTCAATGTACTCTGATTTTATTGCATTTAGTTCCACTCTGGTTTGCTTGCTACTTGCTTTGCTTGGTTTGCTGGTTACTTTGTAAGGGTAGCCAAGGACTGCTGAGTACTGTAAAACACCAGACTTTAATCAGAATAGTGAACTTGAACATGGGCAAACAACTTGGCCATGCTGCATCCTTCAGAGGCAATGCATAAGCCATTTGAAAATTGCAGTAGAGAGTTTTTATATAATATTAATGCAGTTTTCAATAACATGCGAACTCTGAAATTCCAACCTCAACCAACGGTTTGGCTGCGTTTTTTGCTGCCATCATTCATTTAAGCAGACCTCTTGGGAAACAGAAACTCACTTCAGCCGAGTCAATAGGTCACGTCTGTTAGTCGTGATTGGTAGATTTCGATCCATTTCGTTTCTGTGTTTCAAGGTTCATGGCCTGTCACTATAATATTGATCGACGGCAGCGAAAAACCCAATCGTCAGTTGGGCTTTGAACTTCAGAGTCCACATTTTATTGAAAACCACAATAAAGAACATGTTGTATGATAAAACATGTTCTTTTAATATATACATGTAAAATGTATGTGCTTTTAAGCTCTGCATAGTAGTCGAGATACATGTACGCTGTTAATATAAAATTAAAATTGGGTTAGAGACTATTTGTAAGGTACAGGTTTACCAATGTTCCAGTATTGTTGCGTTCACCAGGGTAGTCTTACTCACTCTTACTGATACTGATTTGTTTGAATTCAAAGTATGTGCTTGTTATTTAATTGCAGTCGTGAAGATTTTATCAAATGAATGAACTTAAGGACGTTCGCGCAAAAATTTTCTAGTCAATACATTTTTCTAAAATTTTTACTGAGGACGGATAATGAGTTACTTGTGTCAGAAATACAAAAAAAAAGTGGGGGTCACCGACTTCGTTTCAGAGATAAAGTCTGTAGAAAACTACCCTGATTTTGAAAAATTGGCGCACGTAATTTCGCACGGCTTTCAAGGTTTGTAGTTTAAATTATCGATGATGAGAAAACGGAGGCAAACGATCTTGGTGATATTTTGAAGAAGTGCGTCTGTTGCGTAAATAATTTTAAGTGTTGCCATCTTTTATGCAAAACTTAGCCCTGGAAGAGTCATTTGAACCCGTCGTACGGCAAAACGAAAAGATCAAAAAGCGGAATTCGAACGTGCGTGGGGCAAAAAAAATCAACCTTTTAATCGATAGATTTTTTTCATTTTCTCACAAAACGTAGATAATCGTTAACAAAAGTGATCTGTTAAGAAAAAAGTAGGGGTCACCGACCATTTAAGCTAGCAAACTGCAAGTGAAGTTATCGCAACGGCTACTCACCCTATATGTGGTTGGAAAGTTTCCTAAACGCGCACGCTCGATGCATGACGTGGCGTAGCGTTGCGACAGGAATTACGTGCACAGTAAGGATGCGCATAAACAATTAGCGCGAACGTCCTTAAAGGGTTAAACCTAACTCTGCCGGTAACTTTGAGAACCTTCAACACCTCAGTTTTCTTTTTTTAGCTCTCATTTACAAAAAGCAGTATATTTAATGATCGTAGTTTAAACTGTTCTGTAGCATGAAGTTTATTTGTTTCTCTTGCATTCAGCGTGAGTGTTCCACGGTCATCCCTACTCTCGCCACACAGATTCAAGCCTCACAGACGAGCTAGTTTTGACCCAACTGATTCAGTGGGATTGTCGTCACACTGCCTGGCTGGTTGGGAGAGTTCTAAACCCACAGTCATCCCAATGCCTTCATCCCTAGATCTAAGAACATCACTTCACAAGTCTCGCACGACTCTGGTTAGTACCGGTACCTGTACATGTTAAAAGAAGTATAATATTAAATCATTCATTTTCAGTACAGTTCACGTGCCCAGGTTGGATAAAAAACTGTTTCATGGCATGTACTAAAACCAGGAACACCGGAACACCAGATTGCTTGTGGTTAGTTCCACTCCATTTTGCTTGTGGTTAGCTTTCATTTGTTGGTTAGGGTGACTTACCGGTGTTCTGTGGTGTTTAGGTGTTCCAGGCTGTTCTGGTGTTCCTGGTTTTAGCACATGCCCTATTTTACAGCTAAGTAATATTTTTACATGTTAGTTTATATATACAGGCCTGATTGTAGTTTACAGAGTTCTCGTAGACAGGGATATCACATCAATGACATCAATGAAATCAGTGAGTACAACCGATGTCATTGAGTGATGCTAGTCACTAGCATCATAGCCAGAGGGAGTAAAAGCTTCCAGCCTAATGGGCCACTAGGCTTGAATACAGATTCAACCTTTAATTATAAAGGTTACCCCAAACCAGCAGTACAGTGTTGACAGAACTCATTTACAAAGTTAACTTGGCTGTGTGTGTGTGGTTTTTTTTTTTTTTTTTTCACTTTGATCATCTGATAGGATGCATCCCGAGCTGGGCGATTTCCAAGTGCTGCAGCTGAAACCACAGAGGACTTATTGAACAGAAGTCACTCACTAAGATACGGACTTCAAGTGTTGGATAGAGAGCGCAGAGGCTCATCACAACCCGCTCACACCACACCTTACCCTATGCTCTGATGAAAATGTAACATTGCACTCATGTCATTGTCTTCTTTACAAGATACTCTCCGGACTGTATCATAAAATATTTACTTGCATGTGTCTTTTCTTTCTAATGTGTCATCACACCAAAAATGCTAATAATTTTGTGTCAATTTTAGGTTAAATATTGCAATGTAATAAATTATTAATAATTGATCATAAAGAGAACACACTTTGAAAAAGTACACCCATACAGTAATATTATTGCATCTAAATTCGTGTATTAAATCTTGTACTTTTCTTTTCGTCAATCTCATTGCTAGAAATAAAATGTGTTTAATCTAGTGTTCCTTTTGGTTTCCTAGCTTTTCATTTGTCATACTGCAAGTTGTATTTTTAATGCCCTATAGCATTAGACTCGTCAAACTCATTGAATTTACAAATTTACAAATCTGTCATCCTGCATAGATAGAAATTGTGCATCTGTTTATACAGCATATATGAAATTAATTTTATCAAGAAACAGAAACAGTGCAGTAGACGAATTTCAAAGTTTACATTCTTTCAAATTTTCCCCTATTGAACCTAGGCATTAAGCAACTAGGAGTATTTTTCTCCCTGGGTGGGATGCCAGTCCATTACAGGGTTACCCCCTGGCATGGCCTGGCAGCATTTAATTACCCATGTAAACACCGGCCTGGGTGGAGACGTGACAATTACATCATGATGTCAAAACAGCAGCCATCTTGGATTTCAAAATTTTTCCAAAACATCAGAAAACCGCCCAAAATTACTGAAAAATACTCAAAATCTATAAAACAGTGCAAAAAAAAAAACCTAAAAGAGGTGAAAATAGTTGAATTAAAGTTAATTTTTATTAATGGAAACACCAAAATTACAAATTTGGAAAAACATGTCTGTCAAATGATGTTGCCATGGTAACGTCAAGTTCCAGACACAACAACCTATCCTACCAATTTATTCCCGGATAAATTTTAGAAAAACTCGTAAAGTTTGGCAGTGTTTGGTCGAATCTTGAAAAAGTTATAAACGTTCAAAGTCAGCGCAGGCACTTTCCCCCTCCCAGTCTGCTACAGGCAAAATCTCACATGCAGTTTGGAATTCTGTAATGCTGTGTGTATTTCAGTTTTTGAACTGGTTTATTCATTTTTTCTGTGTTCGTGCTACCTTCAATCGATTCATTCTGCGAGATTCCCATGTTCCAGAAGTCCTGTCCTCGATTTCCTGTTCCTTTCAATTCTTGTGGTAGCGAGTAGACTGGGCTCTAGTATCTTGGTAATACGTTCGTGTTCAAGTACACGAAACAAAAAAATCCTCCAAAAATTACTTCACTTATACCGTCACCTAGTGTCACTTAACATCATTTGACATCGCCATACATAATTCAACACCACTAGGCATCATTTATCATTATTAAGCGTTAATTACCCTCAGTAGAAGTACTCCAACGTCATTACGCATGAACAAACATCACAAGACGCCAACTATCATCACTAGACATGAACTATCATCACTGGACATGAACTATCATCACTAGACATGAACTACCGTCGCTAGACATGAACTTCCATCACTAGACATGAATTACCATCACTAGACATGAACTACCATCACTAGACATGAACTACCATCACTAGACGTGAACTACCGTCACTACACATGAACTACCATCACTAGACATGAACTACCATCACTAGACATGAACCACCATCACCATGCATGAACTAACATCACTAGGCATGAACTACCATCCCTAGACATGAATTACCATCACTAGACATGAACTACCATACTAGACATGATCTACCATCACTAGACATGAACCACCATCACCAGGCATGAACTAACATCACTAGGCATGAATTACCATCACTAGACATGAACTACCATCACTGGACATGAACTACCATCACTAGACATGAATTACCATCACTAGACATGAACTACCATACTAGACATGATCTATCATCACTAGACATGAACTACCATCACTTGACATAAACTACCATCACTAGACATGAATTACCATCACTAGACATGAACTACCATCACTAAACATGAACTACCATTATTATACATGAACCACCATCAGTAGACATGAACTACCATCACTAGACATGAACTGTCATCACTAGACATGAACTACCATCACTAGACATGAACCACCATCAGTAAGCATGAACTACCATCACTACACATGAACTACCATCACTAGACATGAACTACCATCACTACAAAGTTTCCGCGAGGCAAGTTGTTTCAACTACAGAAAGCGCAAACTCCCTTCTCCCAACAAAAGAAGTGAAGAGACCCAGCAGAGTTTTGTCCACATTTAACTGCAAGCCTGAGTATGTTCTAGATAAAATCTGCAGCAGAATTTCGGATGGTCTAATTTCGGTAGCTGGCATTTCGCCGGCAGAATTCTTCGTTTTCGAGCAGAATTTAGAAAAATCGGTAACACAAAGGGGACAAAGAATTAAACTTGCGTTTCTGTATTTGCAAGCTTTCAAACGCACAAGATAGATAGTGTACATTAGGCTGAAGCTCAAAACCTATTGTGATAAACATGAGCAAAAATATTTGAAGACCGAATATAAACAACAAAATGCAGCAAACAGTTTGGTTGTATAAAAGCATGTTTAATTAAGCTTCCTAGCGTACATGCAAAAAAAATAAGGCTTTTTAGGTTTGACTTAGCTCACAAACAACTGGCCGAGGTAATAGAGAAGGAAACTGTTCATTTAGGACTTCAATTCACTCACCATTTGTCGCCGTCGGCGGTGAGGAGGTTGGATATCTTACTCCCTTTCTCTGTCTCGCTGTTTTTCCCTGGAGGCCCAAAACGCCAGGGTTGAAATACCATAGAAGGTTCTTAATCATCCCTGACATATCCCCTCCTATAGCTCTCTAAAAATCAGTGGAGTCGCTAGCAGAAGTTGAGCTCTCACTGCAAGAATTTGAGTCAACCATGTTCGTGACTTGTTGCGGTTCCACACCTGTGACGTATCACATCTCGTGATCATAATCGAAGCATCCATGGCGAAATGTCACAAAAGCGGTAAAATACGAAGTTTTACTGAAATAGAGTTTTCTAGCCAAGAGTTGCCCTTTAACTTTTGAGATGTTTGTAAGATAAGTCAAGCTTAAGGCTTTTTTTAGCCCCCTAACGCAGCTGACTTAAAATGATTTTATCTCGGCGTACTGATAAACATTTCTCGATGATCACCAATTCTACTGGCAAGAAGCATGCCATCGCCTCAGTCTTCAGTTGCAAGTGATGTCGAAGTACTTGCTACGGCAAACACAAAACGAAAAAACCTCGCGTTAAGTCTGCTGACAGGACTGAGAAAGAAACGCACGAACTTCTTGAAGCGTGGGCCCCCAAATTCAGTAAGCTGTGGGGAGTTTCACAATGAAAAAGATAAAAATCTGGAACGATATCTATTCTTGGTATAAAGAAAGGTGTCCAGAAAGCCAGAGAATGCTACAGCAGGTGAAGAAACGGCAGCAGAATCTACAGTACGAGTTCAAGCAGTTCAAGCAGCGATCTCGCTCGACTGGAGAAGATGGAATTCAGAAAATTAAAGAAGACTTCCCCTCTTTCAACATCCTGAGTAAAGAAAGGCGAGAAAGTTCGACTCCGGACTGGCATGCAGAGTTCTTTTATTGAAATGTGTGAAAAGAGTATGGAACAGGACACGCAAGATTTGAACGATCAGCTGAAACGTTCCGTGACGCCCAGAGCAGGCAAATGGTACAAACAAACGCCATAGTTGACATTTTTAAAGATTTAGCATCAAAATAATTGTCTTTATCTAATCGTTTATCTTCTGTTATTGAAACGATACATACAATTGTTGTGCAAAACTCACGTAGCAATCATAGTTTTTTTTAGGATGCTCGTTTTTTGTCCAACCTTTTTCAACGCAATTCTCCAACGAACTTTCAACATGCCAAATGCTCGTTCCACTACAGATCGTAGCGCACCGAACTTTAGGCTTTAAACTTTCTCTGCTCCTGAGTCAGGCGTCCTCTGTCCGGGTAGGGTTTCACTAGCCAGTTCGTTAGTGAATAGGCACTGTCGCCAGCTAAAAGGGGCCTTACTTCTCATGGTTCCATTTATATTGCCTGTTGGACCACTAAGAATTTGCGTTCGCTGCAAGTTCATAAATCAAACACTCTCTCCTAATTGTCTCAACCATTCCATTTAAAAAATGTACAAATATTTCATCTAATAAAACTGCTCAAATTTAATAAATCTCTTTCACTGCTTTACATTCTACGCCGTGATTTTCCCTTAAATTAAACGGTTACAATGAGCCAGCAGAAAAGCAAAAAAAACTTTCAATGCAGCAATATTTTTGAACGCCTACTTATAAACAAAAATTATTTGTCCTTTCACAACACGCACAAAATCCGGCGGCCTCACAAAGCAAATCTTGACATGGCGGGAAAAATATTGACATGGCGGGAAAATTCCGCGGCCTCACAAAGCAAACGCGCATGGAATGCACCTTGGAATGCACCTTCTCCCCCTCGCATATTCTCGTGTCGTCATGACGACACGAGACAAAAAGAGTTAAGCTCGGCCCAGGCTTCCAAGAGGTTGGCGCGTGTAAACCAGGTCACGAAATCGACCGAAGATCAACCCGACTCGGACCCAGCCAATCCGCCGCAGCCGTTTGTAAATCAGAGGTCTCGATGGCAACTCCCGATCTGCTATCGCTGCGGTCAAGTTGGACACGTACGAAGAGGTTGTCGAAATCCCCCACTGTTTCAACCGTCAATGCCAGCTCCGGGAAACGGGCAGACGCCTTCGGCGTGGGGAGGCCGGAGGCAGTAGACACCAGTCCCCAAACAACTCCGAGCGTTTTAGCATCCCTGGTAGGAGAAGCAAACAAGTGCAATGCGTACGTCGATGGGAAACAGTGTAAAGCGCTTTTGGATACGGGTAGTCAAGTCACCTCCATCTCAGAATCATTCTTCAAGCAACATCTCAGCGGTCGTGTCATCCAATCTGTTGACAAACTCTTGAAGGTAGTTGGTGTCACCGGCAGAGAGGTCCCTTTCCTTGGCTACATTAGCGTTAATTTGAAGTTCCCTAGTGGAGAGTCTGGCGTTAAAACTGGTCACGAGATACTCGCCCTGATTGTTCCTGATACTGAATACACCCGACGCGTGCCCACGGTCGTGGGAACGAATGTGGTGAGACGTTTCAAGGATGAATGTTGTCAGGGTGCAGGGGACCAATATCTGCAACGGACCACGTTATCATCTGCGTGGAAAAGAGCCTACAGACATGCCCAACACCAGGAACAGTTCTCCAGTCAGTGTGACAGTGGAAGGAATAGTGTGAAATCCACATCTCGCCGGCCCATAGCGATTGAGGCGCATCAGACGGTAGTCGTCTGGGGAATGACGCGCAGTGTACCAAATGTTCCCCTGAAAGCCATATTAGAGCCAGATGTCAATCATTCGGGAATTACAGCAACGCTGAGCCTGGTTACCCTTGCGGCAAGTGGAAATAAGTGTCGTGTATCCGTCGAGTTGACCAACAGTACTCCCCATCGCGTAGAGCTGAGTCCAAGGGCGGTGCTTGCTAGAGTTCACCTAGCGTCAGAGATCGTCGATCAGGAGGAACCAGTAATGAGCACGGAAAATGTCGACCACGAATTTGACCTCGGAGACACCCCCCTGACGGGAGAGCAGAAAGCGAAAGCGAGAGAAATGCTACACCGAATGTCTTACGTGTTTGCAAAAAGTGATCAAGAACTTGGCCACACAAGTGAAATCGAGCACGAAATTAGACTAACGGACGACAGGCCCTTTAGAGAACCATACCGGAAAGTACCGCAAGGTCAGCTTGAAGAATTTAGGTCAGCCATACAAGACCTACTGGACGCTGGTGTTATTCGAGAATCCAAGAGTCCTTTCGCCTCACCGGTTGTACTCGTGCGTAAGAAGACCGGCGGACTTAGGGTGTGCGTTGATTTCCGAAAATTGAATGCCAGAACAATTAGGGATTCTTATCCACTGCCCAGGATTAGCGAAACTCTGGAGGCCCTAAAGGGGGCGCGATATTTCTGTACTCTGGACTTGCAGAGTGGCTATTTGCAAGTAAAGATGAAAGACGAGGACAGAGAAAAAACCGCTATGACCACGCCCTTCGGTCTGTTCGAGTTTAATCGGATGGCGTTTGGATTGAAAAACGCCCCAGCCTCGTTCCAGCGCCTAATGGAAAGATGCCTGGCAGGACTGAACCTCAGGATTTGTTTAGCGTACCTTGACGACATCGTCGTGTTTGGCCGCACAATCGAAGAAGTTTTAGAGAGACTGGAAGTAGTACTCGGACGCTTAGGCGACTTTGGTCTAAAGCTCAAACCATCCAAGTGCAAACTGTTCCAGACAAAGGTTTGCTATCTCGGACATGTTGTCTCTAAAGACGGCGTGGAACCGGACCCCGAGAAAGTGAGCGCGCTAAAGGAGTGGCTCAAAACTTCGCCTAAAGATGTGTCTGCACTTCAAACGTTCATTGGTTTCGCAAGCTATTACCGCTGTTTTATTGAAGGATTTAGCAAGATAGCCCGGCCACTGCACAGTCATTTCGCCTGATTTCAGAGTCGATTCGCCCGGACTAACAAAATACTGGTTAATCAAGTATGTTCTGTTGGCTTAATCAAACATATAGCATTTAACGTTTCCTAATCTTTGGCGATGCCAGTTAATCGTTGAGTTCAATTTATCACGCGTTTGTTGCGCACAAACTCTGTGCATATTTTTACATACACTATGGCCGCAAAACAAAACAAAAAAAAACCCTGTGGCACCCAGGGTAATCTTTTATTGGATATGATTAAAAAATCCTATTTACATGATATTATCCTAACCTATTTGAACTTATATGAACCCTATTGACAATGATGTATAAACAGCGAATAAATATTTATCAGGGGTGGAAGTGGAATCATTGGACTTTGGATATTCATGATTCCTGTATTGTTTTACCTCAATGATTCGTGATTCATTTAAAAATTTCATTCGACATTCATGACTCATTTGTCATTGTTTTCATCCAGTTTTGAAAATAACTTCACTGTGTGTACATAATCACAGCCAAGTTGATAGGTAATTAGGAAACATTAAATGCTATATGTTTGATTAAATTAAGCCAACAAAACATACTTGATTAACCTGGATTTTATTAGTCCCGGTGAATCGACTCTTAGTCCGGGGGAATCGACTCTTGGTCCGGGCGAATCGACTCACAGGCAGCCCAAGCTCACGTTTCGAGCGGTTGGTAGAGTAGGTATAAATTGGTGTTGCGTAACACTAGACCGTTGAGAATATTATAAGGCTTTGTATGGGATTTGGGTCGATTTTGGCCGTATTTATGCTTAAAATACAGTAAATATACAAAGTAAACTTACTTTTGCCATTTGCTGTGTCCTTTTGCCTGTTTTGCGTCTTGAAGTGGTGCTTTAGTCGATTTTTCTCTTCCCTGTTCCTTCCTTCCTAAGACGGAGTCTAATGCACCAGTCATTTGAAATCCCCGACCCCACCCCCCTCGGGCATAGGCGGGGTAAAAGCGGGGCTTTCACTTCAGATTCACTCCATTTTAGTTCCCCGTTAGGCGGGGGATGCGCCAGAAATCACTGCCTTCGCATGCCGGACCGGGGAATAAGCGGGGCAGTCACTCCATGCTCAGCGGTTTGAATTATTTGTGTTGACCCGCTCGGTCGATTGGTTGCTTTGCAGTATTTCGCTGCAATTCGCTGCCTAATATCGCGAAGTAAAAATTGTTTTGTAAAGTGTCATACCAGAATTCAAAGAAGGCTATATTGGCAGAAGATATTCAAAGTCTGGTGACGAAAGGTAGGCTTATTTCAATGATATGGTATTGATAAGTATTCAGTTTGCTGTGATCTTGCATTTTGTAACATCAAGTTGTAAAACAGAAAAAGTTTTTTAAAATAACCGTTATTCAAAATAAAAAGTTGATTTGGTAATAGTCGTCTTCTTCCTTGTCCATCGAGGGGCCTTTGCAAGTGTATTGCTAGCTACTCTGAAATCAACGTGTTAATTTCATGGCTACCAACGTTTTTATCTTCCCTTATTGTCATCCATTGTTGCGCTTGGCAAAAACAAGTTTTCTACAAAAGATTACTTTTCTTATAGCATGTGTGTGGATCATGCAGGGGCGGGGGAGTTCACCATTCGCTTTTCTCCCGGGGACCGGGGACTTCACTTGCCTTCACTTGCAAAAAAAGTGAATGCCCCGCCTATGCCCGAGGGGGGGGGGGGGGGGGGGGGGGTCGGGGATTTCAAATGACTGGTGCATAACAGGGAAGAGAAAAATCGACTAAAACACCACTTCAAGACGCAAAACAGGCAAAAGGACACAGCAAATGGCAAAAGTAAGTTTATTTTGTATATTTACTGTATTTTAAGCATAAATACGGCCAAAATCGACCCAAATCCCATACAAAGCCTTATAATATTCTCAACGGTCTAGTGTTACGCAACACCAATTTATACCTACCAACCGCTCGAAACGTGAGCTTGGGCTGCCTGTGATCGACTTTTTCTTCGGCGAATCGACTCTGAAATCAGGCGAAATGACCGCAATTTAACACCCAATCTAACCTGAAAACTGTATAATCAAACGTATCGGAGTCGTGGTTGCCACCCTCTAAAAATCTCACTGCATCAAAAAGATGAGCACAACATTCGCCCACTTCACCACACTCTCTGGCGGCCATGTTTTGTGCTGAGTGACCGCCCTTTTGCATTTCAAGCAAAACCGCTGACAAGTATGTTTGAGAGCTCAGTGAGTCGAATTTCGCAAAATTCGAGGGACCAAATTCTGTCAAATTTGGCTTCCTGAATTCTGCTCAAATTATTGACTATCACTATCGATATTCTCACTATTAACGGTATATTCACTATCATTAACAGAGTAGGAAAAACCACCAAGTATATGTACCAAAAAAAAATGAACATGATGATTGCAGGATATGTTTTGCTAGTTATAAATAGGATGTGGCAATCCTTATTTCAAAAATATCTCATTGTTCTCGCGAGATAGCCAATTACAGAGCCGCTTTGGATCGATGCAGTACGGCTCTCAACGTGTTCTGTTCTGTTCTGTTCTCTTAAATGCCGTGGACAGTTTATAAATGGGGTTTCTGTTATAAGAATATATTGTAAAAACGCACAAGAAAAACCTGTTTTGAAGGGCTTGCTTTGGGGTTGCTTTGGGCTTGCTTTGTATATGTTTACCAGAGCCAATCGAACGCAATCCATTTAATTGTGTTCGATTGGGTTCGGTCTCCGAACCCAATCGAACCCAATCAGATGGATTGAGTTCGATTGAGTTTGGTTTTTTCGATTGAATTCGATTTGTTCGGAAATCGATCTCACTGAAAGTCTGGTGTTCGATTTCGTTCGATTGCCGAACTCAATCGAACTCAATCCACGGATTGAGTTCGATTTTCGAACGCTCGATTGACTATGCCGGGAATTTCTAAGCTTTCTCTCTTGAAAAAATAGAATGCTTGCTCCTCTCAACTTCAAAACTAAGAAGTAGCCTGTTCCTTGGCAGTCTGGTTAGTACTTCTTCGCGTTTCTCTTCAGAGAAGTGAAGTATTTAGAGTATTTGTTTCGGCGAGGATTGTGCCGCCATTGGCGTAATTGGCCGTCGGCCTTCGAGTTTTTAAATTCAAGTTTATGTTTTGTCTTCATTGCCTTTGTGACTCTTCCTCGCCTTTCACACCTCTCGACAATTGGTGATTTTTGTTGTGCTCTTTTACTTTGCGTTATTTTCAAGCTTTTTTATTTAAAATTGCGTTATAAAAATCAAAAAATCTTGTCTCACTTTTGTCCGCCATTTTATTTGTTCGAGATGGATTTTGCATGAAGCTGCCGTAAATGTCAATCATTTTCAATTTCACCGTTTTGCACTGCCAATTTCACTTTCTGCACTGCCATTTTCACTTTTTGCACTGGTTTGGAATTAATTGACGTGTTCTTAGCGAGGGGGACTTTGGGGGGCTCTGAACACCGCAACACCGCAAAAAAATTTAACAAACACCGCATCACCGCAAGAAAATTTGGCGGAGCACCGTCAACGCAATATATATTTTTATTTCCTGTCCGCACATGATACAATGTCATGTCAACAATTTTCCACACAACAAGCACATCACAAAGCCAAAACTCGTTTTGCATTTTCCTTGGAGGTTTCAAAGATCGGGTTTCCACTTTTGCCTATAAGACCCAATAAGGCCCAATAACGGGGCGTAAAGAGTCTGTCTGTCCACAGACGTTTTTCTTTTGCTTTGTTTTGTTTGTTTGCTCTGAAGTTCAGCCGAACGAGTGCGGAGCACTCCTCTCCCTCCTTGCATGCTTTCACGGCCATTAATGAGGGTCGTACAGGGGTATTTTCGTGACGCGTGATTAGCTGATTTTATTTTCCGTGAAACGTGAATTTAAGAAATTTATTCTTCGTGACCCGTGACCGGAAGGTTTTGCGTGACACGTGAAGAGCTTGAATTAATAACCGATATGCGTGATTTCACCACTTTATTGACTTTATTTTGCGTGATTTTGAGACGCGAGACCTCAAATGCGACCTCCGGACGTATAATTATCGTATCGTCAAACACTCTTTTATAGCGTAAGAACAGGATAAAAGAGTATGTTTCTTTCTTATTTTCGTAATTTCTCAATCAATTTTGATTTCTTCAAACACTATTTGTAGCGTAAGAACAGGATAAAAGAGTACTTATTTTCGTGATTCGGGAAAATGAAATTTCAATATCCGTGATCCGTGATTCGTTATTTTTTTCGTCCGTGAATCGTGCCAGAGACCCCCCCCCCCCCCCCCCCCCTGTACGACCCTCACTAATTGTACCCGCGCTATAATTTTCGTTTGCGCGCTCGACGATCTCTTGAGAAAATGGAAGGTCTGTGAGCAGCTAAGGGTCTCGTACACTGCTCTGACTGCTACCACTACCTTTTTACGCAAGTTTTTTTGGTATACAGCACTGATCCAAGGAGAATCATGGCGAAAGGAGATAAATTATAGTAAGAGAACGTTGGAAGCCTAAAATTAAGTTGCTTAATTATTGTTACTTCAAGTGTTTACATTGCATTCCAATTTAGTCAAATAGAATGATAAATAACCCGACGTTAGTTTTTAATCAAGCCGTTCGGTAATCGAACCCATTCAAGATCCGAGCATTTGGGTCCATTCAAGAGGAGGGATGAATAGTATCCCGAATTGCACCGCATCGACTAATCACAGCGAGACATCGAGCTAAATCGACACCAATATCGATCAATCTAAAAATCACTAGTCTGTCCACAGACGGTTTTTTTCTCCGAAGATAATTACAACGAATGCGAGAGTGCGCGCGCGAGGCCCAAGGGCGAGCATCTGTTTTCTCGTTTACCCACCCCTCCCCCTTACGTTCATTAAAAATATCCCGCGGTTTTACTTTCCCTCGATTGTCTTTTCAGAAATAGAATATCTAGAAGGTCCTTAAAGGTCGGAGGACCTCGGATCGGGTATTGACTGATGTAGATTGACCTCTAGACTAGATTGACACCTCTAGACCAGCTGGACTGCAAGGACTAATTCAAATTATGCGGACTCAGGGAATTTTAAAGAAGTAATGGCAGTAGATGCATTCTCTCAGTCTGGAAGGTTTTTTTCCTCCCTGTTGACGTGACATCTTGCTCTTACTACGATAATTTTCCCACCTTTTACGTCCTCGTGAAAGAAAACTACACAATCGACTACGCACTGAGTCCCGGAATCTTCATGATTTGTATATTTTGTAGCCTTGTCAGCCTTGTTCATCTTCTCGTTTACGTACTGAAACTGGCCGGATCCGATTGGCGGAGGTCAAGTTAATTATAAATGAAAACGACTTGGGATTGGCAGCTAAATCGTACTAAATAATAACCAGACAATAGGTAACCGTATACCTGCTTTTAATAAATAAGCACGGATTAACGAAGCTAAATTAAGTTCTGACAAGGGTCAGACAAGAAACTGCAACACCGCAAATAGTTTTTGTTTCACCGAACACCGTAGGTTTAAAAACACAAACATCGCACACCGCAGGGCTTCAGATCACCGCAACACAGCAAGGTGGGATTTTATTCACCGCATAAAAAAATTAGCAACACAGCAAACCCCCATGTCCCCCTCCTTAGCCAATCAGAATGAAGAAATTGTTGCTTGTATATTATTATTCCTTGAATTTCATATAAGTTTCAGAGAAATCGAGTCAGAAATGGTGAAGTTATTAGGGTTTTTAGACAGGCATACAGCGCGTCATTCATTTCGATCGAGTCACCTTAAGTTAAAAGTGTGAAGGAAAATCGGTCGGAAGAGCTATAAGTTTTGTTATTTGTTTGTTATAAATTTTGCTAAAAATGCAGGAGCGAGTTTTTGCATTGTAAAGCAGTGAAGTCAGTAGTCTGGGAGCAATGGTATTCCCGTGGAAATTTTCTGAAGATTTTTGCCGACTAGTCCAGAAATAAAACCAAATTGATTGCAAGGCTGGTGCTACGGCAAAAGGGCAAAATTTATTGGCCAATATTTCAACTAGCAGAGCTAGTCTTCTTCAGGGCCAGTGCAATGTGAAACTAACGGCTCTAAAATTTGAATAGGGATATACATACAATGGCAGTTAATGTTTAACTACATGTAGATATAATGAAATAAGATACATAACTATATACAACGCTGAAAAATGTAAAAAATACCAGAATAGCCAAAACAAAATTTAAGAAAAATGGGAATAACATGCAAATATATAAAAGATGAAAATAAAAATGAAATAAAATAAAATAAATTGACTAGTTAATGTTCATTCCGTCGATTGATGCCATGTGGTGTGAGTGTTTGACCTTTATCTATAAAATAGGCTTCTCTAGCTTTTCTACGAGAAGCATTGTTCGTTGGTTGAAGTTCGAGAGGAATGAGTTTCATGTCTTTAATAGAGTGATCCGGCAGGTTGAAATGTGTAGGTACTGCTGCTGTAGCGTTAGCGTGACTAGGGTTATTTGTGGCTTGTCTGTGTTCGGTGAATCGTTCACGAAGTGTACGCTTAGTCTCCCCTATATATTGTTTCTTACATTTCTGACATTCTATCATGTACGTTAAGTTTGTGGATTTGCAATTTATATGTTGCTTGATTTCCCGTACCTCTCCCGTGTTGCTGAATGTGTACGTTGTTCTACCATCTTCTATGTGGGGGCAGGTGAGACATCCGTGTTTGGAGTTGCAGCGGAAAGTGCCATGTGGTTGGTTGGTTGCAGGGTTTGCTGGATTTTTGAGTTTTGCCCGAACTAATAGGTCACGGAGATTTGGAAATGTTAGGAAATGTTAGAAATGTTAGGTGGGACCTAATAAGGCCCGTAGGGAGGGAGGGGGGTGTGGTGCGATGGGTGCTTCCGCACCCCCCCCCCCCCCCCCCCCCCCGCCCACGAGCCTTGGAAGTCCGCTGATTCAAAATAGATAAATAAAGGGAAATGTTATTTCTGTGCTTCGACTATTTACATTAAATATGGTCCTTTGGGTTGAAAGTCCACCATTTGTAGATTCGTTTGGTATATTTTGGACCAAATTGTGAATGAGACATTCTACCTAATGTCCTTAACTTTTACCTGCCTTCTTTCCTAACAAACTGTCTTCAAAACGCGTGAATGCTGTCTAAGATAACCTATTTTTTTGTCAAAATTTCCTGGGGGAGGATACCTCCACAACCGTTTTCGCGCCTGTGGCGCTCGGGATTAAGTGCCGGAGGCGCTCATGCGATGAAATCTAAGAAATTACCGCTTTGAATGTCCCTTGTCGTTTATATAAATTTTAACGCGAACATTTCGGGTTTTAAACAATTTCAAAATAGTATACCGGTAAGTAAAACCCCTTGTAAGCGGCCACCTCTATTAAGCGACCGTGGCCACCTTTCTGCCGTCGCGATGAGCAATCTTCTATTGTTTTTACCCCTACTTAGCGGCCAGTAAGAATATAATATGCGATGTTTGCATTTATTTTCAACAAACTCGGACAGTGACGGCTGATTAAATCATTCAAACACAGGTTTATGACAGTTATTGTCGTTTTTATGTGGTTCCGTTACTTGTTTTCACGTTATTTTATATTCAAATTACGTAACTTTAAATTTTATTTAACTTTTCAATTTATTTTATTTTATTTTTATTTTCATCTTTTATATATTTGCATGTTATTCCCATTTTTATTATATTTGTTTTGGTTATTCTGGTATTTTTTACATTTTCAGCGTTGTATATAGTTATGTATCTTATTTCATTATATCTACATGACATTGTAGTTAAACATTAACTGCTATTGTATGTATATCCCTATTCAAATTTTAGAGCCGTTAGTTTCGCATTGTACTGGCCCTTAAGAAGACTAGCTCTGCTAGTTGAAATATTGGCCAATAAATTTTGCCCTTTTGCCGTAGTAACAGCTTGCAATCAATTTGGCTTTTTCAAACTAATTTCTATTAAGAGGTTCTCCACGGAAGGACCATGCAAAAGGTGCTACAGCTTATATCACGGATGTTGCTCATACTTTGCATACAGGCATATCTTGACTTAGTATTGACAGATATACTATAAGTTTGGTTCCAGCTCGTTGTTTATGTGTTTTCTAGCGGGGGTCCCCTTGGGAAACCATTTTTGCCTTCAATCAGACATGATTTTTGTGAATGTTTGAATGCCACGACTTCTTACTGTTTCCACAGCAAATGACTTAAAACCAACTGGGTATAATCCAGTGGGCATATACTCTTTAAAAATATAAGTGAAATAGATGCTGCTGTTCTAAATTTATTTTTTCACAGCATGTTCTGAAGGGAACTACGCTAAGAAAGGAAAATATGCAAATTAGATCTATTTTCAAAATACGTTGTAAAAATCCTCGCAAAGCTTGGCGAGAGCTGGGGCCCATGCTGATGTAGACAGTGCCTTTATCTTTTCGAGTTTGAAATTAAAGTTCTGGTTTTCTTCATAGTTTTTGAAAAAAGAGCTCTTAAAGTTGACGATCTCTTGCTTATACTGTCATAGTAGGCAATATTAGGTTCCAAGGAATATTATGGATATGCCCAATATTTTCGGTAGGATCCTGCCACCAATCCTAATATAAATTCAAGGCTAACCTTTTTAAGTCCTTCACAATGACCATATTGCACTGTTCTCGTTAGATAAGGTGTCATCCAGGCAAACAACCGAAAGTAATCAAGAGTTGTCGGCGAACGTGAGACTATAGGGTGCGATCTGCTGTTGATTCTGCAAGATCTGCTGTTAACCTAAAAGCAGTCAATGAAGACAAAGTAGGTGCTTTGTTCCTATATGCGGCGGTAAAATCGTCGGTTTGTTATCATATGCTGGATTTGAAAACGATGGCTGTTCGCCACTGTGTATATATAAAATCGCCATATTGACTGCGGAGCCCACGGTAACAACAATTGATCTGCGGTAACTAGTACCTTCATGTAATCTACCAAAAAGCGACCCAGAAAGTTCAATATATTTTATATAGCTTAATTTTTTTTCCTTTTGCTTATAAGGCTGTTCGGACAAATTTCCTCTTATCTACGTGAGACAAAATCCTTACGTAAAACTACCCCACGCGTGCATACGCTTTGTTGGAAGCGATAATTGCCTTCATGGACTATTTGCCCTACGATTTAACATAAAATTACTGTAATCTTCCATCGGTAGTGTCTTGTAATGTTAATCGGAACACAACATACTTCGATTAAAAGGCTTGACATTACTCATAATACAGAATGTACGTATATTACTTAAACTACTAGATGGGAAGCAACATGAATAAAAATATTTCGAAACCGCACACTTGAGTTGAAAAGATTTTTTTCGCAAAAATACTTTTGTTTTGCTAGCGACTAGCTGATCATGAATATTTCACAGGATTCAGGAAGTCCAAGACGCATGCTATTAACATAGGTTACAACGCTTCAGCTCTTGAGCTTACAAGTGTCTCAGTGTGTCTTATAAGTCCACATTCTGGTAAACGTGATCGCGCAGTGACTCACGTTGCCCCCTCTCAACAAGAGCATCTTCAATGTCCTCAGTCACTCTTTCTTTCGTGTTCCACTTCAACTTCCCGCTCTGAGCAATTGCCGCGAGGCGTGAAAAGTAAGATGCTACTTGCTGTGCGCTGAGCCAATCGGTGGCAGGAAACAATTTTGTTCCATCATCTGCACGAATTGACTTCAAATTTGAAGCAACGACCGCAGGGTCGCACTTGTTTCCCGTGTCTTCTCCTTCAAGGAAAAGCTTCATGAGATACTCTTTAACATGCTCTGAGAATCTACTAGCTTTCCTGCTCTTTTTTAATGCCCAGCCGGCCTCAGTAGGGGGGTAATCTGTTGTGCTGTGCTGCCCAAGATTATCCTCGCACGACACATACGATGGGCGTATACTTGAGCAAGCAGTAGCCCATTTACGCTTAATTGTGTCAGTCATAGGTTCTCTTGGCAAACGGAAGCTGTGCCTACCAACATCCATGTGTTTCTGCATTTCTGCACTTGTTTTAAACATCTTTACGCAGCCTTCACGAGGACAACTGAATTCACAGGAACCAGTGTCGCTGTCGCTATTCTCGGCTTTGCTACTTTTTTGCATACATCCAACTGACATCCGGGGCGATGTAAATGGCGCAACTACCACCAAATCTGTATTTCCTTGATTGCCTCCGCCCTCCTTCATCAGCTTCTTGTAATTGACGAATTTGCCCTGACCTGGGTTGTAGGCCTTCCACATTCTAATTCCTCCTTCACAAAACTGAAAGTTTGAAAACATCTGAATGCCTGTCCAGTTGTGATTGTGAATCTGCTGCGCCTGGGTGCTTACTTTTACAACTGATGCACGGCAGCCTCTCACTCCGGAGTAAGAGTCTAACGCCTTCTTCATATCTGCAGCGTTCTCAACATCGTGACCTTCATTGACATACTGGCGTATGTGGCTTTTCATAGGGGAAATGTGCTGGTCGCAAATGTCCTTGCCGCTGTTTGACTCGCTAAAGTCATATCGTCTTGTAACGATACCCGTGCGCTGGCTAATGCCTTGGATACTTAGTAACCAAAGGGCACAATGGTAACAGCCGGCGTTATCAGATCGAACAAATGCTTCGACAATCTGTGGTGATTTCGTCTTTACTTCCGTCAACGTATTCTCGTAGACAGACGCTACGGAAAACCAGTTCTGGCTGCACTGGTCTATCAGATGAACATACGTTCTTACCTAAATGAAAAAGGTAAAAAAAGAATGATTAGATACTCACCGCCTCTATCATAGCGGCATATTTGCATAAAGACTTCACAATTGTTCTGCCAGTCAAATTTGCATAAAGACGTCACAATTGTTCTGCCAGTCGGATGGCTCGGAGAACGTGAAGTAAACCAGGTTTTTCTTAATCCTCAGACATGAGTTCAAAAAAGAGATTGTTACTGTTCACGTACGTTTTATACAAATGGTGCACGGCTCATGGGGGAACTGGGCATTGATCAACTTCCGTATGTTCTGGTAACGATACCCAGTATGTTCGATACGTATGTTCTGGTAGGAATCCCCTATAAAAGGGCGCCACTGCTCACATCCAGGGTAGTTTGTAAGAAATATATGTTAAGTGCTTCTCAAACTCGTTGATATTACGAAAATCTAATTAAAAATTAGGCTACGACCCGATTTGAATGAACACTATCGCGTCACGTGATCAATTTGAACCAACCAAAATCGGAGAAAATTTAGTGGTGAACGATAACGACTGAATGTTGGCGAGGAGCGTGGCCCCGCGCCAACTATCAAAAGATAGAAACCGACAGGGAGCCGTCTAATTATCTTATCAAAAATCCGTGTCTGTTCTATTAAACATAGAATATCGAAACAATTGATTTATTAATGATTTTGTTTGATAATTTTCGACCTCAATTCCGGCCACAATGCCTCGAGCGCTCCGAGAGCCTACTATCGATCAATTTTAGGTCCTCGTGTAACCAATCAGATTGAGCGTATTCCAATCGTCGGTCACTGGGTTATGCTAACATCAAATGGAAAACAGTGTGAGAGCCAATCATATTTGTTTATTTCCAATAGAACACGGTTCAGGGTCAACTAAGAAAATTTAGGATCAAGCACTGTAACGGGTTCTGGTATAATTTCAAGTGATATTCTTTACTTGCTTACCATATTTTATTTCCATTTTTTTTTTGTTCTTTGAAATTAGTTTCGTAATTTCAATGTCAAATCAAATAAAATTTTATTGCGATATCAAGCAAATTATATAGAGCGGCAATAACACTTCTCGGTGCGTGATTCGTGATCAAAAACGCCCTCAATCGATGAATATTATTACGTTGTATTTACCTCAAAATCTTCTTCTGGTTTAGAAATCACAGCTGTCACGTGCCACGAACGGCCTTTTTTCCCAAAGCATTCACCTTGGGTTTCTCTAAACTTCATAGGCAAAAACTTCATCGCCCAGTCCATGATGATTAGGGCTTGTTGTGGCGTCATTGAGTTAAGGATTTCGTCCCTCGCGACGTCCTGATGAACTGCTCTTAGGATATGCGCCTTCCATGCTTCAATCTTATCTATGGCATTGTTTATATCGTGCTGCAGTTCCTCCTTTTCCTCGTGGTATCTGTAAAAAGGCCACATAAAATCAATTGACAGACTCTAGCTGCTTGAGCGCTGGAAAATATATTAGGTTTATATTTATTATTGACACATAATCATGTTCCCAAAAACGTGGCGATTTTTAGACTCACCTAAATTGAACTTTCGTACACGACAGAGCCATTTCTATCTCAGCCAGGACATTCCTAAGGTCGTCGCAGCTTGCGCAAGACAGTGTATGTTCATGAAGACAAACTTCTTTCAGGTCGCTATCCGAGTCAGTCAGTGCAAATACACGGCAATGGTCTGCGCACTGACTTTCGGTCGATACGTGGATCTTGAATTCCGCCTTTAAGTAGTATCTCCCAGCCTTTAAGCGAGCTTTGATATCCCGTATCCATGTTGGGGACTTTCCTGAGAAAACGAAACGTTTTGATTAGCATCTACCTTAACCGAACCTATATGTTTTACGTCTCCAAAGTCACTTATCTACGTACTTACCGAGGTTTCCCAGGTTGTTGACGACATCCTCAAGTGTATCGAAGGCTTGGGATCCCTCGGTTGCAATGTTGTCTAAACCTGCCAGGGATTTCTTTTGAGATGCTGCGCAAACCTGTAGTATAATAAAAATAGACGTTTTACTTGATATTTCTAGACGAGTTCCTTGTCGTTCCCTTTTGCCCTCCCGTCTTTCCCTCCCACTCTCTTCTTATCACATGTATCTCTCTTCCGACATCTCTTGTCCTCTCCGTCTTCTTTCGGTGGCCCCTTCACTATTGCTTATTCTCTACACAATTCTTTGCACTCTTCTCCACCTTCTCTTTCCCTCCATTTGCTCTCTTTTACGTACCTGTAAGATGCTAAATAGTGTTGATCTCCCGAGTGGCTCAAAGGCAGTTTCCTGGCAGTAGCGACGGTACAAATCGACCAACCTTGAAACAATCACCGTCCTCACGACATTTGGAATTTCTATCGTGTCGCCGCTTGATAGTTTGAGTGATTTTGTCCCGTACGCCACATCTTGCAGGAAATTTGGTCTACTGATGAAGTCAAGAAAGTGATCTACCTTGGTTAAATCCAGCCGTGAGCGTGATATGGGCTCTATTCTTGGTACTGGTTTTCCAATACCCACCTTGGCAACATGTTTCCTTGCCTCGTCTATAGCCCAAATACTAAGACCTGGAATTATCTGTTGGAGACGCGCTTTTGTGTAGTCGTTAACAAATACGGACAGGATTTCTCGTTTCGTGGACCAGCTGGTGGCTTCTTTGTTCTTTGTTATTAATCGGCATTCGTTTCCTTTTGATGTTTGTCCTTGGCGTCTTGTTTCTTTATGAGCTCTGCAAGTAACGTCGTGGCTTGTCTCGGAGCGAGGCAATCAAGAGCTAAATTTATGACTTCTTGACCCTTTTGCTTGTAGTACCTTTGTGTGCTTGGTGCAGCGTCTTTCCAAGGAATATTTAACTGCCGAACCACTGGTTCCACCTTTCCACGTGCGCTAGGAGCTGATCGTATAAAGCCATTCAACGATTTCAATGCAGTCTTAGAGCATGGAGTGGGACACCATTCTTGTGATATTTCCACCTCGGGCAATGATTCATTCAATGAGTCGTTGATACTTGTATCATAATTTTGGCAATCAACCTTGAAAAGTTGCATTCATTCAATCAGAGTGAACACGTAAATAAGAATAAATAATATACAATATGCAAACAATATAGTCCGGCGGCTTAGCTCCTGAGTTGTGCGATTTTTGATACAAGCGCCAAACTTTGCAGGATTACAAGCATTCATACACTAATCAATTCTTGATATAGTGCCAACGCCAATTGCCTATTTTCAGCTAATAAACAGCACATGAAATTTTCAGCCGAGACCCCTCCCCCACGAGGTACTTCATCTTGCGCTTTTGTACACCTTTTATTTTAGATTTTATTTCAAAAATACAGATACGAATGCTTCAAATTAGGCTTACTATTGTTATGTTTTTACCATCTTTCTTATACCAATAATTTAGTAGGAATTATTGCATGGAAAAAGATTTTTCTTTCCACGCCCTCTACCCCCTCGCGTCTTTCGTTTTGCGCCAGCGTCCAGGTCTCTCGCGATCGAGAGAAAAGTCATTTTCTCTTGTCGCGATTCAATCCCTAACCACAGCTTTCGCCGTTCGCTAACAGAAGAAAAATACGAAAATATACAGGGCTGTGAACAGTCTAAATGACAGCATTTCATTCTAAATTTTGTACGTGCAACTTGGTATCACTACCAGAAATAATAGTACAGACAACTTTCGCCTTGCGGACACCCCGCTATTACGGACTCTAGCTATTACAGAATTACGGGCACTTTTGGTGGTACCAAAAGAACAATTTATTGTTTTGACTCTCAATAAAGCGGACACCATGAAGTTCTCATATGATACAATTACGTAAAATTGCAGTCTGTTGTTCGTTATTTGTCTGAAACACGCTAAAAAGACTTCTGGAATATATATTTTGCATCAATTCGTTCGGTAGCTGTACAACAGACTTTGCTTTTACACTTCAGCTTGCGTCTTTTTCTTCCAGACTCCAGGAAACCCTCATCCTCCAATCCCAACGTCTACTTAGCACTTTCACCGCTATTGATAAGGTCGTCATAGTCTATGTTATTTCACCTATACTAACGGCACTTTTTTCTCACACCCCGCTATAACGGACTCTCGCTAATACGGACACTAAACGAAGTCCCGAGCTTGTCCGCTATAGCGAGAGCTGACTGTATTTGTCTATAAATCAGGACAAACAAACATTTCACGAAATTTCATTGATTTTAAAGGGACACTGTCACCAACTTTTAGGATAACTTTGAAAAGCCAAAAGGCATTCTAATCATAGGAGACCTAAAAATAATGGTTCAGTTTCGCTAAAAACTACCCAGCCAGTTTTTTGAGACTATAATTATCTGTGTCTGCCTGCGGATCGCCAGGATGCGAATGGCTGTAACTTGAAAACGTCAGGCTGACTTTTTCAAGTTTTTCCTTTGTTTTGTGAAAAAATCGCCCGAAACAGACTATGTTTTGTTCTTCCTTTGAGAAACCAATAGATTTCCTTCTCTTGACTGTCTGGGAGTATTCGGTGTACGTTTAAAAGCATTCCATTTGACCGCAAAACGTAAAAATCCCCGTAACAATGCCCCTTTAATAAATAACGGTTTCCATGGAAACTGGCGTTTTTCCGGCTTGGCACTATATCTGAAAAAACTTGTGTTGGTGACCACTTTCAGTGTGCCAAATTTCATGCTTGTATCAAGAAGTGCACAATTCACCTAAAATTTCGAGCTAAGCCGCTGGACTAATAAGGATACTGCCTGAATTACACAAAAGTAAGTCCGCAATGAGTACATGTCCAGTTCTTAAATCTTTAAATTACAAGTAAGATGAACTCCGCCAACGGCAGAAAACTCCTCCAATAAAAAACAAAATACACATTTTCCACAACTGGACTTCGCTCCGATAGCTTACATAGTTGGGGTCAATTCACGATTTTTCCTTAATTCGTTTTCCCTTTTTTTTGAAGCCGTCAAAAATCTTAAGTTCTCCAGACGACCTTGTCCTGTATTGTTTATGGCGTTCTGAGTTCGCAACTAGCCTTGTCTGTGAAAATTGTAGCGGCCTGGTATACAATAAGCAGAATTTAAGTGTAAAATAACAAATGTTAGAAACGTAACTAACTATATCTCGCGATATTTGAATGTGTAGGTGCCATTTCGAGAATGCCCACAATCAAGGCTACTAATGATGAAGTTCACCAAATTTTTGCAAAAAAAACTTACTTCACCCTCTCCGGTATAGTAAACTTCTGCTGGAAATGTAGGCCCAGTTTCTAAAGATGGCACCTGCAATAAAACGTAAATATGCTGTATTAAACTCTGTGAGATTGAAACATATTGGTCGTTTACTTGTTACTAGTCTCCCGTTTGCCAATTCATTTCGTCTCTCGCCCAGAAAAACAGCGGGTAGAGGATGAAGGGTAAGAAGAGAAGAAAACAAAACTTAACAAACTTTAAGGTTCATGAAGGAAATTAAGAATGAACACAAGATAGAGAAACTCGGAAAGAGAAAAAAGAACCAAGTTAGGATAAAAATGAAAGTGAAGGAATGGAAAATAACTATTTAAGAGGAAGAAATAAAATGGAAAATTCATTTACTTTAGTTAGCTCTGATATTTTGGCAGCATCACTTGTCGCACGTCGAAGTGGTTTTAACTCATTATTTGCAGATGAAGCTTCATGCATTATCTGTATAAAATAGAGAAATATTATGAAATGGTACAACAATAAGGGAGAAATGAAACAAAAAGACAATATTATTTATTTCATTTACACTTCTTTCGACTATAACATCATTTGTTGCTTGCAGAGGTGGCGCAAGCTCATCATCGGCAACTGCGGCTTGAAGTATTCCCTGAAAAGAAAAACGCCATGTTAAGTCTAAAATTTAACAAACGGACAGACAGACAGACAGACAGACAAGCGAAGTAACAAACTGGCTTATTCAAATAGACAAACAGATGCATAGATCAAGCAGATAGAGAAGGGAGTACAGCGATATCTATAGACAGACTGGTGGAGAGGTGGACATTCAAACCCACCCTTGGCACTCGATTGAAGAAAAGTTGACCCATGAAAAGCATAAACCACAAACGATGCGACCAAAATGTTTACTGAGAAATCGGAAAAAGTAACCGTTGTCTTACGGAAAGAACATTATAATAAGACAGGTTGCATAAATCGTGCTCTCGAAGCTATCAAGGAAGAAAATATCTTGATTATAAATGAATGGAATATTGCCAGACCTACCAATGCTGTCTACCCAGAATCCTATTCGGTCTTATCGTTCGTGGTTTATGCTTTTCACACGGTCAGTGCTTCTTTAACTTGGTGTATACCGGGACATATAACGATATACATGTAAGCTGTCAAACAAATGACAGACAGACAGACAGACAGACAGACAGACAGACAGACAAACACAAATTAGACAGATAAAGTAGACAAACACACTGATAGATAAAACTAGTATTGATATCATACTAAAAAAACTTGCCTCATCGGCTTTGGTGAGCTTTTTTCTTTCTATTTCCTCAGAATGCAATTTCCTGCACCTTCCACATAATCCTTGTATCGAATATAATAAATGAGACAGATACTATATAGTTTCAACAAAATTAATAATAAAACATCTGAGAACTGCATTTTCGCCAATCGTTTATAACTGCTTCGATATTTACCTGACCCAGTGGGTACAAAACGTCCCCAGTGATCTCTAATGGCTTTAGAAAAAGCCGGGGAAACTCCCCTGTCTGGTTTTGCCTTGCTTGTTCTATGAAGCGGATGGCTACACTTTGTTGGGGGTCGGCTTGAATTCCAGAGTGTACCAAGAACATCTCTGTGCAGCGGACAAATTGTTAAGAATTCCCCTTGTACTTCAAACAATCCTGCTCGGAGAAGTATCAAGTGCCATTCACCATTGATATTCGCGTGGCTGGTCTTCAGTCGCTTAAGGTGGCTTGTAATGTCTCTATTGCAAGTTCGCAGCGGTACGTGCTCTCTGATAAGACGGTAATGCTTCGAAAACCCACACGATATTGGCGAATATTTCGCGAAGGAGCAAGAAGGGCCCTCAGCCATAAAAATAAGAAATTTCCACCCTGTTTCTATTATCTTATCGTATCAGCGATAAACCTCGATATATTTTCACAGCTGTTTGACTTTACAGCACTGTTTCGCGCCTAAAACGTTGGGCCTGTCTTGTGGAAGGACGCAGGCCACTTCCTTGTGTCCGTGGGCTCAACAAAAACATTGTGGTAAACAAGTCATGTCGTTTCGACTCGTATCGGATGAAAACACTACCGGACGAAGATTTTGCTTTTTAATTCAGGGAGGAGAGAAAGAAGAGACTCTAATTTGCAAAGGAAGACCAGCATTGTGCTGTATGGAGGAGGGATCCATCGATGACACGCGAGTTACATTCTTCGAACGTTCGAAACACTCGGCCATGTTGCGAGTTACCGAGCAATGAGCACTCTCCACGTTTTAAGGTCAGACGTCCAAAATGTTCTCATAAATCATTTTATCATCTACTAGGTATGTTTTTAATCTTAGGCTGTTGCTGTGGACTTTTATATTTTTGTTGGGTGTGATTAAGATAGTCAAATCGTAAATTGTAACTTTGCATTGTTGTGCTACAATATGAGTGGATTAGCGATCGATTGTCAACTTCTTGAGATTATTGTGCAGAAACTGTTACAAATCCCAGACATTTGAAAGACGATATAAATTCTTCGAGGAGTCCTGCCTTACTGTCAACGTTTAAATTTGCTTCGATGTTTGCGAGGACTGCTTGCAATTTTTTTGAAAAAGTGTACTTTTTGCCGCATTACCAAATGCAGCAAACTAGCCGTACGACAAGACAATGTAAAATTCAACTTGAAAACTTTATTCCTTTGTTGCTTATATATTTTTGAAGAACAATCCTGCATCTACGATGCTGGCTAGTTTTATTTAAATTGTGATGCCAAATGTTGGAGATCGAGGCATCCAAACTTTATGAAATTTCAGGCCTGACGAAGACTGCAAATGGCCTCCCGAGGGGGGTGACCCCGGTGAACACAAGAAAAAGGAACTTGAACCAAAATAAAACCATATTTACTAATACTACACTAAGTTATGCCTTTTTGCAATTTATGAGCCAAATTCATGATGTGGCCTGTAGCACCTCCTGCATGATTTTGCATGGTTTGCTCATGGACAGCCTCTTAAGCGGTCAGTTGCTATTTCCCCGAGGGTGGCCGCTTAATAGGGGGTCTACTGTACTAAATATCGTATCAAAATATCTAAATTTACTATTAAGAATAAATAGCAGTTATATTTATTTCGATTGTCAGCTAGACTGGACAACATACCATTTAAACAAAAGCCATGGATCCAGCCTCGATTTCATATTTTGGGTAATGCGACCAACATAATCAGTTTCACCTCAAAGTCGTAAAGACTTGGACAGTTTAATTTCATCCCAAAATCTTAAAAATTGCAAGGTTTCCGCCATTTTTGAGGTCGCGCGAAACAATTGAGAACTTTAGTCTCGTATGCCAAGGTATTCAGGGCACGTTCGTCGATTACCCATAGAAACCGTCCGGCTGCGCAGGTTACAGAAATGGCCACAACATTTATCGTGTTCCTTATAGGTCCTTCTCAAACTCATTAACAATTCATTAAGTTAACTTCCAGTCACGAGATGTATACCACATCACGTGCATGCATTTGGATACCCAATGAAAAACAGTATACCAATCTCTAGTGAGAGTGGTATATACCACTACATTATGCACATCGACAACTTGAACAAAAACAATGAATATTTATTAGTCCGTAGTAACCTTGAAATTTTTTAACAATACAACTCATGAAATCGGAAATAGTGCTAACAACAATTTCATAAATACAGATAGCGTCGGATACTAAATACTATTACATAAATTGTTTTTGGTGGATACATCTCTTCGTTCTTTTTGCTCTACTTCAATGACAAATTTGCTTTGGCAACAATTCAGAGAGTCGAATGCTTCCAAACCTAATGCAAATTGTAATCTCTAAACGGGCCTCCTGAAAGAATGGAAATTTTTCTCCACCCGAGTTCTTCGCCATTGTTTAAAAACGTTAACGCGTATTTGTTTTTATACCTTGTTTACGGGGAATACGGCTTTCTTGACCGTTAATTCTCTTCTTCGTAAACCATTTTCGGTTCCTAAACTACGCCGCTCCTTTCTCTCTCATGGCTGGGACGCTAATGAATCATGCATGCAATCGCGTTCTTACAGAAAAGGGCAAAAATTTGACACTGCATAATTTCTTATTGCTTCATTTGACAAAACATGTCACTGCATAATTTCCTATTGTTGCATTTGAGAAGTTATTTCCAAAATTCGAGCTCGTGTTTCGTCGTGGTATCCAAACACCTCGCAACAATAAAAGCACTCGGCCTACGGCCTCGTGCTTTCATTTGTTTCTCGGTGTTTGGATACCCCGATGAAACACTCGCTCTCGTTTTGGAAATAGTACTTCCAACACTTCTACACTAGTCGGCAAAAATCTTCACGAAATTCCCACGGAACTTCTTTCAGTGACATTTGTTCCCGGACTACAGTGTGAATTTTATTTGCGTCTACCTGCGTTTACAAAAGCACGCACATTTGCGATGAAGTGCCAATTCTCCGGAATTTCCTGACAATTTAGATCAAGGGAATTCTCTTGGGAAGCATCTACAAAGTGTTAAACAGAAAAATTGCATCAGGAAGTGGGCGGATTTCCAAACTTTAACTATCCCGGGTCTTTCGCGAGTGTTTGCCCACATCGCAAACGTAACTTCGACGTCTTGTACGTAATCAATGCGAAGAAATATCGACTGCAAGTTAGCAAACCTAATTAGGCCCAATCACATCGGACTAATCAATAAAAGATCAACTGTTGCGTCCGCGTCCTATCGGCATCACGTTAGGCTCGATAGTCGAGCCTAGCATCACGTCGGCTTTCCGACAGAAGCATTGGCGAAGAGGTTTTGCTTCTACGAAGCCGAAACCACAAAAAGAAAAAATCGTAGGCACATAGCGCTTTTCTGTTTGTTCCCACTGTCCCGTTAGTCCTGTCCTCGATTTCGTGTTTCCGCGACTCCAGCGTTTCCCGAGCGTTTCCCTTCTTGTGGCGAGAAGTCTGGGCTCTAGTCCTTCCACTCTCATTTCAGGTCCTTTCAGTTTGATGGCGTCTTTGAAATTAACTTCAATGTCTTCAGTAGAGGTAAGAAAAAGTGAAAATAGCGTATTAAAGAGACAGTATAGTAATGATTAATTAGTGCAGGCTGCTATAAGATAAAGAAATAGAAAGCGTTAATTCCTCACTTGCCGCCATCGCCCAAGAAAGACTGAAACAATGGCTCGACAGCCTGCAGACCTCTCAGGTCTCACGATTTTGCTGTGGGACCCACGGTTTTCATTTCAATCTCACGGTCTCACGATGAGACACAAAAATCTCACGATAAACAGAGCTAAAAGCTGCAGGAAACAGTTACCTTGTAACTCATAGTTTTTTTGGCTTGCTAAAAGATGATTGTCTAGTGCTGTGCAAATCTGTAGTCACTGTAATGGTATTTCAAAATGGCGAGATTGCACGTGAATATTCATGAGGCAAAGAAAGAACTTCTAGTGGTTCAGTCTCTCAGATAAAAGTACTTGAAACAAACACTTTCTCGTGATTAGCATCTGCTCTTAGTTGGCTTTGTCTGCCGGTCAATCAATCCAGATATTTTTTACTGTTTTTGTTATTTCAGGCTATTCGTTTGCAAGTTTCCGGTTCAATTGGCTTTCTCAGCGAGCATGTTTGCGGTTTTGTGTTCATGTTTGGGTTAGGGTTAGGGTGAATTTTATCAATATTTTTCAAATCCATGTTCTAATACATGTAGCAGTTTTTTTATGCGATTATAATGAAAGGTAATGGATGGTTATACAGTCATCAAGATAATTTTACAAGTGACTACCAGGTATTTTTTCTGTTTACTTAAAGGGCCTATCCGCACTAGCAAAAAAGTTGTTTATTTAAACACATTTTCTGTCATCACCAACGCTTTACAAGTGCAGATGGTTTGTCGCGACCTGACAAATTTTGTCCGAAGCAGACAAATCTTCAAACGCACCGCCGACAAAATTTGTCCCAGGTAAAACCTCGACAAAATCGACAACATAAACAAAATTGAGTTAAACTTGTCAATCATTTGTCATAAAAGCTATTACGACCTCCCTGGTAATTGAACTGAGTTCAATTTACCGTCTAGGGCAATAAGTGCATTTACTGCGAAACGCTGAAAACTGGATGAGCTTTCACAGTGAACGAAAAAGATGAATCACAGCAATTGGAATTAAAATCCAATGGCAAACTATGCCAGCCTGCCCTATGAGCAGACAAGCTCTGTAGGACGCTGGAAGGTTCCACCATATGACGATCAATTTCACAATTATCATGCAGCTGGATATGGGCCAAGCTACAGCAATGGCGTGATTTTCCAGTCGTCACGCCAATTTCTATCCAACGAAGCAGAAGTGGTTGTACAAGCGCTGCAACAAGAACCACAAGTGCCTTCGCAAAACAAACGAAAAGGGAAATCAAGTTACGACAAATGGACTGCCAACGAAGAACAGTTTCCTGGTTGATGTTTCTTTTCGATGTTTTGGCGCGCGTGACAAAATAGAATAAATTATAAAGTGAAATATAATCAGTGCTATATTAAGGTGTTGACCGAATTTGCCCGCTTTGAAAATTTGAATGCGGACACCGCAGACAAGACAAAAATTTGTCAGGACAAAATTTGTCACTCGATTTTGTTGAGGCAATTCCAGTTTTGTCCGCTAGTGCGGAAATTGCTGGCATATTTTTTGTCTTCAACAGTATGTATGTTTTGATCGATTGGTTGTACATTAAAGCTATGTTTAAAAGGGAAAGTGGAGCCTAATGTTTAGAACATTTGCATAATTTCTTCATGATTTCCAGAGGGGAAGGGGGGTATGAAAGAAACTTTTGGAGATTCTGGAGGGGAGGGGGGCGGGGAAATTATTCCAGCGAGGTTGGGGTCTTATCTGAAATTTGCTCCATGGTGGGGGTATGGATATTTTCTGGGACTACACATACCAGACCACGTTCAGCTGATTTTGCAACCCTATACTAGACTAGACACTGAAAATTCCTACCCCATCCCACACTGGCTCTTTTTAGAAGTGTATCACTATACCGGGAAGTGGTTTTAATGGATTACCATCTGTCAACAACGTTGCCACGATGATTTTATTAACGTTTAGGAAAGCGTCTTTCTCTTCCAAATTTCTATTCCTTTTCTGTTCATACCACTGATCAGTTTCCCAGCCAATGATACCATATCCTAGACCAAAACTCACTGATTTCTATACCCTAACAAACTAAACCCTGGTATAGTACGTCCATGAACCAGTGACCAAAAGTTTGTTCTGTCCCCCCCCCCCCCCCCCCCCCACTATGTGTTACCAGGGTTTTCTATGATAGCCTCTAATTGGCTCTTGCATATGGCGATTTTTTCGGCACTGCGATTGGTTTAGTGGATCTTGTGAAACCATAGTTACTCTCTCAATGAATACCAGATACACAAAATTAACATGGCGGAGATCATGACAGATCAGTGGATTTTAGCGTTCGGAGCAGTGAAAAGCAGTTTGAACTTCCCGAGCAACGGGAACCGGTCAAAGATTTTTTATGACAACAATGTTTTTGTTATTAAAATCTTTCAATGCCTTCCGAATGTCGTGCATATTGTAAACTGGTAAACCTCTGGATATTGTAAACTGGTCTAAACTTCTGGTTAGCCTCATGGACCAAGTCTTATATTTGAACAATATGGCCATGCCAGCCAGGTGTTTGTTGTTAACATCTTCCTGTCAGAGAGGCATATATAAATGCCAAAGTTTTACTGAAATGTTGGTTTTCTTTGATGCTTTGCACGTTTGGTTAGAGTTCACAGGTCCACATGTATGCATGTTTTGATTAAGAATGAATAATATCCATGACAATTGGCAGGCGTCGAAAGAGTTAAGATTTTCCAAAATTGGTAGGGAGATTAACCAAAACATCATTGCCCTAAAAATCTTTCACAGATTCCTGTTGCTCGGGAAGGATGTCAGATAGTTCGAACTGCTTTTCACTGGTTCAAACACTAATTTCCCACTGATTTGTTCGTGATCGCTTTCTTGTTTATTTTGTGTGTCTGATATTCATCAAGAGTACTATGGTTCCATGAGATCCAGTCGATCAATCATGGTGTACGAAAGAACGGCCATATGCAAGAGCCAATAGGTAAAGTCTGCGTCAAGCCTACTAGTGGCTCATACCGCCAGAGCTTATCCCGGTTTCCGTAGCATTAAGCGACTAGGAGTATTTCTACTCCCCCCTGGATGGGATGCTAGTCCATCGCAGGGTTACCCCCAGCAGTATTTCGCCGGTACCCATTTATACACCTGGGTGGAGAGAAGCACTATGAGAGTAAAGTGTCTTGCCTAAGAACACAACACAGTGACCCCGGCCAGGGCTCGAACCCGGACCGTTCGATCCGGAGTCCAGCGCACTAACCATTAGGCCACCACGCCTCCCACAAGAGCCAATAAGAGGTTATTATAGAAAACTCTGGTAACTTGCAGGGGGGCGGAACAAGCTTTTGGTTGCTGGTTCGTGGATGGACTATACCAGGGTTCAGTTCGTCTGCAATGCAGGCTAATCCCAGACTAAACTGCTTGAAAACCATACGCTCCCTGCTGGCACAGACAAAAAAGTTGGGAAGGTTGTGAACACATACCCGATAAGAGAGACTTTTAAATTCAATTTCAAAATCCCCATTCCTGTACTGTTGAAAGATCCCCTCGTTCCCCCATGTCAATGTTGGTCCCTCACTTTACAATCTTGTGTGTCTAAGGTCGCTTCTCACTCAACATTGAATAGGGAAGGGGAGAACAAAAGGGCTAAACTTCCCAACAATTTTGTCTGGGGTTGTATATATCTCATAAATGGGAGTGCCCACCCCCCCTGTTCCCAGAGCATAATGCATTAACAAATTCACATGAATCAAAATGAGAGGCTAGATTACCCAACCTAGTAACAAAATTTACCTTTCCCACATCCCCCAGTACATGGTGTGTTCAACAACAAAAAAATCAATAATTGTTGAAATGAAGAAATAAGACTTTAATTGTCATGTCTAGAGTCCAACCCTTTGTATGTTGTTTTCCAGTAGGTGGGGACAGGAGGGTGGGAGCCTGGGAAAAAAGGGGGCTGGAGGCTGGAGAAGGGAGGATGTGAAGTGGGAGTCCCAAGGGGGCGGGAGCTGGGAGGAATTGAGAAAACATTTGCAACATTTTGTTATATTTCACAATAGAAATGGGACAAAGAAAAGCGAACTGCTACACAAAGGGATGGGAACCAGGGCTTTGGCCAGTATCCTTTGAACATGGTGATTTTGCAGCAAACTTGATAATTCATGGGGGCAGAACTAACCAATTGTGACAATCAGGCCATTGAAAATTGTCCACCTTAATTTGCCTGCAGCCAGATGGCAAGAGATGCGTGGTCCAAGTGGGAGAAAGTGGACAAAATTTGGGACTGTGTAGGTCTTAATAGCCATAGAAATTGCCTGCCTTTTATTCCTCTTCTGGTTTTGTTGTGGGTGACATGGCAAGCAAGAACCAAACCAGGCCACTTCATCTGTAATTTATTACAGCAGTCTTTAAACCCATGGGCAGTCTCACCAAAATTAAGTGCTGCTTGAAAATCCAAAGAAGGTGTTGGTATTAATTAGAAATCTACTTACAGTTGCCTAACCTTGCTAAAATGCATTGTACTAGTCACGAAAGTTGTTTAAAACTGTTGTGGCTACGGATGAGTTGGAAAGTAGTGGTCTAAGACTTGATGTTTTCAAGTTTGACAGTGTTACATGGAGAAAAATCACTAAAAAACCATTGTTTTTGGTTTGTTCACATCCTAGAGAGTGAATTTACACCTTTTTGCTGTTGAAAAGGTTATTTTGTTGATCAGTGAGCGCACCTTTATAATTCTAGCATACTTTACACAAAAACCAGGAAGGCCTCTTGTGATATAGGCTCGATTACCAGCCGCTGTTCGGGGAATGAGCCCGCACTCCTCCTTATCGGGGAGGAAAGACCGAACACGAGAGGATGGCAGAAATCGAGCCAACTTGTGATACTGCCCCTTAAATCATGGACCTGGCATCATATTGTCAAATGAAAAGATTTACTATTTACAGCAAAACCCATAAAACCTGTGAATACATAAAATTATTTCTCGAATGTTTACTCATTGTTTTGTGGCAAATCCATAAATCCGTCATTTAAAGGTTACTTTGTTGATCAGTGAGTACAGCTTTATAATTCTAGCATAGTTCATGATAGTGCCACTTTAATACCCAGAGGTCATAATTTTAATTGCAGGGACAATGACTGCCATCTTGGATGATGCAACTGTGATTCGTGCATGCTAAATGCGGCACATTGCTATACACAGGCAAAATGAACACACATGCAAAAACCTGACCAAGATGGAACAAAGTGTTTCCTATGTAATGATAATACTCCCCACGAAAACACCAGATTAAGAGCCCCGATGTGCTTCTTTTTCTCTTCAGGGGAAGGGGAGGGGGTGATTTTTACCTTGACTTGTGTATCACATTATTCTTTTGCAAATAATAGTGACAGTAGAATTCTACTTTCCTCTTGTGCTTGCAGGACTGGGAATAACATTGCCCCCTGATGGCTAAAGATTATACCAAGTGCAGCATGAGTTTCACTCAAACTGGTAATCAGGAAGAACATACATCAAGTCAAACACATTCCTCAGATGGAGAATCATTGAAATGCAAAGATTGTGGCAAGAGTTTTCATTATATAGGGCAGCTCAAAAAGCATGAAAGAGTGCACACAGGAGAAAAGCCTTTTGAATGTAACCATTGTGGCAAGTGTTTTAAGCATAGAAGCCATGTAAAGTACCATGCAAGAATACACACAGGAGAGAAGCCTTTTCAATGCAGCGAGTGTGGCAAGCGCTTCAGTCATACAGGGAGTCTCACACGGCATACCAAAACACATCAGACAGAAGATCAAGGGAAGCCTTTTGAATGTAATTGGTGTGGCAAGTGTTTTAATCAGGCAGGAAACTTAAAGCAACATAAAAGAACGCACACAGGAGAGAAGCCTTTTGAATGTAACCAGTGTGGCAAGTCTTTTAATCGGGTAGCAAATTTAAATATACATAAAAGAATTCACTCAGGAGAGAAGCCTTTTGAATGTGACCAGTGTGGCAAGTGTTTTAATCGGGAAGCAAATTTAAATATACATAAAAGAACTCACTCAGGAGAGAAGCCTTTTGAATGTAAACAGTGTGGCAAGTGTTTTAATCAGGCAGGAAACTTAAAGCAACATAAAAGAACGCACACAGGAGAGAAGCCTTTTGAATGTAACCAGTGTGGCAAGTGTTTTAATCGGGTAGCAAATTTAAATATACATAAAAGAACTCACTCAGGAGAGAAGCCTTTTGAATGTGACCAGTGTGGCAAGCGCTTTGCGCGTAGTGATCATGTAAAGCTACATAAAAGAATGCACACAGGAGAGAAGCCTGTTGAATGTAACCAGTGTGGCAAATGTTTTACGTCAGCAGGATATTTAAAGCAACATAGACAAGAGATGCACAAAAATGACAAGCCTTTTGAAGACAATCAGCATGGCCAGAAAAAGGATCTAAAGCAACAAAAAGCAACATGCAGCACAGGAGCCACATGTGGGAATGAGAAGCAGGACAATGTGTTCAGCATCGCTGATCTTTTAGGCAACCTGAAAGATATCAAACAGGAGTAAAGCATAACATTACTGTGAGCCATCTCACCATTACTTTCAATTGGTAGAACACATTCTTAACCCATCATTCATCTTTATCGGATTCTCCCCTGTACAGTTCTTTCCCTGGTTGGGATGGTAGTCCCATCAGAAGTTTAACAGTGCTCCCAGCCATATAATTAGTATTATACCTACCTCTAAATAATTTGTATTTTTAATCAAAGAAAAAGCGGGCTGCGGACTCTTTTGTAATTTTCGAGGATATGTCCGTCAGTCCAGCAACGGAGAAGCTAGATTGGCCAATTTAAATTGTGCGCGCGGAATGCCATCAAGGATAGACTGCGAGCAGTCGGTTTTTGTTCGCGAAAATCCTACGAGCGACAAGAAAAGCCGAAAATATGCAAATGAGGGGAAGGAACGAAGGGAGAATAAGGCGAGACCGCGCTTCTCGCGGCTCGCTTTGCGCTTCGATCGCGAGCGATTTTATTATCCCGTAGCACGCTAGGCCGGAAAAGAAAGAGACTGCTCGCAGTCTACATCAAGGATCTCACGATCAGCTGCCGTTCTATTTGCACACGCGCTGCTTTAGCTCGTTATAAACTTTGCTCCAAGCCATTAAAACAATACTTTGTTTTGACTTAAATTATTTCTTAAACAAATGACACTTACAAAACCACGTCGGGCATGGAAACGATAGTAACGATGGAAACGCTTGTTTTGGTAACCCGCATGAAACGAAAGAAACGGGTGAACCATGCGAGCGCATTTTGCTCCAGAGAAACCAAACGAACCAAATGCACCACACGTTGTGAACGTTATAAACTGAAGATTTCTTACCAGAATCTGTTCTTATGTTAACGGAAGTGAATGAGAATCGGGCACGGTCACAACGCAATTTCCGTGTTTACTCCTCTGTCATGTGGTAAACGTAAATTGAAAAGGTACTCTTTGATAAGACATATAACTGATCTTTTCTAGTAATGATATACCACGAGGCTTGCGAAGAAATGAGAAAATTGCAAACAAAGTGTAAATACTTTGAACATCTTCACTGGCACGATAGGCACGAATCTTGCCTCGTTTTAATGTTATTATAGTTCCAGCGTTATCGCACGTGGTTATCATTCATTCCAAATCCCCAGGGTATTTTATATGCTATTTATTTGGCCTGTTTCTGTCTCTTTTCGCCGTTAATTACGCTTCAGGCCAATTTCGCGTGGTTTTACCCGCCCTCCTCCCCTTCGGCGACGAATGTTGCCTATAAATCGAGCCGCTCATTGCCCGGCAAAACTATTTTTCCCGTAACTTAATCACATTCGGTTGATTAGTGGCTATTGTGCCAGTGAAGATGTGGGCAAATTCGCGCGTGACAGGGCATGGCGTGCGCTTAGCCTTTATTATTTTGCTCAATATTCACGCATTGCATGTGTCATGTTATAAAACCCATGCATGCTTGCCAGGAGCCCGCGTTCATTTCGTAACAAGGACAACAAATGCTTTCTAGGTTGTTTTTAAACAATTCAAAGAGGAAAATGCTCGCACGAAATGCTCTTGACATAGCTGTAATTATCTCATCACTCATTGCTTCACTACGTTTCACACTTGTAGACATTTTGAAAATTTTATCGTCAAGTTATGCATTGGTTAGCGGAATTACAAACAAAGGACCAAAGGAACGACCGACCGACCGACCGACCGACCGACCGACCGAGTGATTCGCGCTCGCTAACTTAACTCCTATTTTTGCATTCTGTGAAACAGTCGTAAAAAGGAGTTATCCCTCCCTCCCTACACACCAAAAATAAATGTCTAATAAGATATATGTACTTGCACCTTGTCTGTTACTGTGTATATTTCATGTAGTTCTTGAATTTATTCATTTTCGACTTTTTTGCGTCTATGCAAAACAGGAGTATTTATGTGGAGGAATATTGATGGTCGGTCAGTCGAAAACCTACGTTTGTAATTCCGCTGACCATTACGTTATTCACGCAATATATCAAACAGAATTTAATTTTCAAGAGCTTATACAACGCTTACGCTAAACACGGAAGAAACAAATCAATGATAGCGAGCAGAGTATTAGTTAAGTTTGATAATACATTACAGGTTAGAAATCGCTCGCACCTCGTGCACGTGGCATAAGAAGCGTCATTATTCTTGCAATGGTTTTACTAATTCCAAAAATAAACTAAAAGCGCTTGAATGACACACGAGAAAAATAATTATACATCCATACAGCCGGTTCCCTTAACTGATAAAAGCGTGAAGGAAAATCGGTCGGAAGAGATTCCGCAAGTGTCACGCCAAAACACCAGAAACTACGGGAGTCACGTTAGGTCTGTCTTCTTGATCGAAATAGACACTGTCTGCGACGCAGGCTAGACCGTGTTGCGGTTTGGTAAATAATCTCCATTTAATTATATAATTCATTCATTTTCCGAGTTTAATGGCTAGACCGTGGTTTAATGGTTTAATGGCTAGACCGTGTTGCGGTTTGGTAAATAATCCCCATTTAATTATATAATTCATTTAAAGCCAGGGGAGTGCACGTGGTTTCAGCTATGTTTTGTCAGTAACAATTTTAGACTCCCAACTATATATACATATTTATTTTACCTCTATTAAACCGCCACCTACATAGATGACAATGCAATATTTGATCCACAACGATAAGTATTGCATGTCATTTTTTTTTTTAAGAAGAGTATTGATTTAGCTATAGTCCAGCAGATTTGTCCAAGAATTGTGGGATTTATGATAAAAGCACCAAATTTGGCACAGAGATAGAGAATTACCTAGTTAACAATATTACCTGGGATCTATCCCATAATTGTATTTAATACGGACTTAAGGTGGCTCACTGGACTTTTAGCATGGGAACGAGGCCGGGTGAATTATTTGCTTATTTCCAGCAAAGTGGAACTACATATCATAAAAAAATAGCTAATTTAACAAAATAGTGAATTACGAAATACATTCTGAAACATTAGTGGCCTTAGTGTGCAGCCACGAGACAAACCACGTGACCAAATGTGATTGTTTTAATACCATTCGATGGAAGATACAGTAATCTTCAATATTTAATAATTATTTGGCCAAATTTACTCACAGAACCTAAAAAATAGTAACATTTACAGAAATCGAGAGTTACGCGGTTAAGTTATGTTTAAATTTGTAAAAATGCAAGTGATATGCTGATTTGCTCGTTTGCATTCCTCATTCTGTTCATTCTTGGTCGTAAAGACCAGCGCAATTGCACAAAGATGCGCTTGGCAGTTCGGCTTTAACCCATTTGTACCGTCCTGCACAACCTCTCTCACTTTTGCAACCTCACTTCAATAGCTCATGACAGTTCTGTTCAGATGCGGGGAGAATTGTCATCCATAAGGTGCAGAGGCATGTATATCGTTAGCGGCATAACCCGCGTGCTTTATGGAGCTATAATTAACTCGAACTGACCAGGGCGCTAAAGACCAATCATAGCGCGCACAATTTCTCAAGCATTTTATAAACCGAGATAAAGAAGAGGGGAATCTCTGGTTCCCATGACCGTATAATTCTTCTAAGTTACCATCCCTGACCTAACTTGAAACGTAAAGGCGTGAAACAGAGGTGTCTTGAGTTCATCGTTATACTTCTCTCTAATAGCAGGAGGATGGCTGAATAGAAGCAACTTGCAATCGTTTTTGGAGTTTATCAAACAGTGGTGTTGTTCTCTCCTGCAGCCTTTTTGTAACATACTGTTGATACTGCTCGTTGCCTAGTATATACTGTTGCTCTACAGTGGAAGCCATGATATCACAGGTGTCTAACACAAACAAACCTCTGGTCCGGTAGATGAAGGGGTTTCCCATTTCTTCAGTGGTGCTAAGTATTACTTTCCACCTGCTTCTGGAAAGTGTTGGACCCCTCTCTTGATGAGTACCTTGCTCTTCGTGTTGCGATAAGACCTCACTATTTCCTGATACAACTCGAAATTGTTTATTATTCTGGACGTAATCGCTCGCCTTACCAGTGAGGTCGACTTGTGGCAAGTCTAGAGGCGGCGCAGAAATAAAATCGTAAAGTATGCTAATTTTGATCACATTGGCAAACCACCGTCACCGTTATGGTTTCCCAGATTTTAACTTGGTGAATTATTAGTGCGTTTGATAGATCGTTGGTCAAGGTCTAGATTCCATCCAGCGAAGCAACTAAATTGAACTCTTTGTAAACCAATAGCTCCATTGTCGCCTTTGCCGGACGATCTTGCCATTTTGCTCATCTGCTTGATCAGTGGGAATCGAGAAAATGCATGGTTGGTTCTATTCACCATAGAATGACCCTTTCTGAACTCTGATTTTTTTCAGGCTTCTTTATTCCAATTGCTTAAATTGAAAATTCACTGCGAAGATCACATATCACCTTCATATATATCTGCAGTTCATATATGAATCATTTCATATACATTATATCATTTCACTCCTTTCACGGGAAAATATGAACTCACAATTGACCTCGCTCCCAATGTGTGGCTTCATGTAGCTCAGTTGGTAGAGCATCGCACCGGTATCGCGGAGGTCACGGGTTCGAATCCCGTTGAAGCCCTGATTTTTTTCAGGCTTCTTTATTCCAATTGCTTAAATTGGAAATTCACTGCGAAGATCACATATCACCTTCATAAACATCATTGCAGTCCCAGCAGCCAGCTTTGTAAATGACTTTAGATCGCTGAGAACGATTAAGGCGGTCTTTGTACGGAAAGAAGGATTTGATGCGGCGTGTGTTCTGAAAGATGATCTTGAGGTTGACGAAAGAATAGAAGTTGGATACACAGGATTTCAGACGTTTAGTGATTTGGACGTTGGGGAGACCTAAGTAGGGTAACAGGATTATGACATCTTTTTTAGGGACTGTCGCAACAGGGGTGTCTGGCTTGTTTTTATGTCTGTTCAAAACATCGTTGAACTGTATTGCTTCGTTGGTTACATAGTTAAAGATACATAAATCATTATAAATCATTGTTTTGAACATGGGAATAGGGTAATTCTGTTAAGTCACTTCGTGAATAGTACAAAGGTCTATTTTAACGCAACAGCAGCGTTTTTTTCGTTATGCATTAATGCTTGAGTCGCAATTTTGGGGCGACGTTGAAGTCTCATATCTTCGACGCCGTGCGAAAATATTATCGTCGTATTTGTTCTTCGTTTCTCCGTCCAATATGAAATAGACGAAATCACGTTACTTGTATCAGTTGTATTGTATATATTTATACCCAACTATCTATCAACATCAGTATAGTACCGTCGTCTGAAAGTTCAATTAGTCTTGTCACCATATTGCACGTGAAATCACGAGGCTTGCAGCCTAATCGACTGTTAGGTCTTAACGATAAAAGCAAAGCGACTATATTTGATAATTCTCAACTGTTGATGGACTGTGGCTCATAAAAAAAAAAACAGGACTGCGGCTGCTAGACGTGAAAAAACCTACCTCGTTTCCATGCGAAAGATCCAGTGAGCCACCTTAGACGCATGATAACTACAATTATGGGATAGATCCCAGGTGGGTCCATAGCTAATATTAGTTCGGTTGGTACTTTTTTCGACTATTTTGCTTGGTTACCAAGGAAAATGGTAAGAATTGGGATGATCGGGGCACTCTCTGACCCACATTTTTGTATACTCTCAAGGGACTGTTTTAATTTGTCAAGGGAATACTTTTCGCTGTGGGCGATAAAAACGTCACCGGATAGGAATGCGTCAGCACTTCTCGATCCCGAAGTTATTTTCACGCGTCGCTCGTCATTTAACCTGTCTAGCCTTTTGGAAACTACAGGTAGGTATTTTTCAAAAATCTGTGCTGTTCATCGATTGAGTCGCTTAGTTTTGCATGCTTAAAAGCTGCTGCGAATCTTCATTGTCAGAGGATATTGGCCAATGCTATTTTCTATTGTTACAAGTCTATTGTTTGTCGTCTTCATTGAAAGAAGTATTTTAAGCTCGTCACGCAATCTTTTGTTTTGAACACAATTCACGGACTTGATCACGACTTAATGCAGCTTCTCAAGACTTCAGACAGGAAAATGGTAATGTACAATATTGCTTCGAACTTAAATGGAACTTAACTGGAATTTTTAGAAGGATCGGTAAAGCCACTTAGTGAAAAATTGACTGCAAAAAGCCGTCGGGCTAAAATTAAACTTACGCTTTAGCGTGAATAATGAAGGATCTCACGGCTTCAAAAATATGCAGAATTTTGAAGCTTTGATACATTAGTAGCTACATCTTTAAGTGAGAATTAATATAAAACAAAACTTCCTTCAAGTTTCTTTCATTTGCCCAGTTAACGTTTGGAATTTTAGGCTTCTGAAGCGTATTGATTTGAAAAGCACATGGTGACATCTGATATGCAGCGTGCGGCCGACTTACCATCGCGTTGTTGTTTATTTAATAATTGTGTTCAGTTTACGACCTTTTACACGCAAAGATTCACTACAGTACTTCGGAAAATGCAAAAAAGTATTTTTTTGTTATTAGTTATAGTGATGGATAGTATAAAAAGCAATGTGAGTGTTTATTTTTGTGGAAGGAATTCAGTAGTTGTCCGCTATCTGACGGCACCATGATTCGCAAATTATTATCCCCAGTTACCGCTTTTCTGTACCAAGATAATACCGCTGGTGGTTAAATAAATGTCAGTGACAGTTGTACAGAATGAAAGCCTACCTTTCACCAGAGTGTTTTGAACTAGCGTTATATTTTGTAGAAAGAGTTCGTGTTTTTGCGAGTTGTTAAAATGACGCGCGGAGGTGAAGAAATTTTTTCACCGTCTTCAATTTTGGTTTGGGATCAATTTATCAAGGTTGATAATTAACATTTAGAATCATGAATTGTTCTTTCAGCGTGTCTAGTTGTAATAAAAGTTTACTTCAGAAAGGAATTATTTGTCTGAATTTAGTACGCATATGGTATATTTTTTTCCACTCGCACGTTTATGTTAAATGCCGTTAAAGAGCCAGGAATGTTTGACGGGGTGGGTGCTCGCTAATAAAAGCCTTCTAGACTGGGAGTCAATGGGTTAATGCATCGCAAATCGCTTTCAATAGTAACATTTCCCCAACGCATACTCTATGCAAAATAGGCGAATCTCGAAGAGATCTTTGATCTATCTTTGTGCCAAATTTGATGCCTTTACCATAAATTCCACAATTCGGCCATATTTTTGCACCAATCTGCCGGACTACTAGAAGTTTGTTGTTTGTTTGTTCTGAAGTTTGCTCAAAAAATACGAGAGCAAGTGGAGCCTTATGTTTGCATAATTTCTTGTGCTTTTTACAGAGGGGCAGGGGGGTATGAAAGAAACTTTTGGAAATTCTGGAGGGGGGGAGGGGAATTATCCCAGTGAGTTGTGATGTTAAACGAATACAAAGACGGTGGACTAAAAATGTTAGATATCCAATCCTTCAATTGCGCTCTGAAAACCAAATGGGTACAGAAGTACCTCGATGACAGCAACCATGCAAAATGGAAACTTTTTTTGAGTATTTTATTAAGAAACATGACGGCAAATTACTTCTGACTGGTAACTTAAACCAAGCGGATGTAGCTGGTTTAAATATTCAAGATACTTTTACTAAAGAGGTAATCGAAATTTGGTCAAACCTAAATTATGAAGAAAACCCAACACACAGTGGAAATTCGCCGATTTTGGTACAATTCTCTTATAAGGATTGCAAACCAACCCATCTTCTACCAAAATTGGTCCCGTGCGGGTGTTAATCAAGTCAAAGACTTTTTAGATCATAAATCTAAGTTTTTAAAGTATAACGATTTTAAATCTCGTTATAAAGTTAAGACCACCTTTCTAACGTACTTCGATGTTGTGTCCGCCCTGACAAAATTGAAAAAGCCTCTTCAGGATCAAGTTACGATGAATTCCACAAATCAGCCAACTTGTGGTCAAAAGCTAACATCGTCTTCAAACATTTGTAAAGAAGCTTACCAATTAATCATTAAAAGAATCACTTCAACACCTACTATAAGCCAGAGAAAATGGATAACAGACTGTGAAAACTACCAAAGCTCGATAGAATGGGATAAATCGTATATTCTGCCCTCTTTTTGCACCATGCAAAGAAACTAAACTTCAAACCTTCCAATTCAAACTCCTACACAGAAGAATTGCTACGAACAACTTCCTTTATAAAATAGGTGTTTCTCTAACGGACTCCTGTACCTTCTGTGAACGAGACACAGAAACCCTGATCCACCTCTTCTGGGAATGTGAATTTGTTCAAAAGTTTTGGCAAAACGTACAATACTGGTTGATATACAGCATCAGGTTAAGCCGCAAGACTTCTCCTTGACCCTACCTACCTGCCTGGGATTAGTCGATGATACTGAGGATACACTTTTACATCATGCACTTCTAATTGGCACTGAGATATCATATCTACTTTTCGAAAGTAAAGAAAACCCTGCCGAATTTACATGTATTTTCGCAAACGTTCTTAAAGTGCCAAGAAATTGAAAAATGTTTTGCCTATAAGACGAAGTCTGTTAAGAGATACAACTGAAAATGGGACCGTTTCAAATGAACCGTGACTTTAGTGTACTTGTTTTAATATAATCCTCTATCGCTACTTAATCTTCGCTTTAACTGCACTCTTCTTCCAAGACCTCTACATTAGGATTGCGGCCCCCCTCTTCTTTTTTTTCTCTCTCTTTTTTTTGTTTGTTTCTGTTTGTTGTTCTTTTTTTTCCCCTTAGCCTTTTCAATTTCTGTTTCATTTTTTCAGTTTTTTTTCTTCGTCCTTACTTTTATTTTATTCGTGTATTTAATGTGCATGTCTCTGTAATTAGTAATATAAGTAGTATAAGTACAGTACTGTAAGTTTAATTAATGTAATGTAGTTTGCAAGTAGTTTTTTTCTGATTAATGCCTTGTACGTAGTGTAAGTGTCGTATTGTAAATAGTTAACTTAATGCATTGTAAGTAGTGTAATTAGTGTACTGTAAATATGTGTCGCATTGTTAACAGCTCAATAAAAAAAAAAGAAAAAAAAAGAAAGTTTTTGCATATTTTTAAATTACCGTGCATTTAAAAATGCACGGTAATTGTAAATCAGTGCAGTGTCAATTTTATTTACGTTTACAAAAGCAGGTACATTTGCGATGAAAGGCCATTTCTCCGGAATTTCCTGACGATTTAGATCAAGGGAACTCTCTTGGGAAGCATTTACTAAGTGATGAACAGAGAAATTGCATCAAAAAGTGGACGTATTTCCAAAATTTAGCCTGCGTGGCAGGCGTAAAAAAGGGACAGCTACGCAGGCTACCAAAATTTAACTCTCCTTAGTCTTTCGCGAGTGTTTGCCACATCGCAAAACGTAAATTCGACGCCTTGTACGTAATCGATGCGAAGAAATATCGACTGCAATTTCGCAAACCTCATTGGTCACAAACAGATCGGACTCATCAATAAAAGATCAATTGTTGCGTCCGCGTCCTATCGGCATTACGTTAGGCTCGATAGTCGAGCCTAGCGTCACGTCGGCTTTCCGACAGCAGCATTGACAAATAGGTTTCGCTTCTACGAAGCTGAAACCACAAAAAAAAATCGTAGGCACATAGGGCCCTTTGACTTTTTAACCGCGCGGTCATGGGCCGAGCGCGGTTCTTGCTCTGCACGGGATTTTTTTTTTAACCGCGCGGCCATGGGCCGAGCGCGGTTCTTGCTTTACACGGGATTTATTATTATTAACCGCGCGGCTATGGGCCGAGCGCGGTTCTTGCTTTACACGGGATTTATTATTATTATTTTTTTAACCGCGCGGCCATGGGCCGAGCGCGGTTCTTGCTTTGCACGGGATTTATTATTTTTATTAACCGCGCGGCCATGGGCCGAGCGCGGTTCTTGCTTTGCACGGGATTTATTATTTTTATTATTATTTTTAACCGCGCGGCCATGGGCCGAGCGCGGTTCTTGCTTTGCACGAGATTTATTAACCGCGCGGCCATGGGCCGAGCGCGGTTCTTGCTCTGCACGGGATTTAATTTTTTTCGTTTTTTTGTCGGTGACCAGACCCAAACCTCCCCTCGGCCAAATCACGATCGGGACTGAATCACGCAACCTGGGATGTTTACTCGCCAAAAGCTGTTGGAACAATGATGTACGGGAAATGTTACGGATAATGTTTTCTTTCTTGTGAATAAAGTATATTTTCTTTTGGTTTTATCGAAGCGTTCGATTCAAAGCGAATGTTGAATACACTGAAAAAGGTATTATGTCAGCCATGGAATGCGCTGATGTTGCAGGTTTCACTTTCGTTAGTGACAAATAACATTTTTTTCATTTGCATGTTTATGTCGGCAGAAGCGACGGTCATTAATTTAATTTGTTTCTTCTTCTGTGAGTATTTCTTGTGGGTTTAGGCAATCGAAGTGAATTCTTTCACTATTTCCTTGAAGTGAGTTCAAATATTTAAAAGGAAATGAAATATTTGCTTAAGTAAACAATTGAGCGTGCCCGAACGTGCAGGGTTACGTCATTAGAAGGGAAAAAACCCCAAGCTAAAGATAGCCGGGCACAACGTAAACCTCGGATTGTGTGACTAACGTGACTACTTTGCTAATCCTTTACTCATAATTCAAACGGATTAAATTTAACCGTGACTTTTGAGAAAGAAAGCTATTAATTAGCCAAAAATATAAGCGCGGTTTTAAGTTGCTATAGCAACTTCTTTTTTTTCGTCGTTTTTTTTTGTCGGTGACCAGACGCAAACCTCCACTCGGCCAAATCGCGATTGGAGCTTTGAAATCACGCAACCTGTGATGTTTATTCGCCAAACGCAGTAGAAATATTAATGTACCGAAAATGTTGCGGATATTGTTTTCTTTATTGTGTATAAAGTATATTTTATTTTGGTTTTATCGAAGCGTTGGATTCAAAGCGAATGTTGAATACACTGAAAAAGGTATTAGGTCACCCATGGAATGCGCTGATGTTGCAGGTTTCACTTTCGTTAGGTGACAAACAACATTGTGTTTCATTTGCATGTTTATGTCGGCAGAAGCGACGGTCATTAATTTAATTTGTTTCCTCTTCTGCAAGTATTTCTTGTGGGTTTAGGCAATCGAAGTGAATTCTTTGGCTATTTCGTTGAAGTGAGTTCAAATATTTGAAAGGAAATGAAATATTTGCTTAAGTAAACAATTGAGCGTGCCCGAACGTGCAGGGGTTACGTCATTATAAGGGAAAAACCCCTAAGCTAAATGCAAACAGATTAAATTTAACCGTGACTTTTGAGAAAGAAAGCTGTTAATGAGCCAAAAATATAAGCGCGGTTTTAAGTTGCTATAGCAACTTCTTGTTATTATTATTATTTTTTTTTTGTATTTTTTTTGTCGGTGACCAGACGCAAACCTCCACTCGGCCAAATCGTGATCGGGACTGAATCACGTAATCTGTGATGTTTATTCGCCAAAAGCTGTACTGTTGAAACATGAATGTACGGAAAATGTTGCGGATATTGTTTTCTTTTTTGTGTATAAAGTATATTTTCTTTTGGTTTTATCGAAGCGTTCGATTCAAAGCGAATGTTGAATACACTGAAAAAGGTATTACATCAGCCATGGAATGCGCTGATGTTGCAGGTTTCACTTTCGTTACGCGACAAATAGCATTGTGTTTCATTTGCATGTTTATGTTGGCAAAAGCGACGGTCATTAATTTAATTTGTTTCCTCTTCTGCGAGTATTTCTTGTGGGTTTAGGCAATCGAAGTGAATTCTTTGGCTATTTCCTTGAAGTGAGTTCAAATATGTGAAAGGAAATGAAATATTTGCTTAAGTAAACAATTGAGCGTGCCCGAACGTGCAGGGGTTACGTCATTAGAAGGGAAAACCCCCCAAGCTAAAGATAGCCGGGACAACGTAAACCTCGGATTGTGTGACTAACGTGACTACTTTGCTTGTACTTTACTCATAATGCAAACAGATTAAATTTAATCGTGACTTTTGAGAAAGAAAGCTGTTAATTAGCCAAAAATATAAGCGCGGTTTTAAGTTGCTATAGCAACTTCTTCTTTTGTTTTTTTTTTGTATTTTTTTTGTCGGTGACCAGACCCAAACCTCAGCTCGGCAAAATCGTGATCGTGACTTTTAATCACGCAACCTGTGATGTTTATTCACCAAAAGCTGTTAAAACATTAATGTACGGAAAATGTTATGATATTGTTTTCTTTTTTGTGTAGAAAGCATATTTTCTTTTGGTTTATCGAAGCGTTGGACCCGAAGCTAAGATTAAATACACTTAAAAAGGTATTACGTCAGCCTTGGAATGCGCTGACGTTGCAGGTTTCACTTTCGTTACGTGACAAATAACATTGTGTTTGATTTGCATGTTTATGTCGGGAGAAGCGACGGTCATTAATTAACCGCGCGGCCATGGGCCGAGCGCGGTTCTTGCTCTGCACGGGATTTATTATTATTTTTCGTCGTTTTTTAACCGCGCGGCCATGGGCCGAGCGCGGTTCTTGCTCTGCACGGGATTTATTAGTCGTCGTAGCATTTTTTTTGTCGGTGACCAGACCCAAACCTCCACTCGGCCAAATCGTGATGTGACTTTTAATCACGCAACCTGTGATGTTTATTCACCAAAAGCTGTTAAAACATTAATGTACGGGAAATGTTATGGATATTGCTTTCTTTATTGTGTAGAAAATATATTTTCTTTTGGTTTTATGGAAGCGTTGGACTCGAAGCTAACATTAAATACAATAAAAGGTATTACGTCAGCCATGGAATGCGCTGATGTTGCAGGTTTCACTTTCGCTACGTGACAAATAACATTGTGTTTTCTTTGGAAGTTTATATCGGCAGAAGCGACGGTCATTAAGTTATTTGCACTTCTGCAAGTATTTCCTGTGGGTTTAGACAAATGAAGTGAATTCTTTATCTGTTTAATCGAAGCGAGTTCAGAGATTTGAAGGAAAATTAAATATTTGCAAAGGAGTAGTATACCGGGGATGACTAGACGAAATTATTCATGAATTCAACAGGCCGGAGTTAATGAGCTCTGAATAGCCAGAACTGGTTTAATGAGATGCATAGCACGTAGGTTCATGAACTGGTTTAATGAGATGGGTGTCACGTAGGTTCATGAAGTTATTTAATGAGATGCTTATCAAGTAGGTGTATGAGGGGGCCAATGGAAGTTTATTATTTATGCATGGTATTGTTTTGAGTATTTATTGTTGAATATTACATGAGTTTTTTAGGAGTGATGTATGTGTTGCAATGGAGTTAATGAGCCGCCCAACCATCCGGGTAGTGTCGCACTTATATAGAAGAAGAACAAAGGCATGACTGACAACCAATCAGGGAGCACGGTCAAACTTGTCAAACCAGTTTTGAATCCGGTACGATTTGATTATTCAAAATGGCGCACGTATCTTGTTTGGTAACTGGTTAAACCGGTTTTTTTTTGGAAAAGTCAACGTAATTATTCAAAATGACGGAATCAATAAAGTAAATACCACACGAAAAAAAATCTTTGTTTTGAATGAACGTTTATTGGATAAAGGCAAAGTTTACAATCTCAAACACACTTTGAATAAATATGAATTGTTAACTAAATGTTCAAGGATGAGATAATTCTCAGTGTTCAATGACTCCAATTTTCTGTAACGGCAAATTGTCTTTGCAGTTTGGGTCTTGGCGTGTAGCTGGGCTTGTCTTCTTTTGATGACATTTGTTTCTCGGGGAAATATGACGGAGATGGTATTTGAGTTTCTTCATTGACAGGTTGTTCGTCGGCCCATTGGAAGAATCTACACATTTCGTTTCTTCTTCTACAGGTAAAATAGGGCCGGAAAGGATTGTTTTGAGATCTTGAGACTCTTAACGTGGTAACATCCATGTGTCTGCAGTAAGGCAACTGTCCACCTTCAAATGCAATGTATCCTGGTATCACGCGATGTTGGTAAGCGTGAACATCCTCTTCGCGACAAAAGAAGGGACACAACTTCCAGTCTACACACCGAATGTAAGGTATACCAGAGGCAGGTCTGATCACTTCAAGATCTTTAAGGCAAAGTCCACACTTTGAGTAACTCATCTTGACATTGACTTGAAAGAATAAAATCATGGAGCCCTTATATAGTTTTCATTGATATTTCTGCCTAACCGGTTTTACACGTTTCACCGGTCAACCTCGTCAACTCCATTAAAAATCAGATCTAACCAGTACCAACAGGTTTTGCCAAACTGGTCAGGATATATGATGACTTCTTCATCCTTTGGAGAAATGTCGTCAATCCAGTCTTGATTTTCAGGTGCAATGAAATCCATTATATCCAGTAGATCGTGCCAGATCCAGTATGCAATTGTTTTCCATTTATCCAGGGATTCGCGTAAACATACCATCAGTTTTTGAATGTCTTGGATAACACTTAGTTCTTTTTCCTTAAGTTCGTTATACACCAAGAACGCTAGACAATTCCAGTAGGCTCGCTTCACCTTTTCATCACCGTCACAATCGTTGCAGTTATCGTAAACAATATTTGGAGCCATCGTGTAAAGCAAATGAGAATGAGCAGGAAGTCGCGTATTTTGTTTTTATATAGTCACTTAATAAAAACCGGTTTTTTTCAGGTTTAGTAAGGTTCCCAGTGCCTAAATGTTCAACAAATATTTATATCGTTGGTTTCAGCCGTTCGAGCATGAGCACCTGTGATCGGCCCAACTCTATGCTACTCAAGTAGCATTTGAATGCAACGAGTATACATCTAATTTTGGCAACTCGAAACTTTCGAATCATTGATATGAAAATCACAACTTGGTAATGTTTCTACAAAAGTGTATTTGAACGCGTTATGCTTTAGTCTTCATCATCATCTTCAGTTTTTTCTTTTGCAATTTCCTTTTTATAAAGCGAGCGTCTCCACAGATTCCTAATGGCCTCGACGTCCAGGTCCCAAACTGGACCGTTGATAACAATGTTTAAAAGTCTCAACTCGCGCACCCCATTAGCGTCATACAGCATGTTATAACTGAAAACTCCTTTCCAGTAATGGCTGTTTTTCACCTTGTCGGCCACATCAGTTCCGTAGTTTTCACCCAGTAAATAATACCACTGTTCCTTGACTTTGTCAAAATCCACTTCTCTGGCCATGCTAAGAACACGATGAATATCATCCATACAGTTACAGCCGACTCGTGGGCGATATGAAGGATGTTTGTAGACATTCTTTACAGCAATCATCCCATACGCTACCCATAACCAAATTTTGATCTCTCTATCCTTTGGCGTTAATCTTGTATCCTTCTTTAGTTCGATGTTTGGGTTGTTTTCGATAGTTAACAATTCGTCCGGCAACTGCTCGAGATAAAACATGTCTTGCATCCACATCTTACGTTCACAGGTAAGCAGCAACTGGTGTTTATGGTTTTGTTTGCTTGGCTTTTTAAAACAAGAATTTTGAATAACAATAGGGCAAGTTCAGGCAAGCTTTGCTTCGTCATACAAACGTGTTGGGACAAGTTAAAACAATGTGAAGTGATAATTACAGGGCAAGTTCAGGCAAGTTTTGCTACGTCATACAAACGTGATGGGGCAAGTGTGTCGAATGCAAAGAAGGTTAAGCAATTATCAAACAGGATACGTTTCAAACGATTTTAATGAAAAAAATAATATTTACATTGCATAAGTATTGAGCCATAACCAAAACGCGTGACATTCTGTCATAGGGCAGTGATGAATCGAATCATTGATATGAAAACCACAACTCGGTAATGGTTCTACAATAGTTTCTTTTAACGCATCATATTTCGGACACCCGTAGTGTTCTAAATCGACATGAGGAATGTCCAGTTTAAGCAACAAGTCTTGTTCAACATGACCTCCCTTGTATGTAACCACAGTTCTGTCCTTGGTTTTAGCCTTACTGTACAAGTCACGCATCACGTTCTCCAACAAGTAATACTCCTGTCCGTATTCCTCTCTTCTAGGCTGATAAGTTAACCCATGGACATTGTATTTGACATAAGACACTGTCTTTCTTTCTCTGATGTGTAGGTCGTTCCAATGTGTTTTCATGAAGAAGGCATGGCGTCCAAAATCTTCTTGCCAAGTATAATAACCCAATTCTCTACAGCGAAAAGTCTTATCCACAAAGAAACCTTCTAAATCGAGTATCATACACACTTTATCTTTCAAGCAGCAGCTCATTCTCTCTTCTTGTTCTTGGCTAGGACGCGTAATGTATTGATCTGTTGTCTCAAGTGGGGCTCTTTCTCTATTGTAGAGTAATGACCACGAATCTCTTGAGGGAAATCAATCTTATTATAGTCACTTAATAAAAACCGGTTTTTTCTGGTTTAGTAAGGTTCCCATTGTCTATTGCTGCGTAACCTTGCCACTAAGGGCGGTTTTGGTTTGTAACGTCGCTTTACAGTTTTGCGTTTGGAATCTGGAGGTGTTTCCATCATTATCGCGTGGGCAGATTCTTCAGGCAAAGCGGAAAGGGGTGTTTCCATTCTGACAGGAATTTTTGATTGTTTAGTACTCGCAGGTGTGGGTGGTAGTTGTCTTGGTGTTTTTCTCGGGCTCTCAACTTTAGGTGTGGAGGCATGCTTGTTTACACCTGGCGTTGTCTCTGTTGGAGGCGCTGGGTCTGATTTGGGTAGTACCACTGTAGGTTTAACACTCACTTCACGTTTCATCTGTTTTACTAATCCTCGATACCTTTGCAGAGCATGATCTAACAACAAAACTTTTTGATCTTCCGCCAAAGAGGAATCCATTATTTGTTTCATGTTTTGATCAAGCCGTGTTAAAGTTGTGAGTTGAGCAGGAGCCGTCAATCGATGTTCTGTCTCCATAGTTTGCAGTAAATGTTCAGGAACCATCAACATCTTCTGAACGTGCTTCATTTGAAAAAGTTACCCAGTAAATTCACAGCAAGAGGAGCAATCAAAGTGGCGAGAGCTGGTAGAAATTCTTCCTTCTGATCGAGCACGTGATTTTTCTGTTTTAAACTTGGTGTTTTGCAAGTCACATATACAGGAACTGTGATTTGTTCGACTTAAACAGTTTAAATGCTGAATAAGGTACCAAAATGCTACCTTTAAGGGGTTTAGAGCAAATAAGTTAACAGTTCTTTGGCTTCCGTACGATTTTACGTCTTTTCGTTGCTTTCCAGTGTTCTTTTCAATAGATACAAATGAAGGTCAATTGCTTGACTTTTGACTGTGTCTTGGCTCTTTGTACAATCCTGCTCTGCTCTGCTCTGCTCTGCTCTGCTCTGCTCTGCTCAGCTCAGCTCAACTCCGGTCTGCTCTTCTGTGCTCACTCTGCTCTGCTCAGCTCAGCTCAGCTCAGGTCTGCTCTTCTGTGCTCAGCTCAGCTCAGCTCACCTTAGCTCTGCTCTGATCTTCTCAGTTCAGCTCAGCTCAACTCAGTTCTGCTCTTCTCTGCTCAACTCTGCTCTTCTCAGCTCTGCTCTGCTCAGTTTCTCTAAAAGTTGATAGACTTTATTGTGAGATTTCTCGTTCATGTACTTCTTGTTCTTCTTCTTCATCTGAGGCATCGCTATAATCAATTTGCACTTGACTATCACAGCAGACAACTAAACAACACATCCTCTGGCACATTTCTTTAAAGGATAGGTTTGGAAGAGGGGGTTGGCATAGCCGACTTGTGATATTGCCCATGGTTAAACTGTAAATGATGACAAAATATGTTTTATCTGCTTTTTATAACCTGCAAAAGCATCCACCAGATAGAGGGATAATGCGTTGGGTATTTTTCGCATAGTGTTTTGTGAAATTCGTATTGTTCACTAAAAGACACGTTGCAGTAATCCATGTAGGCATAGAAACACAATAAACGACCATAGTTCATTGGTTCCAATTCTATGAGAAGAGATGACCATTGTTCAGGTGGTGTGCGACGGAATGCAATCAGAGAGAAATAGCGTTTAGCGTAGACACGTACTAGGTGGAAATACAATCTTTCCATGTTGACAGTTAAATGTGCTTTGAGTGATGTGTGACTTCCAACGTCCCTTATAACTATCCCCAACCTCTCTAACTGGCTATGATCACCAATCAGCGAAATCCGTAGGGGAAAGTGTTGTAACCGTGGATTACTCTCTTGTCGTACACAAGTTGATACTTCTTTTGCTGTTTCACTGTGTGTATTGATTTTGTTTTCGCATCACGTTTGATGAAATGAGGGTTTTCCAGGTAGACGACTTCTCCATTAGGAGTGTTTTTATCAATAGATATAATTTCCAGTGTTCTTATCAATAGATACAAATGAAGGTCAATTGCTTGACTTTTGACTGTGTCTTGGCTCTTTGTACAATCCTGCTGTGCTGTGCTGTGCTCTGCTCTGCTCTGCTCTGCTCTGCTCTGCTCTGCTCTGCTCTGCTCTGCTCTGCTCTGCTCTGCTCTGCTCTGCTCTGCTCTGCTCTGCTCTGCTCTGCTCTGCTCAGCTAAGGTTAGCCGCAGTTCTGCTCAGCTCAGGTCTGCTCTTCTGTGCTCAGCTCATCTCAGCTCAGCTTAGCTCTGCTCTGATCTTCTCAGCTCAGCTCAGCTTAGCTCTGCTCTGATCTTCTCAGTTCAGCTCTGCTCCTCTCTGCTCAGCTCTGCTCTTCTCAGCTCTGCTCTGCTCTGCTCAGCTCAGCTCAGCTCAGCTTAGCTCATCTCTGCTCTGTTCTGCTCAGTTCTGCTCAGCTCAGCCACAGTTCTGCTCAGCTCTGCTAAGCTCTGCCCTGCTCTGCACTGGTTATACAACTCTTTCCAATGTTGCACGCTTTGTCTTAAGTCGTCGACTCGACGTTCTAACTCGAATTTTGTAGTCAATTTTGCACTACAGTCCTTACACAATTCTCTCGTCTTTCCGTCTTGTTTTTCCTCTTTACAGTCGTTGCACATCAATTCCTTTCTTATCGTCCAATATTTACGTTTAAACTCTTCGTACTTCTTTTTCCATTGCTCTGCTGTTTCTTCAGCATCTTCAAGTTTGGCTGTTGTTTCGCGTAGCTCTTTTACTAGGTTTCGAATAACTTTATCCATTCTCTTCTGGAAAAAATGCAAGGTCACGTGGCAAGATAGGACGGCAGCGTAATTTTGATGCTCTTACGCCCAAGATGATAACTCTAGCTATCTTTTCGGTCTTTACACCTGTAGTGATGTCTCTCGATGTCTACAAACATTCTGCCTGCTGAAAAACACACACTCCTTATATACGTCTTGTCTCACACTGATTGGATACTCCATATAAAGTATTTTGCACGCTTTCTTTTGCTCACTCTACTCTGTTAAGCTCTGCTCTGCTCTGCCCCGGTCTGATTTTGTGCAACTGTTCTTCCTCTCGCCTCACTCTACCCTGCTTGCTCTGCTTGTTATGCTTTACCATGCTCTGTTCGGCTCAGCTCGCCCAGCTCGATTCCGGCTTCAGTCTACAGGTTTTATATTATATTTACTATTTATACACGGCCCCACAAGCTATATAGCTTTTTCTGCATCGTTTCTAAATAAAGGTTTTGATTGATTGACTTATTGGTTGCTTGGCTCAAGTCTTGACACAATTGGCACCCTGATGCTGAATTCCGAACCCGAAGACGAAACTACACTCGGAAAGTCATCACACACAATTTATTGTATTAACACTGTTTACAAAGAATAAAAAAAAACTAATTGAAACGATTCAACAGTACGGGAACTTGACAACTAACTAGTATCCTTAATTTGTAACTCTTAGTTGTAAAATGTTTCGCCGTTTTTATGTAATTTGACACATTACAGGTGGGACAGTTTTTCATTTACTTGTTTGGCCTTGTGCCTGTTTTCGTCTTCTTAACTGGTCTTGGGGTTGCGTATCAATGGATTTCGTGATATTTTCTCTTTATTCCTTGATAGGAAAATTCCTCATTCTCATTTTCAGCTAAAGTTTGTTTAGATACGTCCTCATATTCAACCAGCTTGTTCAATAAATATTTTCGTTTATTGACTGCTGCTTCTGCAGCCTCTACGAAGTCCATTTCGTCGTCGTCCATAAAACTACACAACGTTGCCATAACCTTTTTGTGCACTGGATCAGTTTTAAGAACACGATACCACTTTAAATAGTGTAGATACAAGAATCGTAGCCTCTTTCTGTATGTGGGAAGTAGTAAAGTTGATGCTTGAAACTCGGCATCCTCTTTTGACAAGCCCTGAGTTATGTATTGTTCTACTTGCTCCTGCCAGGATGAATTCAAATCGATAATGGCTTCCTCGCGCAGCTTATCCCAGGGATCAGTATCATCATTTTTATCATCATCAGTAGTAGTGCTTTCATTATCTTCATCACTACGATCTTCTTCTTCTTTTTCGCTTTCGTCGTCAGTATTCTCATCATCTTCATCATATTCTTCGTCCTGTTCATCGTCCTGGCGAAGGTTGTTTTCATATTCTTCATCATCGTTCCCTTGAGCAACTGTAGCCGGAGAGCCCTCATTCATTGCATATTGATTAGTCATCTCCACTTGTTCTTGCTCTAGACGTTTGCGGCAACCTTGCTTTTCGTGGCGGTCTCTGTTATATCTTCGACTAAATAATCTTTGACAGAACTGACAAAGATGCCCCATGTGTTCTAAGATGTTTACTCGACAATTGCCTTTCTTGAAATGAGTAAAGCAACATGCCTTGCCAATTTAAATAGTCGAGTAACTCAATGGCAGTTATGTTTCGTAAGCTCCTTGTGAGTAACAGGCAGGTTTTCTTTTGCATTTGCTCTCTGACTATTATTCTTTTACAATACTGTAAGACCTCAAACAGTACCAACTATAAACAAATGACACCTTGCAATGACAGTGCTTTGAGTAAACAATTTCACTTAGGAATGTAATCTGATTATTCTCTGAAATATTGGTAGATTAAGCTTTTTATCTTTGTTTTGTTATAAATGTATATGGCTATGTCTAAAAAATACAGTGATCTAATTTCTTTCCAAAAATACTCGTTACTTGCGATTGCTACCGTGACAAAAGTCGTTTAACGGATAAACGACTCGAGAAACAGACAATGACAGGCGAATAACGAATATTAAGGCGAACTGAAAAGGCGTGAAACAAAATGACAGACATTGTTTATACAAACAGTACACCGTGGAAGTCGTCAAAAATTCACCTGTTAATTCGCACGCCAAACGTTTTTTACAAATTCAAACTCAAAATTGATTTCCATTGAATATTTTAAGTGCATAACAAACCGAACGACGACACACTTATTGTAAATCAAAACGTGCTCGTTGAATAGTTTTTGTGCTCAAAAGTCCTTTTGTTTTAACCCTTTTGTTTTGTAATGCAAGCACGAAAATGGCTTTTGTTAAAGATTTATTGTACTATCGCAAACGCTTTAAATGTTACCCTACCGGAACCAAATTAAAAGTAAAAACCATTCATTTTGGGTCCTTTCAAACACTTTTGGAAGGTATCAACGGACGCTTTATAGTTGAAAAGCGAAAGTAAACTTTATAGAACAACTGAAAGGTAAAACCTTGTGACTCTTGTGTATGAAGTAGCCGACGCATTAACATGATAGATTAGGAAAAAAATTTCTTCCGCAATAACAATGTACGTAAATATTAGCAAAAACAAAACAATGCTTTATTAAACGTAGTGTTCTGTTTACGCTAACAAAATAACCGTTAAACTGAGTTCAACAAGAAAAACCTATTAGAGGAACATTACTTTATCACACACATTATGTTCTTATACGGTGTAGTTCAATTCAGAAAACCGTTGAGTATGGCCTAGTCGAAAATATTGGCCTTAAAGTAATATCCTGTGCCAATTATTTAGTAATCCTTTCTGTCAGGCTCAAACAATGCCGACATTTCGTTTTGTTTTATTGTTTTTTTTTTGTTGGTCTTATTGTAAATGCAAACTCACGTTTTGTATCGCCTTTAATAACTGAAGTTAATGCATGCTAAGCAACTGTAAATACACCAACGGTGGACAGTTGCCTTACTGCAGACACATGGATGTTGCCACGTTAAGAGTCTCAAGATCTCAAAACAATCCTTTCCGGCCCTATTTTACCTGTAGAAGAAGAAACGAAATGTGTAGATTCTTCCAATGGGCCGACGAACAACCTGTCAATGAAGAAACTCAAATACCATCTCCGTCATATTTCCCCGAGAAACAAATGTCATCAAAAGAAGACAAGCCCAGCTACACGCCAAGACCCAAACTGCAAAGACAATTTGCCGTTACAGAAAATTGGAGTCATTGAACACTGAGAATTATCTCATCCTTGAACATTTAGTTAACAATTCATATTTATTCAAAGTGTGTTTGAGATTGTAAACTTTGCCTTTATCCAATAAACGTTCATTCAAAACAAAGATTTTTTTTCGTGTGGTATTTACTTTATTGATTCCGTCCTTTTGAATAATTACGTTGACTTTTCCAAAAAAAAACCGGTTTAACCAGTTACCAAACAAGATACGTGCGCCATTTTGAATAATCAAATCGTACCGGATTCAAAACCGGTTTGACAAGTTTGACCGTGCTCCCTGATTGGTTGTCAGTCATGCCTTTGTTCTTCTTCTATATAAGTGCGACACTACCCGGATGGTTGGGCGGCTCATTAACTCCATTGCAACACATACATCACTCCTAAAAAACTCATGTAATATTCAACAATAAATACTCAAAACAATACCATGCATAAATAATAAACTTCCATTGGCCCCCTCATACACCTACTTGATAAGCATCTCATTAAATAACTTCATGAACCTACGTGACACCCATCTCATTAAACCAGTTCATGAACCTACGTGCTATGCATCTCATTAAACCAGTTCTGGCTATTCAGAGCTCATTAACTCCGGCCTGTTGAATTCATGAATAATTTCGTCTAGTCATCCCCGGTATACTACTCAAAGGTAAACAATTGAGCGTGCCTGAACGTGCAGGGGTTACGTCATTAGTAGGGAAAAAACCAACAAGCTAAAGATAGCCGGGGATAACGTAAACTTCAGATGGTGTGACTCGCGTGACTACTTTGCTAGTCCTTCACTCATAGTACAAACAAATTGAAACATGAATGTACGGAAAATGTTGCGGATATATTTCTTTTATTGTGTGTAAAATATATTTTCTTTTGGTTTTATGGAAGGGTTGGATTCGAAGCGAATATTGAATACTCTAAAACAGGGTATTACCTCAGCCACGGAATGCGCTGACGTTGCAGCTTTCACTTCCGTTAAGTGACAAATAATATTCTGCTTACTTTGCAAGCTTATTTCGCCAGAAGAAATGGTCGTTAATTAGTTGGAAATTTTGCGAGTATTTCTCCTGGGTTTAGGCAATTGAAGTGAATTCTTTGTCTGTTTCATCGAAGCGAGTTCAGAGATCTGAAGGAAAAAAATTGTGCCTAGGTAAGCGCTTGCAAGGATTACGTCATTTGTAGGGAAATTACTGCCGTCCTAAAGATAGCCGTGAACAATGCAAAGCCTGAAATGTGAGACTCGCGTGACTACCTTCTTACGGCCGAACTCACGGTATAAACCAATTACATTTAATCGTGACTCTTACGTAAAGAAAATAGCTGTTATTAATAACGTTCAAACAGCGGAATGTTTAATTCATGCCCATACATGTCCCAAGCGAAGTTCCAGATTAAGACCATTACGTCATCATAAATTTCACAACGGCTATGGGCGATGGTGCAATATTGGATTGTGTGACTCGCGTGACTACTTTGCTCTTTACTCTTAATACAAAACAAATTTAATTTAACCGTAACTTTTCTGAGTAAGAAACCTGTTAATTAGCAAAAATAGAGTTAATTTTAAAAAGTGCGGTTTTAAGATGCTTGCATCTTCTTGTTATTATTTTTTTTTTGTCGGTGACCAGACGCAAACCTCCACTCGGCCAAATCGTGATCGGGACTGAATCACGCAATCTGTGATGTTTATTCGCCAAAAGCTGTTGAAACATGAATGTACGGAAAATGTTGCGGATATTGTTTTCTTTATTGTGTATAAAGTATATTTTCTTTTGGTTTTATCGAAGCGTTCGATTCAAAGCGAATGTTGAATACACTGAAAAAGGTATTACATCAGCCATGGAATGCGCTGATGTTGTAGGTTTCACTTTTGTTTCGTGACAAATAACAATGTGTTTCATTTGCATGTTTATGTTGGCAGAAGCGACGGTCATTAATTTAATTTCTTTCCTCTTCTGCGAGTATTTCTTGTGGGTTTAGGCAATCGAAGTGAATTCTTTGGCTATTTCCTTGAAGTGAGTTCAAATATGTGAAAGGAAATGAAATATTTGCTTAAGTAAACAATTGAGCGTGCCCGAACGTGCAGGGGTTACGTCATTAGAAGGGAAAACCCCCCAAGCTAAAGATAGCAGGGGACAACGTAAACCTCGGATTGTGTGACTAACGTGACTACTTTGCTAGTCCTTTACTCATAATGCAAACAGATTAAATTTAACCGTGACTTTTGAGAAAGAAGGCTCTTAATTAGCCAAAAATATAAGCGCGGTTTTAAGTTGCTATAGCAACTTCTTGTTTTTTTTATGTCGGTGACCAGACGCAAACCTCCACTCGGCCAAATCGTGATCGGGACTGAATCACGCAACCTGTGATGTTTATTCGCCAAAAGCTGTTGAAACATGAATGTACCGAAAATGTTGCGGATATTGTTTTCTTTATTGTGTATAAAGTATCTTTTCTTTTGGTTTTATCGAAGCGTTCGATTCAAAGCGAATGTTGAATACACTGAAAAAGGTATTACGTCAGCCATGGAATGCGCTGATGTTGCAGGTTTCACTTTCGTTACGTGACAAATAACATTGTGTTCCTTTGCATGTTTATGTCGGCAGAAGCGACGGTCATTAATTTAATTTCTTTCCTCTTCTGCGAGTATTTCTTGTGGGTTTAGGCAATCGAAGTGAATTCTTTGGCTATTTCCTTGAAGTGAGTTCAAATATTTGAAAGGAAATAAAATATTTGCTTAAGTAAACAATTGAGCGTGCCCGAACGTGCAGGGGTTACGTCATTAGAAGGGAAAAACCCCCAAGCTAACTGAAGCTATCCGGGGACAACGTAACCCTCGGATTGTGTGACTAACGTGACTACTTTGCTGGTCCTTTACTCATAATGCAAACAGATTAAATCTAACCGTGGCTTTTGAGAAAGAAAGCTGTTAATTAGCCAAAAATATAAGCGCGGTTTTGAGTTGCTACAGCAACTTCTTGTTTTTTGTCGGTGACTAGACCCAAACTTCCACTCGAACAAATGGCGATCGGGACTTCGGATCACGCAACCTGGGATGTTTATTCGCCAAAAGCTGTTGAAACATGAATGTACGGGAAATGTTACGGATATTGTTTTCTTTATTGTGTATAAAGTATATTTTCTTTTGGTTTTATCGAAGCGTTCGATTCAAAGCGAATGTTGAATACACTGAAAAAGGTATTACGTCAACCATGGAATGCGCTGATGTTGCAGGTTTCACTTTCGTTAGGTGACAAATAACATTGTGTTACATTTGCATGTTTATGTCGGCAGAAGCGACGGTCATTAATTTAATTTGTTTCCTCTTCTGCGAGTATTTCTTGTGGGTTTAGGCAATCGAAGTGAATTCTTTGGCTATTTCCTTGAAGTGAGTTCAAATATTTGAAAGGAAATGAAATATTTGCTTAAGTAAACAATTGAGCGTGCCCGAACGTGCAGGGGCTACGTCATTCGAAGGGAAAAACCCCAAGCTAAAGATAGCCGGGGATAACGTAAGCCTTGGATTGTGTGACTCGCGTGACTACTTTGCTAGTCCTTTACTCATGATGCAAACATATTAAATTTAACCCTGACTTTTGAGAAAGAAAGCTGTTAATTAGCCAAAAATATAAGCGCGGTTTTAAGTTGCTATAGCAACTTCTTGTTTTATGTCGGTGACCAGACCCAAACCTCCACTCGGCCAAATCGTGATCGGGACTGAATCACGCAATCTATGATGTTTATTCGCCAAAAGCTGTTGAAACATTAATGTACGGAAAATGTTGCGGATATTGTTTTCTTTATTGTGTATAAAGTATATTTTCTTCTGGTTTTATCGAAGCGTTTGATTCAAAGCGAATGTTGAATACACTGAAAAAGGTATTACGTCAGCCATGTTGCAGGTTTCACTTTCGTGAGGTGACAAATAACATTGTGTTTCATTTGCATGTTTATGTCGGCAGAAGCGACGGTCATTAATTTAATTTGTTTCCTCTTCTGCGAGTATTTCTTGTGGGTTTAGGCAATCGAAGTGAATTCTTTGGCTATTTCGTTGAAGTGAGTTCAAATATTTGAAAGGAAATGAAATATTTGCTTAAGTAAACAATTGAGCGTGCTCGAACGTGCAGGGGCTACGTCATTAGAAGGGAAAAGACCCCAAGCTAAAGATAGCCGGGCACAACGTAAACCTTGGATTGTGTGACTAACGTGACTACTTTGCTAGTCCTTTACTCATAATACAAACGGATTAAATTTAACCGTGACTTTTGAGAAAGAAAGCTGTTAATTAGCCAAAAATATAAGCGCGGTTTTAAGTTGCTATAGCAACTTCTTGTTTCTATTGGTTCTCAATGTCCCGTCAGTCCTGTCCTCGTTTTCATGTTTCGACGATTCCTTCTTGTTGTGGCGAGAAGTCTGGGCTCTAGTCCTTCCGCTTTCATTTCAGATCCTTTCAGATCCTTTCAGTTCTGGTGTCGAAGTCTTTGAAATATCCTTCAATGTCTTCAGTAGAGGTAAGAAAAAGTGAAAATAGCGTGTTAAAGGGACATTATAGTAATGATAAATTAGTGCAGGCTGTTATAAGGTAAAGAAATAGAAAGGGTTAATTCCTCACTTGGCGCTAAGACAAAAACAATGGCCAGTGGGGCCGACAGTCTGCAGACCTCTCAAGTCTCACGATTTTGCCGTGAGACTCGCGGTTCTTAGTTCAATCTCACGGTCTCACGATGAGACGCAAAAATCTCACGATAAGCAGAGCTACAAGCTGTAGGATACATTTCCCTTGTAACTCATAGTTTTTTTGGGCTTGCTAAAAGATGATTGTCTTAATAAGTGCTGTGCAAATCTGTAGTCAGTAAAGGTATTTCAAAATGGCGACATTGTACGTGAATATTCATGAGACAAAGAAAGAACTTCTAGTGGCTCAGTCTCACAGATAAAAGTACTTGAAACAAGAACTTTCTCGTGATTAGCACCTGCTTTTAGTTGGCTTTGTCTGCCGGTCAATCAATCCAGATTTTTACTGTTCTTGTATTTCTGGCTATTCGTTTGCAATTTATGGTGAATTTTATCACATTTTTCAAATCCATGTTCTAATACATGTAGCAGTCCTCTTTTGTGATTGGAATGAAGTGGGATGGATGGTTATACATCGAGATAATTTTACAAGTGACTACCAGATATTTTTCTGTTTACTTTTGAAAAAATTGCTGGCGTACTTTTTGTCTTCAACAGTATGTATGTTTCAATCGATCGGTTATACACTAAAGCCATGTTTACAAGGGAATGTTTGCATAATTTCTTGTGCTTTTTACAGAGGGGCAGGGGGGTATGAAAGAAACTTTTGGAAATTCTGGAGGGGGGGGGGGAATTATCCCAGTGAGTTGGGGGTCTTATCTGAAATTTGCTCCATGGTGGGGGTATGGATATTTTCTGGAACTACACATACCAGACCATGTTCAGCTGATTTTGCAACCCTATACTAGACTAGACACCGAAAATCCCTACCCCATCCCACACTGGCTCTTTTTAGAACTGTATCACTATACCGGTAAGTGGTTTTAATGGGATACCATCTGTCAACAACGTTGCCATGATGATTCTATTTACATTTAGGAAAGCGTCTTTCTCTTCCAAGTTTCTATTCCTTTTCTGTTCATCCACTGATCAGTTTCCCAGCCAATGATACCATATCCTAGACCACAACTCGCTGATTTCTATACCCTAACAAACTAAACCCTGGTATAGTATGTCCGTGAACCAGTGACCAAAAGCTTGTTCAGGGTTCGCACAGTCTTGAAAAGTCCTTGAATTTTAGGGGGAGTCCTTGAAAAGTCCTTGAATTCCATTTTTTCTTGAAAAGTCCTTGAATTTCTGTGTAAGTCCTTGAAAAGTGCTTGAATTTTCTTCAACTTTAAAAATAGTGGCGTCGAAACCAAATTGCTTTGCATAGACTATGGTATTCTTTCCCTGTGTAAAGCACCTTCAAACTCTAAAACACGAGTGTAAAAGCAGCCAATAACGAGAAAAGACAAGAATGTAGAGAAGGAGATGGAGCAAACACATTTATAGCATTTAAATACCATCAAGAATGTAGAGAAGGAGATGGAGCAAACACATTTACAGCATTTATATACCATCTGTTAAATTACCCCCCTGGTAGGGGGTCCTTGAAAATTCAATTTGGTCCTTGAATAGTCCTTGAAAAGTCCTGGAAAAATGGTTACGATTTTTTGTACGAACCCTGTTGTTCTACCAGGGTTTTCTATGATAGCCTCTAATTGGCTCTTGCATATGGCGATTTTTTCGGCACTGCGATTGGTTGAGTGGATCTCGTGAAACCATAGTTACGCTCTCAATGAATACCAGATACACAAAATAAACATGGCGGCGATCACGACAGATCAGTGGATTTTAGCGTTCAGAGCGGTGAAAAGCAGTTTGAATTTCCCAAGCAACAGGAACCGGTGAAAGATTTTTGAGGACAACAATGTTTTTGTTATTAAAATCTTTCAGTGCCTTCCGATTGTCGTGGATATTGTAAACTGGTCTAAACTTCTGGTTACAGCCCTGTAGCCTCATGGACCAAGTCTTATATTTGAACAATATGGCCATGCCAGCGAGGTGTTTGTTGTTAACATCTTCCTGTCAGAGAGGCATTTACTGAAATGTTGGTTTTCTTTGATGCTTTGCACGTTTGGTTAGAGTTCACAGGTCCACAAGATTTACAGTTTAGGCACTTGTCATGTATGCATGTTTTGATTACGAATGAATAATATCCATGACAATTGGCAGGCGTGGAAAGAGTTATAAGATTTTCCGAAATTGGTAGGGTGATTAACCAAAACATCATTGCCCTGAAAATCAATCACAGATTCCTGTTGCTCGGGAAGGATGTCAGTTCGAACTGCTTTTCGCTGGTTCAAACACTAATTTCCCACTGATTTGTTCGTGATCGCTTTCTTGTTTATTTTGTGTGTCTGATATTCATCAAAAGTACTATGGTTCCATGAGATCCAGTTGACCAATCATGGTGCACGAAAGAACGGCCATATGCAAGAGCCAATTAGAGGTTATTATAGAAGTGGGAGGCGCGGTGGCCTAATGGTTAGTGCGCTGGACTCCGGAACACTTTACTCTCATAGTGCTTCTCTCCACCCAGGTGTATAAATGGGTACCAGCGAAATAATGCTGGGGGGTAACCCTGCGAAGGACTAGCATCCCATCCAGGGGGGAGTAACAATACTCCTAGTAGCTTAATGCTACGGAAACCGGGATAAGCTCCGGCGGTATGAGCCACTAGTAGGCTCGACGCAGACTTTACCTTATAGAAAACTCTGGTAACTTGCAGGGGGGCGGAACAAGCTTTTGGTCGCTGGTTCGTGGATGGACTATACCAGGGTTAAGTTCGTCTGCAACGCAGGCTAATCCCAGACTAAACTGCTTGAAAACCATACGCTCCCTGCTGGCACAGACAAAAAGAGTTGGGAAGGTTGTGAACACATACCCGATAAGAGAGACTTTTAAATTCAATTTCAAAATCCCCATTCGTGTACTGTTGTAGGATCCCCTCGTTCCCCCATGTCAATGTTGGTCCCTCACTTTACAATCTTGTGTGTCTAAGGTCGCTTTTCGCTCAACATTGACTAGGGAAGGGGAGAACAAAAGGGCTAAACTTCCCAACAATTTTGTCTGGGGTTGTATATATCTCATAAATGGGAGTGCCAACCCCCCCTTCCCCCCCTTCCCCCCCGCAGAGCATAATGCATTAACAAATTCAGATGAATCAAAATGGGAGGCTAGATTACCTGACCTAGTAACAAAATTAACCTTTCCCACATCCCCCAGTACATGGTGTGTTCAACAACAAAAAAATCAATACTTGTTGAAATGAAGAAATAAGACTTTAATTGTCATGTCTAGAGTCCAATTCCTTTGTATGTTGTTTTCCAGTAGGTGGGGACAGGAGGGTGGGAGTGTGGGAAAAAGGGGGCGGGAGGCTGGAGAAGGGAGGACGTGAAGCGGGAGTCCCAAGGGGGCGGGAACTGGGAGGAATTGAGTAAATTTTGCAACATTTTGTTATATTTCACAATAGAAATGGGACAAAGAAAAGGGAACCGCTACACAAAGGGATGGGAACCAGGGCTTTGGCCAATATCCTCTGTAGATGGTGATTTTGCAGCAAACTTGAAAATTCATGGGGGCAGAACTAACCAATTGTGACAATCAGGCCATTGAAAATTGTCCACCTTTAATTTGCCTGCAGCCAGATGGCAAGAGATGCGTGGTCCAAGTGGGAGAAAGTGGACAAAATTTGAGAGTTTGTAGGTCTTAATAGCCATAGAAATTGCCTGCCTTTTATTCCTCTTCTGGTTTTGTTGTGGGTGACATGGCAAGCAAGAACCAAACCAGACCACTTCATCTGTAATTTATTACAGCAGTCTTTAAACCCATGGGCAGTCTCACCAAAATTTAGTGCTACTTGAAAATCCAAAGAAGGTGTTGGTATTGATTAGAAATCTACTTATAGTTCCCTAACCTTGCTAAAATGCATTGTACTAGTCACGAAAGTTGTTTAAAACTAGTGTGGCTACGGATGAGTAGGAAAGTAGTGGTCTAAGACTTGACGTTTTCAAGTTTGACAGTGTTACATGGAGAAAAATCACTAAAGAACCATTGATTATGGTGAGTGAGTGAATTTACACCTTTTTGCTGTTGAAAAGGTTATTTTGTTGATCAGTGAGCGCACCTTTATAATTCTAGCATAGTTTACACAAAAACTAAGAAGGCTTCTTGTGATACTGCCCCTTAAATCATAGACCTGGCATCATATTGTCAAATTAAAAGAACTAAGCTTGTTACTCTTGCGGTTTGTTGCAGTACATCTTGCAGTTTCTTCTCGCATCTGATTGGTCACAAAACAATAAACATTGCACAGAAATAACTTAAGGTGTTCACGGTTTTATGGGTTTCACTGTAAAATAGCAGTCAGTAATATAGATAACTTGTCATGCTGATGAAGCTGTCATCTTGGATTGCATTAGCCCATTCCAGGTTCTCTGGTTGTGCATTAAAGGAGCACTCTCACCAAAATCTAGTGCTCCTTGAAAATCCAATGAAGGTGTTGGTATTTATTTGAGATCCACTTTGTCTAATAATTGACCAATCTTGCTTGATGTTTTCAAGTTTGACAATGTTACTTGAAGGAAAATCACTAAAAACCATTGATTAAAGTTTGTTGACGTCTTAGGGAGTGAATATATGCCTTTGTTGTCATTTAAAGGTTAAGTTATTTTGTTCATCAGTGAGTACTCCTTTATAATTCTAGTATGGTTTATGCAAAAACTTAGAAGACCTCTGGTGATACTGCCCCCTTAATACCCAGAGGTCATAATTTTGCAGGGGCAATGGCTGCCATCTTGGATAATGCAACTGTGATTCGTACATGCTAAATGCGGCACATTGCCTTGTACACGCAAGGTGAAAACATATGCAAAAACCTGACCTAGATGGATCAGTGTTTCCTATGTAATGATAATACTCTCCATAAAAACCCCAGAACCCTGGTGTTTTTTTTCTAAAGTTCTTTTGGGGACCGGGGTGGGGGGGATGATTTTTTCCTTGTGTATCACATTCTACTTCTGGAAATAAAGTGACAGTACAATTGTTCTTTTCTCTTGTGCTTGAAGGACTGGGAATGACATTGCCCCCTGGTGGCTAAAGATTATACCAAGTGCAGCATGAGTTTCACTCAAACTAGCAACCAAGAAGAACACACATCAAGTCAAGTACTTTCCTCAGATGGGAAATCATATAAATGCAAAGACTGTGGCATGAGTTTTCATTATAAAGCAAGCCTCAACAAGCATGAAAGAGTGCACACAGGAGAAAAGCCTTTGGAATGTAACCAGTGTGGCAAGCGTTTTCGTTATAAATCGCACCTCGAAAGGCACGAAAGAGTGCACACAGGAGAAAAGCCTTTTGAATGTAACCAGTGTGGCAAGCGTTTTCATGAAAAATCGCACCTCAAAAGTCATGAAAGAGTGCACACAGGAGAACAGCCTTTTGGATGTAACCAGTGTGGCAAGAGTTTTCATTGTAAATCGCACCTCGAAAGGCACGAAAGAATGCACACAGGAGAAAAGCCTTTTGAATGTAACCAGTGTGGCAAGCGCTTTAAGCATAGAAGCTATGTAAAGCAACATGAAAGAATGCACACAGGAGAGAAACCTTTTGAATGCAATCAGTGTGGCAAGTGTTTCACTCATGCAGGACATTTAAAGATCCATGAAAGAACACACACGGGAGAGAAGCCTTTTGAATGCAGCCAGTGTGGCATGCGCTTCAGTCTTGCAGGGACTCTTAAACGGCATACCATAACACATCAGACGGAAGATCAGGAGAAGCCTTTTGAATGTAATTGGTGCCGCAAGTGTTTCAGACAGGCAGGACAACTTAAGGAACATAAAAGAACTCACACAGGAGAGAAGCCTTTTCAATGTAGCCATTGCGGCAAGTGTTTCAATCGGGGAACAAATTTAAAGAAGCATAAAAGAACTCACACAGGAGAGAAGCCTTTTGAATGTAAACAGTGTGGCAAGTGTTTTGCTGAGGCAGGAAATTTAAAGCATCATGAAAGAACTCACTCAGGAGAAAAGCCCTTTGAATGTAAACAGTGCGGCAAGTGTTTTAATCAGGCAGGAAATTTAAAGCTGCATAGAAGAACACACACAGGAGAGAAGCCTTTTGAATGTAACCAGTGTGGCAAATGTTTTAGTCATGCAGGACATTTAACCAGCCATGAACGAGCTCACACAGGGGAGAAACCTTTTGAATGTAACCAGTGTGGGAAGTGTTTTACTCAGGTAGGGCATTTAAAGGACCATGAAAGAACACACTCAGGAGAGAAGCCTTTTGAATGTGACCAGTGTGGCAAGCGCTTTAAGCGTAAAGGCTACATAAAGGAACATAAGAAAATGCACACAGGAGAGAGGCCTTATGAATGTAACCAGTGTGGCATGTGTTTTAGGTTTACAGGATATTTAAAGCGACATAAACAAATAATGCACATAAATGAAAAACCTTTTGAAGATAATCAGCATGGCCAGAAAGAGGTTTTAAAACAACAAAAAGCAACATGCAACACAGGAGCCACATGTAGGAATGAAAAGCAGGACAATGTGTTCAGCATCGCTGATCTTTTAAGCAACCTGAAAGATATCAAACAGGAGTAAAGCGTAATATTACTGTATGCCGTCTGAGTAGTATTTGCAATAGCGAAGCAAGCTAAGTTTAGAAATAAAATGCAAATTATTAATTACCCCACATGAGGCTCAGACAGCATCGGCATGTTCTGAGAGAAATAGAGTGAATCTAGGCGAAGTTTTTGTTTCAAAAAAGTGTTTGAGGAACACTGGCCATTTTAGAAGGTGTTTTAGGAAAAATTGCCTGCCGTTCCAGTTTGTTTGTCTGAGTCTTGATACCTGCGCTTTGCTTCTGGTGGGACACATTAATTTTCTTAATTTTTCTTGACATAGTGACCACTATTTACTGTGTTAAAATAAAATATTATGATAATTATAATAATAGTGATGATGATAAATACAAAGGGAAATATCATAACTAAATGCCTACGTTAAACACTCGCAGACAAGCTGCACCCTGTATTTAGCAACTAGCAACTCGAATTTTTTGGGAAAAATTGTTCTCAAAGAAATCAAAAACATCCAGCGTCAAGTCTTTAGAACTGAAGTCTTTTTCATTGAACTTAGACACGCTAACATTGAAACGAAAAATACATCAAAAGTCTTTTTAACTTTTTTTTTTTAACAAATGTAGTTCACTTTAAATAAATATTATTAGAATTATTCCAGTACTTCATGTAGGGTTATTTGAAATGGAAAAATATAAAGGGGGAACTAGCCTCCTGCTCAGATGTGAGGGAGAGCACTCTCCCATGAAAATGACGGCTGCGGGCCATATCTTTTAGGGCTTAAAATTTGATGGTTAATTTTGGTACTGCGACGAGTTCTAAAATATAAAATGACTGGCATTAGAGTTACTGGGGTACCCCCTGCCCCAGGGGGGGGGGGGGGGGGGGGCAACCAGCTAGGAATCATTTTGGAACAAGTAAAATAATTATAATTAAGCTACAAATTGAAGTAAATTGCTGAAGAATATAAGCCATTTGTAGTCATAGGTGGTTGCCACTTACTATGACTGACACATTTTTTGCATGATTAAATTTCAATTTGTGTTGGACAACCTTCTGAAGTGGTTTGGCTGATATTTTGACTTCGTATCAAAATCAAAGATCATGTTGACTTCAGATCAGTGGGTCTTTGTTTTAAACTTAAACAGACCCACCAAACAGTAGATTCATTTAGTAAAAAATTAAGAAAATGCTGCAGTATTCCTTCTGTAGGTATGTGAAAGGAATACCATTTAATATCACAGGAACATGTATATATCACTATATCATTCAATATACTGTTGAATATCGCAAGATCGGCCGTCAGTCTTAATAAGCAGTTCATGACCCAGATATGCACACTGATTTTTAAAAGTAACATTTTGGATGTAGTGGCTGCTACCTTTGCAACTCATAATTTTAATTTTTCTTTCAAGTTTGTTCTGTAAAATTTAATCATTAGTAATTTTCTTTTTAAATTATGTCATTGATTGTCAGTTTCTATTTCGATTTTATATTGATAATAGGTGTCCCCCATTAGCAGTGGGGATTCCCCACTGCTAGATGTAATTGGCACAGTATTAAAGTCATTATTGTTATCATAATTATTGTTGTTGTTGTTATTATTTTAAGGGGTACCTTTCCTGTCGAAAATGGTATATGAAATGGTAAGGGTTGGACCTTATAAAATATTTTTGAGTACCCCCTCTTCCCACACGGGCCCAGGGAACACGAGGGAAGGCAGGATGAAGTTGGAACTTTTTTTTCTGGACAAAACGATGTGGCAAATTTGTGCGAAACTGCACCATGAAGGAAAATCGCTAGCTGTGCTGGCTAATTTAGACACTGCAGTACTTTCTAGTTTTTTTGCGGTATTTCGATGTTCGGGTCCCCCATTGTCCCCTTAAAATGGCTAGTCTCATGCAAACAGAGCATGTGCTACATAAGCAAAATACTATTAAAATTAGAATATTGTAAATTTTTGTGTGAGTATGCATGTAGTTAGTTACACAAAAGAGCTAGCTTACAACTGTAGAAAATGCTTTGGAATTTGAAATCCGTATTGTTGCTGCACGTGGAAGTAGAAGTAGAATTCTACTTTCCTCTTGTGCTTAAAGGACTGGGAATGACATTGCCCCCTGATGGCTGAAGATTATACCAAGTGCAGCATCAGTTTCACGCAAACTGGGAATCAGGAAGAACAAACATCAAGCCAAATACTTTCTGCAGATGGAGAATCATTGAAATGCAACGATTGTGGCCAGAGTTTTCATTATATAGGGCAGCTCAAAAAGCATTAAAGGGTGCACATAGGAGTCTGGCTAGTCTCATGCAAACAGAGCATGTGCTACATAAGCAAAATACTATTAAAATTAGAATATTGTAAATTTTTGTGTGAGTATGCATGTAGTTAGTTACACAAAAGAGCTAGCTTACAACTGTAGAAAATGCTTTGGAATTTGAAATCCGTATTGTTGCTGCACGTGGAAGTAGAAGTAGAATTCTACTTTCCTCTTGTGCTTAAAGGACTGGGAATGACATTGCCCCCTGATGGCTGAAGATTATACCAAGTGCAGCATCAGTTTCACGCAAACTGGGAATCAGGAAGAACAAACATCAAGCCAAATACTTTCTGCAGATGGAGAATCATTGAAATGCAACGATTGTGGCCAGAGTTTTCATTATATAGGGCAGCTCAAAAAGCATTAAAGGGTGCACAAAGGAGAAAAGCCTTTTGCATGTAACCAGTGTGGCAAGCGTTTTAAGCATAGAAGCTATGTAAAGGAACATCAAAGAATGCACACAGGAAAGAAGCCTTTTCAATGCAGCGAATGTGGCAAGTGCTTCAGTGTGGCTGGGAATCTAAGAAAACACACCAGAGCATATCACGCAAAACAGGAGCCTTTTGAATGCAATCAGTGTGGCAAGTGTTTCACTCATGCAGGAAATTTAAATGACCATGAAAGAACACACACGGGAGAGAAGCCTTTTGAATGCAGCCACTGTGGCAAGTGCTTCAGTCGTGCAGGGACTCTTAAACGGCATACCATAACGCATCACACAGAAGATCAAGATAAGCCTTTTGAATGTAATTGGTGCAGCAAGTGTTTCAATCAGGCAGGACATCTTAAGGAACATAATTATAAGAACACACACAGGAGAGAAGCCCTTTGTATGTAACCAGTATGGCAAGCGTTTTAATCAGGTAGCAAATTTAAATAAGCATAAAAGAACTCACTCAGGAGAAAAGCCCTTTGAATGTAAACAGTGCACCAAGTGTTTCACTCAAGCGGGACATTTAAAGGACCATGAAAGAACACACACAGGAGAGAAGCCTTTTGAATGCAACCAGTGTGCCGGGCAAGTGTTTTAATCATGCAGGACGTTTAACCAAGCATAAACGAACTCACACAGGAGAGAAGCCTTTCGAATGTAACCAGTGTGGCAAATGTTTTATGTTAGCAGGATTAATTTAAAGCAACATAAAGAAAAAATGCACAAGCCTTTGGAAGGTAATCAGCATGCTCAGAAAGAGGTTCTAAAACAATAAAAAGCAACATGCAACACAGGAGCCACATGTAGGAATGAGAAGCATGACAATGTGTCCAGCATCGCTGATCTTTTAGGCAACCTGAAAGATATCAAACAGGAGTAAACTATAAAATTACTGTTTGCCATCTGACCAGTATGCTCAATGAAGCACATTCTTAATTAACCCATCATTCGTCTTCATCTGATTCTCCCCTGCACAGTCCTTTGCCTGGTTGCGATGCTAGTCCCATTAGAAAGTTACCTGTACTCCCAGCTGATAATTAGTATTATTCCTATAAATAATTTGGAATTATTTTCAATCATTGCAATATTTAATCTTTGATAATTTATTATTTATTATATGTTCACACCAGCATTTTTCATAATGCTGATAGATTTTTTCCAGTGTAAATAAAGAAATTAAAGAAAAGAAAGTCTGTGCCAAACCTACTGTAGGCCAGCCTGGCCCGTAGGGCTGGAGCTTGTTCAGGTTCCATAGAGTTGATAAGCAACTAGGAGCATTTCTACTCCCCCTGTTGGGATGCTTTCATCCCGTCAGAAGGTTACTCCCAGCATTTTAATTACCTGTTTGATTTGTACACCAGGACCGCATTTAATTAAGCTAAATTTATGTAATAGCGGGAGCGAGTGAGAGGCGGCTGCATTCGCAGGCTAGAATTGATAATTTTCAGTATACTTTTCGTCAGTGAGGTTTTCTATTTGTTTTTATTTTTCTTCCAGCTTTGACGTCAACTTATCTCAAACTTCACAAAAAATAAGCATTAAAAACACTTAAATATTGAACTCTTGATTATTAAACTTTTAATCCCAGCCCTGGTTGGAGAGCGCCACAGTCAGAGTAAAGTGTCTTATACCCTATTCACCAACTGAAATACTGGTGAGCACTTGCGCTAGTTTTTGATTGTATAAAATAATTTGGAAACCCTTCGAGTGTTTCAATGAAGATTTACCAAAACTGGCACTTGTTCCCCAGACTGTAGTCCATGTGTAGTCCTGTCCTCCATTTCGTGTTAATTTTTGTTGTGGCGAGAAGACTGGGTTCCAGTATTCAATATCAGGGACGCTTTCAGGATCCTTACACTTCAGTGGAGGTAAGAAAAAGTGGAAATAGCATTTTAAAAGGATAGTATATAGTAATGATTGATTAGTACAGGCTGTTATAAGGTTAAGTAGAAAGCGTTAATTCCTCACTTGTGCTATCGCCCCAAACGAAAATAGAAAAGAAGACAAAAAACAATGGCCAGCGATCGCCTCCGAGTGGATTCGCTTACGACCAGTTCGCTAACGAGTTGGGTCGATTCGCCTACGTCTATTTCTTAAAAAGAAATGGGACAAAAGGGATGAAAACCCTACGGAAAGGGGTGGGAACCAGGAGTAAAAGGTACCGCAAGCGGGCGGTTCAGACCCCCCTGTCCCCCTTCACTAACAGGTCCTAGACATGCGTTGTGCCCTGGGGGATGTGACAAAATTTAAGTTTGGTGCAAGCTCACAATCTGGCATAATTTCTGATCAACCAATTTGGCTGATATCCTCTGACGATGGCAATTCATGGGGCTTTTAAGCATGTTACACAGGCACAGGCCTTTGAAAATTATCTACTTCAATGTGCCTGAGGCTGGATGGCGACTAAATATGCATGGTCCAAGTGGGAGAAATTGGACAACATTTGGGACTGCGTCAGTCTCAAGAGCCATACAAATTGTCTGCCTTGTCTTTCTCTTCTGCTTTTGTCGGGGGTGAAGATGGCAAGCAAGAAGTTAATGGACATAAAACCCCATCAAATACTACCGGTTTCAAAGAAGAACTTTATTTAATGGGGGGGGGGGGGATTTTTACCTTGACTTGTGTATCATGTAATACTTTTGCAAATTAAGTGACGATAGAATTGTACTTTCCTCTTGTGCTTAAAGGACTGGGAATGAACATATTGTACCTTTGGCTAAAGATTATACAAAGTGCAGCATGAGTTTCACTCAAACTGGTAATCAGGAGGAACATACAGCAAGTCAAATACTTTCCTCAGATGGAGAATCATTGAAATGCAAAGATTGTGGCAAGTGTTTTCATTATATAGGGCAGCTCAAAAGACATGAAGGAGTGCACACAGGAGAGAAGCCTTTTGAGTGTAACCAGTGTGGCAAGTGTTTTAAGCATAGAAGCTATGTAAAGGAACATCAAAGAATACACACAGGAGAGAAGCGTTTTCAATGCAGTGAGTGTGGCAAGCGCTTCCGTCGTGCAGGGAGTCTCACACGGCATACCAAAACACATCAGACAGAAGATCAAGAGAAGCCTTTTCAATGTAATTGGTGCAGCAAGTGTTTCAGTCAGGCAAGACATCTTGAGGTGCATAAAAGAACTCACACAGGAGAGAAGCCTTTCGTATGTAAACAGTGTGGCAAGTGTTTTGCTCATAAAGGATATTTAAAGTACCATGAAATAACTCACTCAGGAGAAAAGCCTTTTGAATGTAAACAGTGTGGTAAGTGTTTTAATCGGGAGGGAAATTTAAAGCAGCATACAAGAACCCACACAGGAGAGAAACCTTTTGAATGTAACCACTGTGGCAAGTGTTTTAATCGGGTAGCAAATTTAAATATACATAAAAGAACTCACTCAGGAGAGAAGCCTTTTGAATGTAAACAGTGTGCCAAGTGTTTTGCCGAGGCAGGAAATTTAGCCAAACATAAACAAGCTCACACAGGGGAGAAACCTTTTGAATGTAACCAGTGTGGCAAGTGTTTTACTCAGGTAGGACATTTAAAGGACCATGAAAGAACACACACTGGAGAGAAACCTTTCAAATGTAACAAGTGTGGAAAGTGTTTTACTCAGTCTGGAAATTTAAAGATCCATGAAAGAACACACACACAGGGCATCTGACAGGATGCGGTGGTGCGGATCCGCATAATTCGCTTACTTCCGCATCTTCCGCATCTTGAGAACATTTTCCGCATAAAACAGAGAAATTTGTTTCTTATTAATGATTAAGCAGCTGTTTACCATCCTCACAAACATAAATTTCGAAGAAATTGATTATTTTGGCACAGTTTTTCTCCTAAAATAGCGACGAAAACTCGGCGCTTCGATCGTGAGCAATTTTTAACCTCCAGGCGTTCCACGCGTCTTTTCGTGATGGGCCTGGACACCAGTTGTCTTCTTTCGCTCGCTCGTTCGGTCTATCGAGAATTCTTCTGTGGTTACCTACAATATATGGATAAATTTGTCATCAAAGAGACCAAGAAGAAGGATCCCCACTTTGCTGTACACTTGCCACAAGTTGACCTCACGGGCTAGATGAGCCACGAATTAAGTGAAGCGAGCTTGAGGCCGCAAAGTGGCCTGTGGGCGACGTGCCATAATGAAAGACGAAGGACTTTGTTGGAAGTCTATTATAGCAGCAAAGGATTGAGTGAACCAGTATCCTGGAGTTTTCTATGTATATAATGGATTGTTATTTTGTTCAACGTGCAATGTTGTAGTAGATCATGTAGCACCTTGAATTGTATTGTTTATGCATAAGAAGAAAATCAACTTCAGCCAACAAAATAACGGTTGTGTTATTTTCATTGAACATCACATAATTGATAAGATAATTTCATAACATGCCAAATACAAATGAAAATAACTGGAAAAGCCCAAATACTAATATATTTTTTTTGTTTAAAATGAGCCTGGGAGCAGACTCTCGCCTTCGGGGGCGGCTCGATTTCGGGTGCATGAAAAGATGTGATTTTTGGCGAGCGAAGCGAGCCGAAAATTTTCCGCATAATCCGACGTGTTTTCCGCATAATCAACACTTTCTTCCGCATAATGTTCCTGAAAATTTCCGCACAATTTGTTATTTTTTTCCGCACCCTATCAGATGCCCTGCACACAGGAGAGAAGCCTTTTGAATGTGACTGGTGTGGCAAATGTTTTGCGTTAGCAGGGTATTTAAAGCAACATAAACAAAAAATGCACAAAAATGACAAGCCTTTTGAAGGTAATCAGCATGGCCAGTTTTACAATCAGAAAGAGGTTTTAAAGCAACAAAAAGCAACATGCAACACAGGAGCCACATGTAGGAATGAGAAGCCTGACAATGTGTTCAGCATCGCTGATATTTTAAGCAAACTGAAAAAAATCAAACAGGAGTAAAGTATAACACATTCTTAACCCCTCATTCATCTTCATCTGATTCTCCCCTGGGATGTCAGTCCCATCAAAAGGTTGTTGCTACTCCCAGCATTATAATAATTATTATACCTATAAATAATTTGTATTTTTAATCATTGCAATGATAATTTTAATCTTAGATTTAATTTATAACTTGACATCTGTTTCTCGCAGCAGTTTAATTACCTGTTTCATTCGTACACCCGGGTGGAGCTTGCCATTGTGACAGTATTAAAGTGTCTTATACCCTATTCACACCAAAAAAAATTGTTTAGCCAGATTTAACAAATTAAAATGAATTTGAGAGACTGAATTTTTAATAGGGTTCAAGTAAGCTCTAGCTTGTGTTTTCATTGTGCTAAGTTTTAAGTCAACAAACATCATTCAGCAAATCCAGCAAAGAAAATAATTTTAAACCATGTTCAACTAAACAGCTTTTGGACGTTGTTTTAGCTTTGGTGTGAATAGGGTATTACCCAAAAACAAAATGGATTGAGCCTTGCCAGGGCTCAAACCCTGGGACTGCTGGATCCACATCCCAGCGCACTAACCAGAACAGCCATTTTGTTTTGCTTTCTTTTTTAAAAAAAATGTTAAAAAAACTTTCTTTTTTGAAAATCGTATGTTAAAATGTTGATATTTCACTCATAAAAATGAAAATTACTCTGACATTAATTTAATTTGACAACATGTAGCCAAATATCTAGAGTTTGTGTTGAAATTATATGTATATTGAGATTATAAACAATCTTGTTTGGTTTGATGTAGCTTTACATTTTCCAACTCTGTGGAGTACAAATATTGCTCAAAAAGACTACCTCCATTTTATTTTGCTTTCTTTTTTAAAAACATTATCTTGAGTAGCTGGATGGGATGCCAGTCCACCACAGGGTTACCCTCGGGAGTAAATTCCGTGATATCCAAGGTGGTCGAGGAACCTTTTAAAGACGTTTAAGGTCGTCAATCTGAAAAAATGACAGGAACCTTAATCGTATTTGTTATTTCTATTTCTGAGTTATTTACTTGAAAACAGTAATGCCATATATTGCCAGTTAATTTGTTATTATAAAATTGGTACCTCCTAGCGGTGAAAATGCATTTGGGCCACCCCCACAAAATGCTTTTGTTTTTTTTGAAAATTTCTGACGAGCACGCCCGTCATTTTTTTTAGGGGAGTTCCTCCCCCGGGGCACTCAATTTGGAGTCCAGTGTACTAACCATTTACTAGTAAGGCCACCATTCCTGCCCATTATATACAGCGATACTACCCAGGGGAGGAAGGCACTCTTTTTTTTTTACACGGGGAGGCTCCCACCCCCCCCCCCCCCCCCCCCATGGTCCAAGCTGTTACCCTTTCATATATGATTTTTGACAGCAAATAGTAGCCCATTGACATACCTTTTGGGCCAAGGTTCCTGTTATAACAACTCGGTCAAAATGGCGGCCGAAAAATTATAAGGATTTGTATGAAACATTTTAGATAAAATTGATATCGAAAGAAAATAGTAATAAAATACAGTTAAATATTATTTAAGGTGACCCGCGGCTATTTGTTGGGAACGGAGGTGCTCTTTTCTAAACCGAGTTTTGGGCGTGTAAACCTCAACCGATTTAGATTGTAAATTTTAAAATATTCATTTTTTTCGAATAAAAAAAATATATTCCAATTTTTTTTTCTTTTATTTTTAAGGAACGATTGACCGACCGACCGACCGACCGACCGAGTGATTCGCGCTCGCTAACTTAACTCCTATTTGCATTCTGTAAAATAGTCGTAAAAAGGAGTGATCCCTCCCTCCCTACACACCAAACAGAAATGTCTAGTAAGATATATTTACTTGCACCTTGTCTGTAACTGTGCAATTGGTGGTCGGTCAGTCGTAAACTTACGCTTGTAATTCCGCTGACTATTACGTTATTCACGCAATATAATTATCAAACAGAATTTAATTTTCAAGAGCTTAGGCAACGCTTACGCTAAACACGGAAGGAACAAATCAATAGAGAGCAGGGTATTAGTAAAATTTGATAATACAGGTTAGAAATCGCTCGCACCTCGTGCACGTGGCATAAGAAGCGTCATTATTCTTATCTAGCCATATCTTGCAATAGTTTTACTAATTCCAAAAATAAACTCAAAAAGTTTGAATGACACACGAGAAATATAATTATACACCCATACAGTGCCCCAACTGATATTAAAAAAAGTGTGAAGGAAAATCGGTCGGAAGAGCAACTTTTCAGAGATTCGGCAAGTGTCACGCCAAAAGACCAGAAACTACGGGAGTCACGTGAAGTCTGTCTTCTTGATCTGTTAAGTCTTGATCACGTTAAGTCTGTCTGCGACGCAGGCTAGACCGTGTTGCGGTTTGGTAAATAATCCCCATTTAATTATATAATTCATTCATTTTCCGAGTTATATATAATTAAATGGCGCAAAGCCAATTAAAAAAAAGCTAGAAGCACTCGCGGGAGTGCACGTAGTTTCAGCTATGTTTTGTTAGTAACAATTTTAGACTCCCAAACTATCTATACATATTTATTTTACCTCTATAAAACCGCCACTTACATAGATAACAATGCAGTATTTCATCCACAACGATAAGTATTGCATGTCGTCTTTTTTTTAAGAAGACTATTGATTTATCTAGAAGTTTTGTTGTTTGTTAGACTGATCACAGCCCTCTATTTTTTTTTTTTTTTTCGTGTGTTTTCGATCGATGAGCGCGCGGTGAGAACGGCGAGAGAACTGGACGCCAGCGCAAAACGGAAGAAGCAAAGGGGTGGGGGCGGAGAATGAAAAAATTTTTTCCTTTCGCTCGCTTCCCGCCCCCCTCCCCCAGCGCGCTAGTGCTTGTGCTCCGCGCTTGCTTCGTTCATGTTCGTTTGCTTTTCTGCGTTGAAAAATCGAGAGGCTGTGGACAGTCTAGTTGTTTGTTTGTTCTGAATTTTGCTCAAAAAATACGAGAGCAAGTTTTTGCATATTTAAATGCGCGGTAATTGTAAATCAGTGCAGTGTCAATTTTATTTCCGTTTACGAGTCATTCTTCGTGTGTCATTTATTTCAGTTTAAAGTCACAAAAGCAGGCACATTTGCGAGGGAAGGCCATTTCTCCGGAATTTCCTGACGATTTTGATCAAGGGAACTCTCATGGGAAGTATTTACTAAGTGATGAACAGAAAAATTGCATCAAAAAGTGGAAGTATTTCCAAAATATCACCTCCCCTTGGTCTTTCGCGAGTGTTTGCCCACATCGCAAAACGTAATCGATGCGAAGAAATATCGACTGCAAGCTCGCAAACCTCATTGGGCCCAAACACATCGGACTCGTCAATAAAAGATCGACTGCTGCGTCCCCGTCCTATCGGCATCACATCTGCTGTCACGGACTTACTTTTTCACTTACTTACAGAAACGTTGACAAAGAGGTTTCGCCTTAACGAAGCTGAAACCACCCCCCAAAAAAAAACAATCGCAGGCACATAATATTGTTTTTTTTTCTGTGTTTGTTCTCGTGTCCCTTCAGTCCTGTCCTCGATTTCTTTATTTCACGATTCCAGTGTTTCATGTTTCCGTTCCTGTTGTGGCGAGAAGTCTGGGCTCTAGTTCTTCCGCTTTCATTTCAAGTACTTTCAGTTGGATGGCATAGAAGTCTGAAATTTACTTCAGTGGTCTTCAATGTCTTCAGTAGAGGTAAGGAAAAATGAAAATAGCGTGTTAAAGGGACGGTATAGTAATGATTAGTGCAGACTGCTATAAGATAAAGAAGTAGAAAGCGTTAATTCCTCACTTGCCGCCATTGCCCAAGGAAGACAAAAACAATGGCCCGCGAGGCAGACACAGACCTCTCAAGTCTCACGATTTCGCGTTTCTCAGTTCAATTTCACGGCCTCACGATGAGACACAAAAATCACACGATAAATAGAGCTACAAGCTTTAGGACACAGTTTCCTTGTAAGTCGTTTTTGGCCTGCTAAGGTGATTGTCTAGTGCCAATTCTGTACAAATACACAGTTAGTGAAGGTATTTCAAAATGGCGGACATTGTGTGTGAATATTCATCAGGCAAAGAAGAACTTCTCGTGGTTCAGTCTCACAGAGAAAAGTACTTGAAACAGACACTTTCTCGTGATTAGCATCTGCTTTTAGTTGGCTTTGTCTGCCGGTCAATCAATCCAGATTTTTACTGTTCTTGTAATGCACTAGTCATTTGTTTCCCCCGCCCCCCCACCCCCGCGACATGCGGGGACTTTGTCGGGCAATAGCGGGGGAATTACCGCAGCTTTGCGATGATTTTATGCCCAGACCCCCAGGGACTTTACCTCAAATTTGCCTGACCTAAAATACCCCCGGGAAACCCCGGGGAAATTTTCAAAAACAAATTTCTACATAATGACACCGGGCCCGAAATTGCGACCGATACGGTCGCCAATGCGACTAACATTTCACCCTTGGCGACTAAAAATTCTGGTTTAGTCGCCATTTTGGCGACTACATTTCTTTGTGTTGACGATGAATAATGGTCATTTTCTCAAACATTTTGTCCTTCCAGAAAGTTATATCGGAAGATCTTTGCTTCTAAAACGTTCAAACTGAGAAAAGAAGTCAATCCATCCTTTTCCTTTGCTGTATAAAAAGATTCTGTCACATCAGAAGTCCATAACTAGAAGTCTACATCTGGTATTGGGGCGCGTGCTATGTCTTTCGCGTGTAGGCTATTTTTAGAAACTGATGTCTCGCGAGAAAATGACGTAACCCACTATTTCGACACGATTGGAGTTCTAAGTTGCGGCCGAATATTTTGGAAAGTGGCAGGTGAAATAAATCAAATCACATCAAAACACTTGACAGGCCATTCTCTTTAATTGTCACATTTCGACAGAAGTAGTATCGTAGAGAGTGATTTCAAACGTCTGTTCAGTGGCATTTGAAGGCGAGTGAAAAAGCAACCCGTCGCCGGGTTTCCGTAGACAAACTCACAAAACAAACAGGTCGACTTTTTATAATTTACGAGAGAATTTATGAACAGAAGTTCCCCGAACTTTTAGTAGTTAAGTGTGTCTTTATTTTGTACAGCATATCCTGGTGTTAAAATACTGAACAACATACACAACACAATAGCTGCACACTGCGAAGTGCCTGAGAAGCACAACTTGAATTAAACTTTTGATGGATGTGAATGAAATCATCATTGTTCGATGAATTAAACTCGTATTTCTATTCATATTAAAACAAGTACATTACCTTAGTCAGTCTTTTGTTTTCATGCCGTCCTTATAATTCCAAAAACATGCGAAACTCGCCAAACAAATGCCAAACTCGCCAAACAAATGACTAGTGCATAATGCACTAGTCATTTGTTTCCTCCGCCCCCCCCCCCCCCCCCCCACCCCCGCAACATGCGGGGACTTTGTCGGGCAATAGCGGGGGAATTACTGCAGCTTTGCGATGATTTTATG